>KB673002.1:531022-564273 GCA_000349145.1 Anopheles dirus
ACCGAGCGACCTGGAGAACGATTGGAGACCAGGCCATGTCAGTACGACGTGCTCACCTGTGAGCGGGCCAGCGAGAGAGAGAGAGATCAATAATTCGGTATGTATCGAAATGTCGATCTACTGGCTTTACTAATAACATGGTCGATATTATTAGCGAAAGATAATTGACCATCTAGTAATTTGTCAAGATCACGAACACATTCGACCTGACTGAATTAGTAAGTTATTAACATTATAGAACGTTGTTCAACACTTAGTCTATAAACATTAGAGGAACACCATAAACCAAAGAAATAAAGGAATTTCTAAAGGTAAAAAGTGTTGGAAAGATGGGAAGTATGAAGAACGCTTCAAAAGCCAATCGTAAATGGTACCAATGAACGCGTGAATAGTTGTTTGTACAAAATCCCGCACTTTATTTAATACTCTTTTGAACAATGAACCCGAAATATACATTTGCACCTTCGCGTCAGAATCCGAGTGCAGCTCGATCTCAGTGACCTCGATGCGAGCGGTAGATAGCCGAGAAAACGAACACGACCACTCTTGTTCATTCACGGCTCATCATCCGACGAATAGTAAATTCGCCGAGGGCGTGAGTCAGTGACTGGCTGCGTACTGCGGTGTATCCCAGAATAAACGAAATAAATAAAAAATGAAATTTACCACAATCCCTTTGGTGTACGCCAGACCAGCAAGAAGAAGCATTATATAGTCTAGAAAATATAGACTATTTTCTACATATGTATAAATATACTTTAAACTTTGAACCCAAAAATCCATCGTTTTCCATACAAAATGTATGGCATACCAGGGTATGCTGGTCGTAGATGTGAGGGGTATAAAATGCAAAAAAAAACAAACTACTTGACAAATTACTTAAGTATTTTTTGTTTTGTTTTTAGTATGTTGTATGTTACATACTAATTAACCATAGTTTAAGTTTTCAGACATCTCTAATAAGTACAACCAAAGTTACAGCACTTTAAACACAAACATCCATCATTTTTCATACAAAATGTAAGGCATACCCGCGTTTGCTAGTCGTAGATGTGAGGGGTACAAGCATGTTTTGATTTTTTTTTTCAAGTTGCTGGGACTTCTATATTCGGAGATAATGATCTTCAAATTTGCAAAACATACCCGGGTATGCGGACGTGACATTAGGGTTAAAAGTCAAAATAAACACTGGGAAAAGTCTACTACGTTTCCACCGTGCAGGAAAAACTCCCAGGTTAGATCGAATTTTGACTTTTGAATAAATCGAACCATTAAAGCAGGGGACCCAAAAGGTCTAGCTGTTCCCATTTTCCAGTATTTATTTAAGCGGTTGAACGTTGCAGCCAGGTTTGTACAGATATAATTCACCTGTCTGTCCTTGGAGATGTTTCGAAAATAGGTAGTAGGCTTTGATGTGGTTTATGTTCCACAAAGCCTATTACCTCTTTTAAGAACATCTAAAAGCCGATATTTTAATATATTAGTTTATATATAACTTTGATTAGTTTTATGAGTCGATATTTTATTAAGCATGCTCGAATAAATGTAGATGTAAATACATCGCACTAAACAGTTGCACATTATTAGCCCGGTGTTTGGAGTTAGATTCAGCTTAGAAATTCTAAAGTTGTTCAGAACTTTTAGCTATCAAATCATACGGAAATTTCGTTTATACTGGGTTATAATACAAACGAACGAGCGCTTCCTAGGAAGTCTAAAACCAGACTGTTTCAACACAACCACCTCCCATTCATCAAAGAATGGAGGCGCCTGGTGCCTTGAACGGAAACGACAATTTACGACGGCGACAACAGGCGATAACAAAGCAACCTATTAAATTTCATCACAATTACTTCATTTATAATTTTTCGAACCGCAAATCGAACTGCTATCCATTGGAGACTGCACAATATCTTTCACAAAGTGAACGCTGTGCTCATGTGCAAACAAACCTAGGAAGGCGACAGACAAAACACGTGTATAAATAGTATGTTTGCTAAACGTTTATTTTCTACTGTTTTTTCTGTATTACTTTATCGATACGCCTAATTAGCGATTGGTTTGTTTTTCAGTTTTTGCTATTCTGTTTAAGATTAAGTTAAACACTTTCCGCTCGCCACTACAATACACTCGTTTGACGCACGAACGAAACGCGCACACGCGCATTTCGCTTACGTCACTGCTACTGGCTGCAGGATAAATGGCTTAATTCACGTTTTATTCACGCTGCTTCTGCGGGAGGAATGGGGGGAGGATGGAGGAAGAGAGGGACAACAACACCTCGGGAGTATAAAACGAAGCGTATGGCGAAAACACGCTTACCAACCCAATCCTTCGCCGCATCGATCGGTCAGCAGTGCGGCATGCGCTTATGGCCGGGTGGGAATTGCGTTTTTTGTTTTTTGGTTGGACTATGTAGCTACCTCGCACAGCACGCATTTATAAAATCGTATCCTTCCCCGGTTCCGTGCGCTGCGGCTGGTCTCTTACGATAAATTTCTACCCACGCTCTGTTCTCGCGAACAATAACAACATTAAACAAAAGCAAAAACAACAATGGCGAAATAAAAAAGCTCAGATGGAACAAAAAATGGTCTGGTAATGTGTTAGGAATAAGAATCGAAAACAAAACAGCTTCCATGAGTTCGTCGGCGGCTTGTTGTTGAGTTCACCATGCGCTACACACAACGTCTGCCCCAGTCGGTGGTGTCATTCCTTGCGTGGTGTGACTGGTGCCCACTAGGACAGCGCGGTTCGTGTGGTGTTGGGCAAGAACAGACACATCAGACCGCCTCCGGCCAGCAGGACGGCCACGATGAACGTCGGCGCAGGACAGTAGAGATCGAGCAGCGTGGCTATCACCACGTTGCCGATAATACCTCCCAAGCGGGCGGCCACCATCGATATCGCAACTCCGGTTGCACTGAAGAAAAGGGAAAAAGGAGTCGAAAACGTGAATACTCTGGCGCTGGCTCGGGGGCGGAACCGCTGCTAGACCTACCGTAAATTCGTTGGAAACACCTCCGTGATCAGGCAGTCGAGCGAGGCGTTACCCATCGAGATGACGCCACTGAAGACGGCCGACACGGCGAGGTTCTGGTGCTGGTTGGTGACGAAGTACATCGACGCGGAGCACGCACCGGCCGCCATCGTGCTGAACACGAGGAAGAACTTGCGCCCGAGCCGGTCCATCCCGAGCACGGCGACGATGTTGGCGGGCAGGGCGGCCGCGACGGTGATCAGCGACTCCATGAACACCGTGCTCGGGATGGTGGCGGAGCAGACGCCCGTCTGCGAGTGCGACCCCATGCCGACGACGTAGTCCGTCACCTGGCACACCGACGCGTCCTCCACGCCCGGGTGGGCCCGCGTGAACTCGTCGAAGCGGTTGAACAGCTCCGGAAACCACATCATCAGCCCGTAGTAGCCGATGTGGAAGGTGAAGTTGATCGTGATCGAGATGACGGTGAACTTGAGGATCGGTGACATGAACACCTGCTTGCTGTTGTCGAGGATGTCGTACAGCATGCGCTTGTACTTGTTCTTGCTCGGTTTGGTGACCGCCTCCAGCTCCTCGCGCAGCTTCTCGTCGATCAGCAGCTCCTTCACCGGGTACTGGTCCTTCGATTTGCCGGTGTTGGTCACGTAGATACCGCGGAAGATGGCCAGCGCTTCGTCGATCTTGCCCTGCGACAGCAGGAACTTGGGCGACTCGGGCAGGTACAGCAGCAGCGCGGCCACGATGAACGACGGTATGGAGCAGACGAGCAGGAAGATACGCCAGGAGTTGTACGTGAAGGCGGGTGTGGTGATGCCGATACCTACAAACACAAGGAGATTCGTCATTTGAACGAGTCATGTTTCGTAAAAATCGATCTTCAAAGCAATAAGACGAATCTCTCATATATAAAAATTCTCAGGTCTAACAGATACACTTTCCTGTTGGCACAATGGTGCATTGTTGCACAAACAAGACATTGCTGCTCAGTATTCAGCTATCGTTCGGTATAATAATATGGACGGAAGTATTCTTCTATAGTGCTCGAGTTCGAAGTACCCTAAAATTTTCAATCAGTATATGATCTTTAGCTGCAGTAAATGCCTAGAACCGATATTTAGTCATTTAGCTCTCCCGGAGGGAATCGAGATCCCAAAGCATTTCTATTTGGCATGACAAATCCCGATCCGAGATCTGAATCTTGACAAATCGGGATCCCAAGGGATGTCAGATTGAATTAGCTCCCTAGGATTCTCATAATCTGATCCGGATTTGATTTCCTATCCCTAATCACGGAGAATTTAACAGATTTAACTGAGGCTAAAGTTCTCTACGAGCATTTTTTCCTACTTAAAGCGTACAAAACTTACCGGTAGGGATGATTAGCCAGGCCAGTCCAGCCACGAGCAGATTGCCGATGGTCCAGAAGGCGGCCATAAAGCTGAGCATGGAGCCGCGCTTCGACTTGGGTTGGAATTCGGCAAAGTATGGCCAGATGACCGGACCACTACCGCCTAACCTGCAAGGGCACAAAGAGCGTGGAGCGTGTTAGGACGCGCACGCGAACAGAGCTGTCTCGGGGTGTCCACACTTACGCCACACCGTTCAGGAAGCGAAACACCATGAACACCTCGTACGTCTGCGAGAAGGAGGAGGCAACGATGCAGAACGCGTTCATGATGGAGATCACGATCAGCACCTTCTTCCTACCCAGCGAGTCGGCAACGCTTCCCCAGACATACGCGCCAAACATCATACCGATGAAGATGATCGAGTTCAGCCAGCCCTTGCTCTGGGTGTTCAGGTCGAGATCGCACTGGGCCGAGGGCAGGATGAACGACATCGAGATGACGTCCATCTCCTCGCTGGTGCTCACCAAACCGCATATTGCTAGTAGGATGTAGTGGAATCTGCCATAACCAGTAAGCTCTATCGCCTGCTCGAAGTCAGCCTTGATCGAGTAGGCGCCCCTCTCGGGGTCGGCACCGGCACCGCCCTTCGCCTCGAGCTGCTTGCTGACTAGGGCTCGGTCGCCAGCACCGTTCAGTGGTCCGTGCTGCTGCTGCTGCTGCTGGATGGCCAGTGACTTCTCATGCAGGGAGACCGCAACGACTCCCGCCAACGGATGATCCTTGCTGTCACCGTTCGCTACTCTGTCGTCCTTTACATCGGTATCTGTGCATCGGAATACGGGGCTTATAATAGTGGCGCACTCGATCGTCGGCCGAAAAGGACAGGCTACTTACATTTTGAGAGGTTCTGATCGGTGTCACCTTCTACCATCCTATGCAGGCGAGAAGTGTTGTTGACTGAGGCCGTTTGTAGTACAAAAAAGGAAAGAAAAATACACCGATCTGCTGCTGCTGGTGCTGGGGAAAGATACGATTCGTATCGCAATTCACGCGTAGATTGAGTTGTTTTTTAGTGGAAACTGTAATGAAAAACGGGAAGTGAAACGGCCGCTATTAGACGATCGTTTAGAGCACATTTCAGAATTTCAAAGCACGTTACACGTTTTAATCGTTGGAACTAATCTGTCCAACCTAACGCTTGACAACCTCACCAACCAAACGAGCATCAAATCAGGACACAAACACACACACACACACACACACACACACACACCCACACACACATACATGGTCACTAAAATTGCTCCATATATTAATAATAAATCACTCAAACTTTAGCGCACAGCTCACGGCGCAGAATGGTTGATCATTTGCGATCATTTATTTCGTGTGCCGATGGGATGGGAGGGACGTCGCACATCAAAACAGTGTGCCAACGCGCGGTACTCGCGCTCCGTCCCCACCGTGGGGAGTAATTTGTGTTGCCTTCGTATTTCGTTAGCGTTCTGTTGCCCCACCGTCGTCGTGCCGGGCGCACGACCGTTTTCTCGCTAATGGTGGCTAATGATGGGGAAGATATCAGTGTACGGCCGTTGTAAAATGGATTAATGAAAGCAGGGGCTCAGCTGGTAATCGCCGCCGCACTTGCAGGATTTTGATTGAAGCAATTGAGGCGTCACTGCGCTATTCCGCGGATCGAAACCCGCCGCTTGCGGAGATGCGTTGCCGGTTTGCTGCTGCGTATTTCTGCCCTCCGCGATAGGTATCTTCAATATTAAACAGCCATTAGCCGCCCTACGGCGCAGTTTTCCCCATCCCCATCGCACTGATCGATGCGATGCTTTCGCAAAACGCAAGACAATCCGCTCGGTGTGCATTGCATGCTGCAGTCGGTAATTGTCGCAGAATGTGTGTTCCGGTTCGAAATTAACACCTGCCCGCGTAGGTGGGACACGGCAGACGACGCGACCGGCCCGTTCGTTACGTTGACCAAACACAGCCCGTACGTCAATCTTGATGACAACAAAACGCGATCGCGATCGATACACTAATTGGGTGATTCAACGCCGGGCGGTTTTGTGTATGTCTTTGGTTACGTAAGAAGTGATGATAACATCAGGTGTAGTTGAGAGATTAGATTGCGTCTAGCGATGGGCGCACGGAATCGAACGTAATAGATTTCGATTTCGACTCCGATTCTCCGAACCGATTCCGATCTTGAAACCGATTCCGACACAGGAACCAATTCCGAACCTACTGTTCTGGAAGGAAGACAGACGGAGACTACAAAGACTCGAACGGACTATACTAAGGTGTCATTTTTACAACCGTATCATCAACCCTTCAATCGGCATATGCCATCAAACAAACCATACATTTTAGCACCCTTCTAACTACCCCCATATCGGTCCAAGTGATGATGATCTTTTAATAGGGTAGCAATCGTTAAAGTGATTCATTGAACCCAGTTCTCACCATCGTAAATACAGCGCAGGCACTGGCAGTTCTAAATAGCAGTAACACTGTACAACTTCATCGAACCTGACTGGGCGCAACATACTCCACATCATTAGGTGCCACAGAGCGAGACGAGTGCGCATCATTTCCACACAAATGCAAATATGCCGGACAAGTGCATTTTACGTCAATCTCCTCTTACTGAACTCGGAGGCTATGAGCACGCGTCGCGAGACGACACCACAGACGAATATGCTTAAGCATTTGGATCGATGAAGCGATTAAGCAATAGGAACGGGGACAGAACCGGTCCGTTTTTTTCAGCTGGGCGCCGAGTGGAGCGGGATGGAATGGAAAAGTGTAACGAATATTTATTTAGTCGCCTATTATCGTACACCGTCCGCTTAAATCAGTAGCGGGCCCGTATGCAAATCTCTCAATCCGGTTCGGCGCAGTGCGGTGGGTTCCATTTCTTCCTGTACCGGTTAGATCGATTATTGCAATAATAACAGGGTAAAAGTAGCGATTGGAAACCCTTCTATTAGGCAGTGCTACCTTAATGTTCCGAATGATTAGATGGTTGGGAAACTATGATTCTAACCAGCATTTCAAGCTCCTAATACTCAGGTCCAAACACCTAAACGATCAGCATCAACGTGAATCTTTATCTACCATCGTCATACTTACTTATGACACGTGCAGAGTAATGTTCTTATTGCGTCTAAAATATTTGCTTTGAGTTATAAAGACGTTTATCAATTGTTCGTTCCATTAAAATCGAGGAAGAATACATCGAAAATAGTATTTAGGATCCAAAAACTAGTTAAATATACATATTTTTTGATAACGTGGTTGTTTATTTAAAAATAAGAAGTAAAACAGTACTCAAAGTTGAAAGATCGGTAAATTCGGCAAAAAGATGTACTTAAATTTTTCATTAAAACCTATTTTATGTTGTTGTATACCACTCGTTCTGCGAGATATTAAAAAATACAGCTTGACGATAGTTAACATTTATTAAACTTTCCAGTACCTATATATTTTTTGGATCAACTTGATCGTAAAGATCATAGCAGGCTCTGCCAACAGTGTCAACTAACGCAAGTTTGCGATTGAACGATTTTAAAAAGCCACAAACAGATCGGATCTGCTGGTACGAGCTTAGTAACACCGAGCTGTGCCGAGCTGACGAAACAAAATATATCGATAACTCGTTTTACAGATTTACTCGCTGAGGCCAATTCTAGTTTAAACTGGCCTGGAAATCAGATTTGAACCGGACAAAACCTGACCTCGGATCGGAGCGGACCAGAGAGCAGCCCCGACGCAGCCCTGACTTTTACCATCCTAACCTTGTAGTTTCGCAGTTCGACGCAAACACGAATCGTCCGGATGTTTCGGACGCTTCTGAACGGGGGGGTTGGGAGCTGGCGCTAATAAATCTATCGGAAGCCTGCCCCGTTCGCGTACAAATATGCAACACCTCTCTCCGGAATGACGTGCACGACCGATAGAACAATCCCAACCGGCCTTGTGTTCTGCTAGTCTGGAATGATGTAAAAGGTGTCTAGCCTCTTCTAGGCACTATGCATGCGAATGCGCCATGCAATACTGCACTCGCTGCGCCATAAGTCCGGTTTTAGGCACATTCTTGCGCTCCACTCTACTTCCACCCCCTCCCGCTTGGTTCGCACTCCCCCGACCAACGGGCGAGCGCATTCGCGGACGCCGTATTGCGCTGGCTGCGCGTGATTAGGGTGGATAGGCCAGCATTGATTAGAAAATTTGTTTTGCTAATTAAATCATCAAATTAGCCCGCCCGCTACCTTGTACCTTCTGAGAGCGCCTCCCCGAGGGGCCTGTATCTGTTCTCGAGGGGCCACTACCGTATGTGTGTGTGTGAGTGTGTCTGCTCCCACAACAAATCCACCGGTAGACGGAAGCTGCAGACATGACGAAATGGGCCACCGGTACCTTCGCTCGTCTCGACAATTGGTCCGGACATCTTAATTTTTGTCGCACGTTGAATATTTGCTTTGCTTATTTGGAGCGTTCTTCAATCGAAAATGATTGCCCCGGGTCGGATCGAGTGGTGAATTAGTGGTGAGAGCGCGCGCGAGGGACCCCGCAAGGGCCGCTTGCAGCTGTCCGTTTGCTCCCAATGTTTGTTTTGCTTGTTTGCCGCTGCGGCGTCAATTTAAAATGCCAGTTTTACTTAATGAGCTAATCTTTAGCTGCGTTATTGCTTACGATTAGAAGAAGATACAAGAAAAGATCCATCTTAATAACGTCTTTGAAGATGTTAAGGCAGATGTCAGTGCTTTATCGTATACGGTTTTGTCGTATGCGATTCTGATTGTGGTTTCAGTGCTAGTCCGATTCGTAGGTGATTTTATTATGAATTTTACACATGCAAATAAACACAACCCATTTTGGGTTTATACAAGGGAGTTCAATCTGACAAATAAAATTGCATATGACGATCCGTAAAAATCATTTTTTTATTCCGTCGTACGACAAAATCGGACGTCCGACAAGAACTGTCATATTCCATACAAAAGCATACGAAAAAATCGTATACGACGGAGCAGTGACACAGGCCTAATAGAACCACAAGCATGGGCAATGGATTATAAATTGCAGGGTTACTTGATTGGAGAATTTTGAGTTTTAGATTCAATTGAGTCATCTTTGGGCTTTACCAAAATATGGACATAAATGGAATATTGGAGTGAAACATTACTCGTTGCATACTGTATTTGTATTTCTTCCTGGCAAGTAAAAATAAATAAAAAATTGCAGAAAATCGTTGAGCTCGAAAAAAATAAACAACAAGCATTTTTGATTTATCGTCTGATCAAAGATGGCTTGGATTATTTTGCAATACATTTTGTCAGTGATTGCTGACATAAAAGATTGAAATTTATCATGATGGTTTTATCATAGTAAATTTAAACATTTCTGCAAAATAATCAAAATTTTAATCGAGCATAGAAACAAGCAAAAAAACTGGTGCAAATTTCTTGACCCAACAATTAAGTAAAATACTTTATTAAAACAGCTTTAGAATCTGGTTCTAAGTAATTCAAATAAAGATTTTTTTTCTTTGCGCTGCTCAATTTTCAAACACATTTTTTGTTGCACAGAAAATAATATGTTTTCCTTTCTTTGCTTCATTTCTCTTCCGATAGTTGTGAAAACATTTTCATTCATGTGAGTGTTAAACTATGAATATTCGAATCGCAACTTTAGGAGCTTCGCATGTAGCCAACTCTTGATTATATGATAAGCGAGGAGTTCTTACAGTACTACAAATTCCACCAATAGCTAATAAAGTTCTAGTGTTAGTAAAGAACAGAGAGAAAAGGAGAAATAAAGCTACACAAAAAACACTCTTCACATGATTTGGTGATCCGGGAGATAGCTTTCTCCGTGTTTCTATATTCCATATAATATTTTTCCATATTCCAATATTGAAAAAACATTAGCTAGTGGAAACATTAAAGCTCTGGCCACTAACATCAGCATCAATGAACGAGCAGCCACAACGTTTTCATAAGCAATGAGTTGCCACTAAAGAAACTATGAATCGCAATCTCTTTCCTAAGCTTCCGCTAGTAACACTTTCAAGCTGAATTTTCTTAACAAACTCAAACAATGTTTTTCATAATTACTTCGAAGCTCAATTACACAGCATACTTCGATCGAGTCCAAGTTATCCGAGGCGACACGAGGTGGAACGTAAAAAAACAGATCGATAAGCATCGCACAAGTAGTAGTAGAACCCGCCAATTTGCTACTAAAACATGCCTCCCATGGCGAGGGTAATAACCCGTAAACGTTCAATGTGTCTGTTTCTTCGTTCCGCCTTTTCCAGCACACCTCCATCATGTTGTTTGCAAACCAGACTCGCAGCTCCAATCGATGTGATCATTTAATAGACCTCGCTTGGGATACGGTCGGCCCTATCAGACATATCGCTTCACACCCGCGTAAGGTAACTGTCGGTAACTGTCAGTCGGTGAAATTTGGCATGCAGCGGCAGCTGCAGTTCCGTGTTGCGAATGATTGCACACTGCATGCCGGATTGCAGCATTCGAACAATTGCCAATCACCCAGCGCACTGGCCCGGGCTGCTGACCGATGGGAGGTGCGGGAAACCGAGCCAGCTAGGGTTTCGCCATTATACGCGACCAGCGCTTCAGCCACGGCCAAGGGCGTGGGAGATCTTTCGATCGAGGTTGGATGGCACACCTGGGGGGCCCTTTGCCGCCCCCCTTTTCCGTTCTGTATGCATTTATGCTGGGACGTGTGAAGCGCCCGATGGGACACCAAACGCCGGTTTCGGTTCGATGATGTAATCCAGCAACCAATTTAAACTCACTTAACGTTCTAGCGCGCGGGTTGCCTGCTAAAAAAATTGTTTTCGCATCCACCCCATTGGGTGGGTGATGTGTCCGGAAGTGATGTAAAGTTACGCACCTTTTTGGAATGAAATAAAAACAATCTCTCCTCACTTATCTTCACCCGCTTCACATATGACACCTCCAACGATTCGATTCTCAACTGGGTCGCGACGTACCTTTTATTGTCACAAGGGACTGGCTTGACGAAAGAACTGCTTGCGCGAATGAGGATTGCTACAGGTTCCTTTAGCGTTGAAAATTGCCCGACACAATACTGACGACAGGCGCAGCTGCTCGCACAACATTAACACACCGATTGATGGGAATATGGCGAAAACAAAAGCACTTGCAAATTGGAGCAAAGTTATGCGCTGCGAAGCCTGTAGCGAAGATCTCGAAGTGATGCGCACACGGTTCAACTGGAGACGAGCACGGCACACGTTTTTCTCTCCCCACACGATCGCTTCCGACACGATTAGGAAACAACAAACACCTGCTTCTGCCAGACAAAACCAATCGACAATTTGTCGTGTGCAATCGCAGAGCTCTGATACTGTTTAGATGCGATCGGTACGCCGTGGGACACTTTGGGCGAATGGATGGCCGCTGTCAGATACGGGTGCACACATGGACGTTGCGATCTTCATCAACAAGCACGAGCGCGCGCTCAAAGCTTCTTACAACTGCACTGCGATAACACCAGAAACCGTGTGCGTCCAGCAGCCCGTACGACTAATCAGTGATCCTGCCGACTTGTTGCTCCGTGGCGGGAAGGTAACGACACAAACGACATGCGAGTGCGAGCGGACAGGACCGAACTAGAGAACCGCGTTATATAGCGCCGCGATAGCTCACAATGGGAAAGGGAACTCAACGCGTTGATCACCGTACACACACAAACACACGCACACACAGCAGCAGTCCCCGGGAGGTAAGTGGTAAAGTGCCTGTGCAGCCCGTTCGACGGAATCTTCGCTACTGAACGTGGCGATCGATCGAAGCCCGCGTCTTGGTTAAGCGATCGGATGAATCAATACGCGCAAGACGACGATACACAGATGCTTCTGCTGTTGCCGTTCTTCCTCCTCTTCTTCTTCCACGCAACTCGTTCCACCCCACCCAAAACAGGGCGGCTTATCAGATCCGCACGCAAAGTTGGGTGCCTAGGTTGGAAAACCCGGTGACAGTGGTTCATGGGTGGAGGTGAGGACGCTGACGAAATAAAAGTGTGGACCACACGCACACACTGTTGCGGCCGTTCCGCTGCCACCGACAGCCCGCCGACAATGGTTTTGTTTGAGCGGAATTGCTGCTTCCGGTTATTGGAAAGTAGCGCAAGTAGCAGATCCTGGTTCTTCTTTGTGCTAGCCGCCGTTCTTGGATTAGTTAATCGCGATCGCAACCCTAATTGTCACATTCACGTATGTGTGTAGCTGGTGATGATCCAGATCGTGATCCAGTGGGTTGAGATGAACCATAATGGACTATCTCACAGCCAACGCAGGTACTGATTAGTGGGATCGTACGTTGAGCCTACTCCCTAGGTTGAGCACCGAGCCACTTCTGTTAATTGTGGTCTCACGAAAATCAATATGTTCTACACATGCCGCATGCTGGGATCGATCGACATGATTAGTGGTGCATCGTCAGGACAAGAGCTAAGTTCACCGTTAAGCA
The DNA here is from genome assembly GCA_000349145.1 of Anopheles dirus. Classification (NCBI taxonomy): domain Eukaryota; kingdom Metazoa; phylum Arthropoda; class Insecta; order Diptera; family Culicidae; genus Anopheles; species Anopheles dirus. Next base: position 543,913 of record KB673002.1, read on the forward strand.
TGAATAAGTTCACCGAACTCAGAGTGTTCTCAGTTTGCTCTCGGGTTGCTTCGATGTAGCTCCGTGCTTCTAAGAATTTTCTTCAATAACAAAGGAGCAGTTGTATGATCAGGTTGTGTAGCGCATGGCTCTCCCGTGGCAGGTCAGTACGTTCGAAGGTTGTAGTGCCAACCAATAAAAAGAAAAAATAAACTAAGTATTCCATCTGAGTAAGCCAAACAATTGCCAAAGCAGCCAAAAACGCGTTCAATTTCAAATTTCGCTTCGATAACGGCCATGGTTCCCTAATGTTTTTGCAGGATCTACATGCAAGTTCGTAATGTTTTCTTCAACATTTGAATTTTGATCATAAAAATGGTACCCCTATTTTTATAAAAGTAGTAAGGGTAATAAACTGCATGTTTTTCTTATTTTTATTGAATTTTCAATTTCCGGACCATGAGAATGTCTCATCTTTTGATCTCAACAAGCCCGATCGAACATTTTTCTAGATTCCGTCGGCCAAAGTGAAAGACTCAGGGGGAAGTGAAGGAAGTCAGGAGGAGATCCAGACTAAAACAGAGGTAAGATAAAATGTATCCATCCCACTGGTCGATAGTCGTGCTATAGTGCTTAAACATTTATTTTTCATTCGATGTCCGCTTCGAACGAGATCCAAACAATGGTCCATTCATAGTTCGACCAGCGGGATGCAATTGTTATACGACACATTGCGTCTTCGAATCTCAATATGAGCAGACCTTGATCACATCGACGTAAATCAAGAGAACCGAAAGAACCCTAAAAGGCTCAATGGTTTTACAAGCCATTACAACAACAACATATTTACGTGACGATAGGTCTCATCTAAACTCAGCTCAGTCTCAGCTTTCAATATGAGATCTGAAATTCCTGCCAGAATTCTATATGGCTGAGCATCGCTTAGCAAACTGTGGATATGGAAGTAAACCTTAGTAGAACATAAGTTCAACTGAAAAATCACGCAGACGAATAGAGCAAGCTGATGCATTCGTTCGAAACGTGTGAAGTGTATTTATGGTACTGTCAAGTTATTGATTTTCGTGCTTTTTAGAACCATTAAAAGCAGTACAGCTTGTTTTCGCATAATTTTCTAGTACAAATGGGCACGCTAACTTTACTCTGCAAGCCAAAGGCGGTAGTAACAACCTCAACGGCGCTTACAAGCTTCCCAGACCTCTCTTCTGCATTGATCCGCTTGAAAAGCTATTCAACTCGTCTGCCTCAAAGGTCACGGGTGTACTACATCTGGGCGGTGTTTTCGCATTTCGTTGCGTGCTTGCGTGCGTGCGTGCGCTATGCATTCTCCGACGAGTGTCTTTTCCCGACGTCTAGCCATATTTCCCAGTCAATCGCAGCATCTCACAAATTAGAACCCGATCGAACGATCGTTCCTGATGGTCGTACTGAAACCGAGCGTGCTTGTCGATCGTAGAGAACAGGGACTTTAAAATCAACCCGCTGAGCAATGCCGCCGGATACATGTCTGGCATTGTATCCAGTGTTCACGTGTGAGCAAAGGGGGTAAACTACGTCGCAAAAGAATGGCCCTTCTGGTGCAGAGCGAGATACTACCATTGAGTTTGCTACGTTTAGAGACCGATACTGGTACCTGGAGGCTAATTCACTTACACCAATCACATACGCACATTCTTCGCAACCCCGCAAGCCACTGTGATTAGGCTTTCAAAACTCAACTTGTCAAAGGCGATACTGCATCATAGTTGTACTTCGCCTAGCGGGCCCACCAGCGGACGCATTCGCAAAACGGCGCACAAAAAACGTGGCTGCAGGCGTTCCAGGTCTCTATGTCAAATTAGCGCTTACTTTCTAATCGCACGGTGGAATCTCCCGGCAGCACGATCGCCCTCTCGATCTACACCGGATGACTAACACATTCAGGGTCGTCTCGAAAGGGGGTTGTTTTGGGTTGTTTGTATTTTGGTTTTTGGCTGATAAGTTATCGCGCATTACCTCTACCAAAGGGAAGCCCCAAAGCGCATTGATGAACTCTCACGACTCGTACGTTTTGTTGTACCCAGCGCGTAGTTAGTGCGCGTCAGACGAAAATAAGCGCCTGAACGCTTGGACGACACTTGGGCAATAATTGGTGGCTGATTTGGTGGCCGCGATCGTGACAGTTCGCATGTCCCGCGCTAGACAGATCGAGGATCTGTGAAGGAGACACTTTGGCATGAATCATCCCTCGCCCGCTTGCCCCGTGTCTGAATAATGTATTTTACATAAAATTCGCAATCCACAGCCACACGATCAGTAGGGAAAGCCTTACCCATTAGACGCAAACAATTAGGCACGTGCGGAGGCGAACAAATGTGCACCAAATTGTACCCATTACCAATGCTGCGCCTTCCTTACCTTGATCTGTTCCTATTGAAACTGGTCCCTCTTCTACTGGTTATGGCAGAATTCCACTGCACCTCGCACTACCGAAACTAACTTTTCCCAACTTTGAGAACGCTCGCTCTCCAGACGGTTAGAAACGTGTACGGGGTTTGCAAGCAAACCTCGAAAGGTATGAATGCTACCGGCGTACGCCTTTTATAGTGGGCACTTGCTGCTCGGACCAGATCTAGATTCTGACGCGAGAGATCAAACACTGGGCGAGATAAAGCCCGGCTATCGGTTGGCAAACAGCATCACGCGAAACGTTGGAAGCCACAAGCACGGTACCAACGTGATCAGCTAGCATCGCCTGCGAAGTCCGCCGGGCTCCTTTAGTGCGGACTCGTCAACGGCGAACCCGAATTATTCACTGGCTCACGATAACACACACCCACACACATGATAAGACGCAACACCGAGCCGGCTCCTTGGTGCTAACGGACGCTGGACGGGATGGAAGATCGGGATGTTTGAGATGTTATTTATGATCACCCCGTGTCCCGTGGCGGTTGCATACGGGTTCCCAAAATGGATCGCTAGTACGTACAGCAACGCTGACGGATGAGTCGTAGCAGCACCGTGACGCGATACGCAGAAAGCGAAACGATAGCGCCCGGTTGGGCGGTGGAGATTAAGATCGGAAACCCGATTGGATCGGGACGGATTTCACAAAATATCGCAACCCTACCAAGCACCGACCTCTGCGCCCGGGGCTATCACGCGTGGATAAGCCTGCTCTGCACACTACCTGTTGTCCCGGGCGAGCTTAGATTGGACGGTTTGCAAGATGCAAGATACGAACCGTACGCAAATAGGCCATTCCCGTACGCAAGGCAAGTCTGGCAGCTGTACAAACAAAGTACACCACTGTGGCTGCTGCGTGCGACGCCTCTGTTTTGGCAGGCTCAGCACCTCACGTGAAGGCTTCGCCAGCTACGTACCAAAGGTGTGCACGGTTGCATGAGTAGGCATGTTTTGCTATCCTGAAATTATTAATATTTGAAATCCGGTTCGAAACGCTTGTTTTGATGCGTTTCTTTAGGGCTTCATATGAATAATGTACTAAGCCGGCACCGTGAGTAACGAGGCTCGGGTTGGAGTCGTCAATAAGCGCTTAAGCAGGGACTGGGACGAACGGAGTTAACCTTCAACACGCTGCTATCGAGCCCGACGCAAAACTAGCTCTATCCAGCTGCGATCGGTTGCGCGCGGTACTACGGTTTGATTCGTGGGTGTTGCGCGATAACTCACCCCAATCATCTCAGTCACCACCTCATCAGATGACTCAGTTATACCTGGCGCCCCGGGTGGTCGGTGGCCCAAAGGTAGCTGGCGTTTATCACTTTCGATCATCATCATCACCGCCGTCGTCGAAAACGTGGACTCGCACACACGCCCGCACGGAATCCGCCGAAATCTGGAACTGGCCTTGAGTAGTACACACGGTTTTGACGAATTACCATGTGTCGCCATACGCGATCACCACTACGGCGCTGTGTGCGTGCGTGTGGATCGCAGCGTTGAGGTGGCCTAAGGACTCTGCGCAGGGTTCGCGAGGGGGTGGAGGATAATCCAATTATTCGCCATCTAAATTTGTCACCCCATCTAATTCAATTTGGCTCAATTGGACGTGACTTTGTCCGGTGGTTCACTTCAACACAATTTCTGGATGTGCGTTCGTGTGCGTGCGTCTGTGCGATTATCAGAAAATTTGAAGCAGGATGCTTCCCGTTCCAGCTTTCCACCAGATAAACACGAACGGTTCCTGGAACCAGGCATGCTGGATGTGGTGGATGAGAAATAATAAAAATGCGACCTTGCGATAAGCTGTGCGCGCGCTGCGTCGTGGGGCCGACTCTCCGAGTGATTCATGGCCACGATCACGTTTCCACGTGATCGTACGGGTGCTGCGCAACGCAGCAGCAGCAGCAGCGTTGAGTGACAGTTGTTGATTTTTGCCCGTCGTTCGCGCTTTCATCGCGCACTCGGGCGCGATCGCGCGTTATCTATCGCCCGAGTTAACTATGACATTTGCCCAAACCGATAGCCACAATATCCAAAATATCCAGAGTGTCGCAGAAGATCAATACAAAGCATAATGGAGTAGCTTCATACGTTTTGTGCCAATAACATATCAACACCAACATTGGCTTCAACGCCTTCTGCGATTAAAAAAATTAAGTTTGTTTACCTCTTTTGCTTAGCAACCGGTTCGAATTCGGGATACAGCTATTTTTAACAAAACATCTGGGTTTGCTATCTGCTGCACTTGTAGCGCGCTGAGAATGTGCTCTTGGTCTGGAACGGGGCATAAAACTCTATGCGCGAATAAAGTCGCAACAGTGTTTTGATAAGTAACACGTGTTCCACCTGTAATCGCTACAAAAAACTCTCTCTGTGTGTGTGTTTGTGTGCGTGTGTGCGTGTGTGTGCGCGTGTGTGTGTGTGATTAATTTCCCAATAGTGCATAGCTAGTGCTATGTACAATGCAAATGCACACACAAATCGAGCATTTGTATTGCTTTTACCTGCCTGGTATACCTGTGATAACAACTACAAATGCCAGGAATGCCACGGTTATTGTAAATGTTGTCACTCTAAACCTACGAAAATGGCGACCGGCAGATGATTGTACCGCCACTAAGTGTTACCCCCAAAAACAAGACAAACAAGAAGACGCCGGTGACGAAAACTCGGTCATATAACGACGAAAACAACAACATTGCATGCGTATGGGATCGGCGCCACGCAACCCGCCAAACACCTGGATCCTGATCGCTAACGACGGCCGGCGTTGCCAGATACCGGACCGTCCGGCCCAACACAAACACACACACACACACACAGATGAGTCAGGCGGGAAAAGCACAACACAACAATCAGTAAAGTTAACACGATCAATCCGCAACCGAAGACCTTTCGCGATATTTGTCATTACAATTATCAGCGCCCCGAAGGGGGCGGAAGAGTGGCATCCCGAGTATTGCGCAGGGGGCATGACAATGCAGGCGTAGGTATATCACAAAAAGCCAAAGTGTATGTGCTAATGTGTCAACACCGTTTGGCGCGTGCCCGCCACCGCCGCCGCCGTCGTCTTCCGGGTGTTCCGCGACGGTTCGGCCCACCTTGAATGTCTGTAGCAGGAAGGGTGGCTTTTCGCAGCCATTATTGGCGATCGACACCCGGGGCCACCGTTGACCCAAAAATGGCAACTTTAGTAACGTGCACACACGTAAACCGGGCAAATAAACACGCGCACGCTGGCGGTAGGAACTCGTACGCGGTTGTAGTACATCGGAGGAAACCCGCCAACGCTACAGGATAACCATTCGGACGGTGCACTTAACATGGCAAATAAGTCCTTCGTTTTTTTTTTGTAATACGATGTCTACAATCGTCTCGTGTACAATGTCGCCACCAAAAAACGGGACATTACCTTGAGGACGCGTATAAATTCAAAACACTCTTGTAGATCCAAGTTGGCATAGGGGCGATAGTACGGTGTGCTGCGATCCAGAAGGTTTGTTTACGGGCCGCGAGTACGGTTGGATCCAAACGTTTGGAAGATCCTCGTATCGGCTGCCACCACTGTTTCCGAAGGGTTCAAGAAGCTACCAGTAGCCATCGACTTGATAACAGGGCCCTGACGTACGTTACGTGCAACGCGATATTCCGATTTGTCTAGTGCACACTGACTCCGGTGACTGGGTGAACTCACTTGGGCAACTGTTGGTCCATTCCCGGGCTGTTGGCCGTTGGTACCCGCTGGTCTCAGAAAGCACGATGACGACGACAACCACACCACATTCGCAAAATGTATCATCGAATGCCTGCGCATGTACTTCTATCAAACGCATCCACCACCTCGCAAACCCTTCACCAACCCACCTTCTGTGGCTGGCTCGCCAGCTCTATCTCTCTCTCTCTCTCTCTCTCTCTCTCTCTCTCTCTCTCTCTCTCTCTCTCTCTCTTGGGTGCGCGAGTGTGTCGCCTCCTCTATTTCCCTTCCCTCATACACCCTGGCAACTTACAATCGCTCAACGACAGCTGCAAATCCAAACGAGCGAGTAATCCAGTAACAATGCTCAATCGTCGCGCGCGCAACCTGTGTAAACCGCCGTCGCTTCTAGCAGCGCAAGCAGCAAACACCGATAGTAGCTGACTATGGATCCGGAAGAGGTTGTTGGGTGATGCGGCTGGCTGGCCACCACCACCGGCGTACGGCCCTGGCTGCCCTGTCGCCACGTGAAATCTTCTTTTACGCTGGTGCTGCAATGCCAAAGACAGCGAACCCTTTTTATTAACTTGTTATGTGTGATGTACACATTGTACGAACAGGGCCAACATTCGTTCCTCAACCATTGCACACATCCTCTATACCGATGGTTTCTATGTTGGTATTACTTCTTACGACACATGTCTAGGCAGCATGCCAAACTGATTACTGTAAGAAAGCAGGATTTGCACACAACACCACGAACTAGTATTAAGGGTAACTTCACCACTGGGCAAGAAACTTAGGCCAACTGAAGTTTCTATGTTATTCCGCCACATTCAGAAGATACCACTTGTGTGCCTGAGCCAAGGAGGCGGGCTCGTCTGCCTACACTCCAACCTTGCGCTTCTGCGGCCCTTAAGGGACCATTTCCTATAAGTTTAACGAAATCCTGGCATACACTAATAATATAGACATCTTTGGTTTGCGGTTTACCCATGTGTTGGATGTTCAACAAAGGGCCATCGTTGATAATGGCCCTACTAACAAATTCTAACAGCCTACGTGTGGTTGACGGACAGATAGGTGATCGCATCTTTCGAGTCGTCCAAAACATCACCTATCTTGGATCACAAGTGAGATAAGTTAACTGAATTGGTGTCGAACTAACAGCACAAATGAAGGAACTGAAGAAACTTTTCCACTCAGTGGACCTTTCGCGATGGACGAAACTAGGGCGATTTTCAATATTCGTAGTCTCAGTACTCGCATACGGCCCCGTATGTGAGGATGGACAACGGAGGAGCAAACCGCTACAATGACGAGCGTGTGATCGTGAGCGGTTTTCTGCAAAAAGCCGCAAAGTTGTTGTATCGCCTGATATGGGAGTAAAGAAAGTGGCAGATCATTGGAGACGCTTTATTTTCCGTTAGCTGATGGAAAGCTTTAAGCCATGCACACAAGCAAACACGCAGCTAGTTAAGCTAAACGAAAACAATCGAAATTCATCAACAGTTTGTTCAAATCTTTTGTTTAATTTCGCTTCATTTTTATTCTCGCTCGTTTCTCTTTGTTTTAGTTTATCGCAATATATTTGATCACTTTTTGCGTTCATTAGTGTAAATTTACGAGTTTTCTACTATGTATATATATATATATATGCGGAGTGCATTTTCTCTTGCTCTATATATATAACGGGTTTTCATCACTCTTTTCAAACCTCCATCTTCTTTTTTTTGTTTCAATAGCATTATTATATTTTTGTTTTGTTGTCTCCGCCTATTCTGTCGCTAATCATATCGCTTGGTTCGCTAACAAAATGTTAATCGTTACGACGCTATACATATACATACACCCAGTACACACCGTGAGTTTCTTTTGTGATTTTTTTTGTTTTTGTTGTTGTTACTGGACAGCTTCATGCTTCGCGTTACCCACAGAGAAACACCTTGACTGCCATGTTTTCTTTTATAATTAACAATTTCATATAATTGCAGAACCGCACAGCTTTAACCGCATGTATTGCGCACTCTGTGGCTATGTTGGTTGACGAAGAAGTTATGACATTCTTGTGTGGGCAACCTCACAAAACATGCACATGCAACTCCTTCTGCTTCTTGAATATATCGTATCTTTGAGATGCGCTTTTACAGCATATACGGTTTTTCGTTGCCATCCCTAGCCACGACTCGCACAGCACTAATCGTTACACGCTATGTACACTCTCAAAAATCATTCGTTCTGGTATGAAGCAACATAGTCACTGCAGACGGTGAATAGTGCTGAGGAATAGACAGTGCAACGACCGGTGCGTCTAAGTTTCGTCAATTTAGCGATGATGATTCCGTTTCCAAATTCATCTCAACATTAACAAATTAATAATTATGTGTCGATAAAGCACTGCCCCCACATTGTCAGCTGTGAAAGGAAAACAATAATTTGAAGTTTGCAAAACAAAACGGGCGCGCACACACACACACACACACACACATGTATTACTAATCAAACGGCTAACTAGATGAAACAGCAGCTAGGCTGCGAAAAATAAGACATTCCCATGAATCAAAGCAACCACGTTTCCTTAACACAAACCACAAACACAAACGCCCACATACACTTTTCCCAGAATAATTTTATTCGGGATTCAGCGCGGATTGCATACTTTATAGCACGCTAAATTAAATAATATTAAAGGATGCAATAAGTAAGGATATGTTCCTGCTTGAAAACTCAGTAAAAGGGAGATGAGTAACAGTTGAAGGTTTAATAATGCCGGCCGCCCACTTTTGCTCAAGTTCATTCCCAAATGTAGCATTCCCCCGATGGTTTTTTTGTTTTTGATCAAACCCCAAATGGTTTGCATGCGCATTCGCGTAAAGCATGAAACATGTCATGCACGTTGCGGTAAAATGAAACATACAATATATATTAAAAATAAAAACAAAATAAAGCTTTCCGCTTTTCCGATTCGTACCACCAGCAGTTTATTATCACTCGTTCAAGACCCACACTACCATACGGAACATACGCGTTGGGCGGAAACCGGAATAAACACCGAATGTGCGTGCGAGTGAACGACGGCAAGAAATGTTGCCCAAATCGTAATGCTGTGTGAACGGGTGCGTGGGATCGTGTTTGAGGGCGTGTACGCGAGCGCGCGCGTGTGTGTGTGTTCAATTGCGGTTCTAATTATAAAATTCGCAACTCGTTCGAAGCAAACACTAAAAGTCTATAAATCCCAGATGAGAGAAAACAAAAAAAAACACAAAAACACAGTACCGAAAACCGAACACAACAAAACGCACATAACACATCCTGTTGTTTTTGTTTCAACCAGTGGCGCGGCCTAGGGTACAACTGTCCGAAGACGACTATGTACACGAGGAACACAGGACGAACGTTAACGCACAAAAGAAAAGATCACAATTTCTTCATTTTCATATCGCCGCGGGGTTTGAGAGCCGATAACACGAACTTACTGAATGCTTTTCAGCATGCATGTGTGTATGTCTGCCTGTGTGTGTAGTTAAGTGTGCACTTTACATTCCAACAAATAATAAAATTAAAAAAGATTTAGTTTCAAGTTTTTTTTGCTCCGTTTTCGCTACACATGTCAATCGAATCGAAACCAATCGGATATAAACCACCTATTGCAACGAACAACACAACCCGCTCTCCGCAGAGCGAAACAAAGGTATCAATTAGCAGTACGAATCTCTCTACATCATCTCTGCATCGTTCGCAGATCGTAAGATAAGCTGGCTCTCTCCAACACTGCCCAAGTGTAGATAACAAAACCTACTTTGGGTATCGGTATCGTTCGCGATTCGAATAATTTAAGCACGGCGCGTTCCTCCACCAGAAAAGACAGCATGCATTTGCTACGAACGTAGCAGATGAGTGCTAGGCTCGCGGATGTTGGGCAGTTGAGAAATTGGTCTAAACAGCTCGCGCACGACGCACGGGGTTTTCGCATACGCGCTCCGGCATTCAACGCGCGAATGAAGGGAGAATGGGGCACGGCGGACAAGAGAACGTAAGGCCGCCGGTGTGAAACGGCCGCCCAAAGATACGCGTTGTTGCACGTTCTCTTCTCCCGGTCAAGTCAAACACGCTGCTTCCGCGTCGGAACCGAGCTCCAAAAGCACATTCGCATCCACATCAACAACAGCATTATAATCAATTAGTGTACTCCCACCAGTCCTTTTCGTAGCCTTCGTGTACGTGGTCCAGCAGTACTTTTCGGCGCTTCTCGCAGTATCTGGAAACGAGAGACCAATGTGCAAACCGATCGTGAAACTTCGTATCAACCCCTCCTGTCCACGGAGCCCTCGTATTACCCACCTGTACTTGTCCTGTACTTTCTGTTTAATGTCGGCCAAATTTTCCGACGTTATGTCACGCTCCAAGTATTCGGACAGCGTTTCCGTGGCCGATTCCAGATCCTTTTGATTCTCCTCGAAGATCAGCGACTGATTGTTTCGCTTCAGATAGTAGGCGAACACGTACGTGCACATGAGCGTCTGGCGACACTGGCAGAGAATATCGACCGCTTTCTTCAGAAATTGGACCTACAACGCGAACCGGAACAAAAAAAGCGGACGAAAGCGTAAGTACCAGCTGTGAACTTTGCGTCCGCAGACCGCGGTGACATTATTACATTTACCTCAATCCACGACATGTTATGCTGCTGCATTTCCTCCATCTTTTCCTTCACCGCCGCGTACAACTTGTGTTCAAACTTCAACGACTGCATGTGGTTGATGTAGCGATTGTAGTAATGCAGGTATCTGTACCGAGTAAAACAGAGGATAGCATATATTGCATACTGAACGGGAACCGAATGGAAAGTATTTGAACATCCACTTGAATTATAACTTAGTTATGTGCTTATTCCAATAAGTTTAGCGAAGTGTAAGTCAGATAGTTCTTATATCCTTGATTTTAGAGATAGGTACCGACTGACTCACTGACTGACTGACTGACTGACGACTAATTGACTGAGAGCAATGAAGTTGTTCGCATACATCGGAAATGGTTTGGAGATGGGGACAATACTACATTGGTTAACTAATAAAAACCCAAACCATTGAAACCGTCTCTACTGTTTGCAAGCAAACCTGCTGGGAAAGCCATCACCTTCTACCGTTGAACCCCACCATAATCAACCTTAGTTTAGTCAGACTCTAAGGTCACCAAAAATGGTGTTTCGTTATCTGGCGATATCTGGTTCAACACAACCCAAATAGACCATCGCAATATAAAGGTTTTGGATGTTAGAGAATACGTTAGAGGGCTGATGTCAATGGAACTTGAAAAACACTACATATGCCACTGGTTCATCAATCAAACTGCATAATATGAACGTTATAATAGTGAGAAGGAGCTGGCTAATTATTCCTTGTAGCAAAGACCTTAAGATCATTCAATTGCCTATAAACGCCGAAAGACACTACAAACTAGTATGAAATTCAAGTATGATAACTTAAGTAAATTAAGTATTAGGTGTAGCAGTCAGCTTAGCTTTTGATCGTTTTATATAACAATTACCAGCTCAGTATATACAAATGTGTAACGAAGTTGAACGCTCTTCCGTTCACCTCCGTCTTAGGTAAGTCTTTTTAAACTTTAGTATCACTCCCGACACGATTTATTGCTAATACAATAGATGATACTTTTTAGCCTGAAAGTTCAAAATTATCAATCTCACCAACATCGTGCAATCTCAGGTACTTTAAATTCTGAACTAGTGCTTGCCGAATTGATCTGATTCTTCCCGTGGATATTTTCTCGGAAAAAGTCTATTCATGCGTTAAGCTTTCGGAACCCATCTTCAATACTTAATCTACAAACAAATTCGTGATTCGAGTAGAAATTATCAACAAACAGATAATTGTGTGATACAGATGATGTGATGATATGTGAATTGTTTTGGTTCTTTCATAAAGCTCGAAAACAGGCTCTACCGCGAAATATAATTAACAAAACTGTTCTAAGAAAATGAAAACAAAGCGCTAACGGATACACAATGGAAAAAAATGCTGCTAAGTTGAACCAAATAGATCAAGACTGCGACTCTAAAAAAACATTTTAAATATGATTCGATGCATCAGCACTGGGTAAATTAAATACAAATATAATGAAACTAACACATACTCCTCTTCGTCAGCGGTCGACTAAAAGTTCAAAGATACTTTTTGATCTACAATTATCAAGACGGGTAAAATGAATCCTATTCAATAGTAAAACCTTCAGTACCAACACCCGGATTCTGTTGGAATCCACCTGAGCACATACCTTGCCAACGTTGAACGCAGTCTTTCCTGTGCATCACGAGCCGCGCGCGCTTCATCCTCGTCGTACCGGTTGCAATTGTACCAGGACGAACCATGCGGTTCCCAAGATCCAAGACAAACCCAGCAGAAGTCATGTTTGCAGTTTTGATTTTTGCATACCTGCCGGAGGAGCAAATGAAGGAAGCACGAATTGAATTACATTTACCGTACAAGTAAGGTAAGTTACTTTTCTGTCTTCGTACCATGTGATTACAGCCGCCATCCTTCTCTATTGTTACATTACACTTCGGGCACTCCTTCGTGTTGGCGGCAATCCAGTTGGAAGTTTCGGAATCGTCATCACACTTTTTGATCCACTTCTTCAGCAACCGGCACTGCACCGGATCGTGCCAATTTTCGCCACATTCAAAACAGAACACGTGGTTGCACTTGCAGATCACCGGCCGCGGATCGACGTACTGCACCTTAATTGCATAGGTACAATCGGCCGATGGGCACCACCTTAACAACCGATTGCACTACAAATACACACCCACACACACATGCACGCACGAATAGAGAAAAAACGGAAAACGGGTTCATAGGTATTAGACAATCGGATCAGTAAACAATCTCCTCCCGATCAGCCGCCGCTGATACGACGGAACGCTCTTTACCTCCACAAAACTATTGGTGATAAGGTGCTGGTATTTGAGTCTGACTCGGGAATCCTGCACCAATCGCATCACCGTTACGTCATCGACCAGAATATCACATCCATGAGCTGCACACGCTATCGACTGACCGAGCCCCTCCTCCACGATCTTTGTCGTCAGGTACTCTTGCCAGCACTGCGTACAGAAACGATGTCCACATTCCAGACCGGTCATCATCTGTAAGCAGCGTAATGCAGATAGTTAGCGTTTGAACAGTATGTGTAACGTTACGTGCAATATCTAATGATGTGCTTGTTTTTATGTTGTTATGAAGAGATGGTTTGCGTGACATTTTACTCGTTTCAAATTCATGAGTCGTACAAGTTTGATATGAACCAAGGAGGGAAAGAAGCAGCAGGAACATAAACCCTACAACAGTTCGATCGGATCATGGATGACAAAGAAGCTTTTCCCAGAAATTGTGATTCTCTATTAAAAGCATTGTGAATTTTCAAATTTCCTTGTCCGTGTATACGGTGCAATACATAAGACATGGCACCAAAGAAAACACCAACATGAAAGGCGAAACAGTGATTGAATTCCTCAAAACTCATCGGTTAATGATGAAATCAATACGTGAAGGGACAATTAGTTTGTTTGACCACAATCGGACAGCAGACACTCATACCGTAATACCAGAAATGATTGAACGAAAGCTGGGAAGCCAGAATTTTGGCTGCGTTCACAGCATTTGTTTTTGTTTTGATCGACCGATCTGCGCGCGCCCGGATAACATTGGCTAGATAATGAAATTTTAAATTTAACCAACCGTGTGCACCATCGTTTGGTGCGCACTCTTCTCTATGGCAAGTTGCAAGTTGCATTCAAAATAACCCCACTGATCAAAGGATCAGCAACAACAGCGTCATCACATCTTCTAAAAGGAGAAAGATTCACTTTCAAAGGCAAGGTCAATGCGCGATGGGGCGATGTGATTCATGACCTTCCGAGCGGGATGATGGTAGGAGAAAAATGTGGTCGAAGGGGCACTATGGGCAGAGAACACAAAGAATCACGAGCTTACACTGGGAGGAAACGTCGAGTAGCAGATTTCACAATCCTCCGTTCTGGACTTTTTGATCTGTAAACACAAAGAGCGAAAGGATAGAAAGAATATTTGATTAGTGCAGTCGATTTCGAGGAGCTATGCCTTGCGTAGAAGTACGAGGGGACGCGATAGTACCTACCTTTGGCTTGAGCGCTAAACTTGGCTTTCGAAATGGATTGACCACGTGCGCATCCTTAAATAGCTTATCCTGATCACCATCGTAGTATCGTTCCATCAGCTTTTCTTTGTCCCATTTGAAGTAGTTTAGCAAGATCCGGGTGATGGTGGCAGGAATCTGTGGATGGGAACATTCGGATCAGTAACTGGGTGTGTTTACTTGCGTGAGTATTATCGTCTTTGTTCTAAGAGGCATTGAGTTGTGGTATATCAATCTGATTGAAATAGCGAACATGTAAGGACGAGTCTTAACCTAAAGTAATGAAATGCACAGATTATTAAATCTGTGAATATGTAAAAAAAGAGTACTTAATTATTGATCAAAAATTCTTACATACATGGTGATTCTAGAATCGACATGCGTCTAATAAAAGGATTCAAAACATTCACATTACTGAATTGTTCAATTGAAACGGTAACTAAAGACACCAGATGCATAGGGCGTTAAATTTCAATTTGTTTTAGTTAATGTTGTTTTCTAATTCAACAAAGCACACAAATATATTAACAAATATTAATTTCACTTTAGATATTATCATTTCCGTTGGCAACGCACTATGGAAACTGATAGACAAAAACTTCGATAAAGGTATAAAGTTTGGGACAATCCTTTCCCAGTTTCTAGTTGTGTCTTGTTGTTGTGCAGGACAACAGAGGACCCGTTACATTGTAGAGTGGCTCAGGTCCGTAGAATGACACCGGACGACTCAGCCCGTTCGAAAGGACAGAGAATACTTTTATAGTTTTATAGTTAAAAAAAACATAATTTTTCTAAAAAAAAAATGTAATCGTGAAAATAGACGTAGCGCGAAATTTCTCGCTGTAAAGTGCATACATAAAAAATGGCCCTTTTTTACGGCCGTTTTTTATGTATGCAATTTATAGCGAGAAATTTCTTCGCGCTACGTCTATTTGCACGGTAACGTAATAAGGAATCATATAAATCTTCAAATCAAGAAACGAATGGATTCCTATAAATTGGAGGAATCTCGAATGTTTCATGAAGCGCAATACTATTAGTGTATTATTAATTTCGTTTGATACTATTTATCCAACCCACAACAGTGTACGACGCAGTACGTTTCAACCTGTAGCAAAGTTTGACAGCTACAGTACACCCTCGTTTGCAAACACCTTGACCGTCGTCAGTGAGCGCTCACGCACACATCCGTACCGCGCGCGAGCGATCCAGTCGCCAAGTGTATATATAGGAGAAAAAACGATACGCAAATAGATGGGTGGGGTGTTGGGTGTAGGGAGGGACGACAAATCATAACGCAATAACATCGTCGTCGACAAAATACGACCAAACCTCTTTTGGGGGGATTTATATCGACACGCACACACTCTCTCGCCTTCCCATCCATCGCGGTATCAATATTCAGAAGAAAAGGATTCACAATGCAAATGTCGCGCGTCTAGAATGACCTAGATACCATCGGAAATGAGCGCATTGACAGTTGTACGTAAACCGAAAACAAAGAGACCACAACAGTAGGCGCTGCCTGAGGGAAAAGGGCAGCAAATAGGAGAGGAGAGCAAATGTGTCGTCCCGAATCGCGCGCTTCCAGAACGCGGACTAATTTTCCCACCTCGGCGCGACCTCGAATTGTATACCTTTCCATGCACCACCACCACTACCACTTCACCAGGCAACGAGGCCACAAGCACATCACGGACGCGCGTGCATCCCCCAGTGCGCCAAGGCCTTTGGAAAGGCTACGTACGAAGCAGAGCGAAAGAGCGAGGAAAATGGAAAACGCTGCGCCACACGCTGTACGGGGGGAGAGCATACACGTACACGACTGTATGACAAGCAAAGGATTTTTTGTTTTAAAAAAGAAAGATGCCCAAAAAACGCGTCGCCCAACGATGAAGGTAGGACAGGCCAGGGCTATAATAACAACACTTACCTCCACGACCGTGTTCACGTCCTTTATGCAGTCGACCATATGCTGAACGATTTCGTCGGTCGTAAGTACATCGTACGGGTACTCTTCCGTCTCCTGGCCACGGTCCCGTGGATTATTGATGTCCACGTCCATCGCAAAGTCGTCATCTCCGCTGGAAACATTGCCCGAATCGTGCTCCTCGAAGCTTTCGTCATCGGAATCCATTCTCGCTTCCGGGCGACGAGGCCTTCACGCACGCACCACCTTTGTTGTTGCTGCTGCTGATGCTGTTACTATTGCTGTTGCTCACTGCTGCTACTCGGGTTGATGATCTGTTTACGTAGCGAACGAACTTGAGCCACACTGTACGCGAGGGGAGGGAGTGGTAGGCACAGATTCCCTTCCTCCTTGCACGACACTTGAATGGCACACTTCGGACTCACGGAAGTGGAAGGTAGCAACTAATTTCTGCTACAAGGATGACGATGAAAATCGAACGAACACACACGGTCGAATGAACTCACACGCCACACCGATGCACTCTTGTCGTTTTTTCACTTGAATTTTCCAATTACTGCTGTGCCACGGATTACTACGTTCGTAATCGAATTGTTATGAAGCAGTCACTGCTAATTTCGTTCACTCTTCATCGCGCATCCAGACACGGTTCGAACCAAACCAAAAACTGACACAGACAGTGACGATGGAAACGTGAAAACCCACGGCCACAATTTGGAGCAAACGAGTCCGTCGCGAACCTACAATCGAAAATTCACGATAGACGGACGATCTGCAAGTCTGAAAAGAGCATACGAAATCGACAAATAAAACAGTTCGAGCACACCACTACATGCAATTGCGCGCACACACACACACGCGCACGCACGCACGCAGTCTTTTCATGTAGGAAGACAGCAGCCTACCCACACTACTTTGCTGGCAAAATCGTGTTCCACACACACTACACACACACACTGTCATCAAATGGTAGCAATGGAAACGATTCTGTAAAAACTTCACATTGAAAGTTATTGCTCACAATTTCACGCCACTGTGTACATTCAGAATTGAGCATACTACAGTGTGTGCGTGTGCTACGGAGAATGTAGAAAACAAGCTCACACTGTTAAACCCGTGTAAAGGTGACCTAAATAGTGCAAAACTAGTTCCTCTTTTTTCGTGCTAGGACAGCTGACGCAAAATTGTTAAACACACACACACGCGCGCGCACACACTACCCCATTGCCTTCCCAATGCCAGTCGAGCAGTTTGATCCAGACGTAAATGCTCGAATCGAACGTATTTTTGGTAATATATTGTACTATGCATTAAAGATACATTTATATTTCAGTTATGTGCATTTGTTTCGTTTTTTTAAATACATTGCGAGAAACATTTGATCAACTGTCAATGGTAATGACCAATTGGACGATTGGGATGTTCCAGCGTTGACATTTGCTGAATAACGGTCACTGTTCAGCAGTACTACGAAGGTGAAATAGATTGTATAACACCCCGTATATCAGTTATAACAGTACATGACTGTTGGTTAAACCGTTCGAAAAAATGGCAAATATAAAAAAAA
The DNA here is from genome assembly GCA_000349145.1 of Anopheles dirus. NCBI lineage: Eukaryota > Metazoa > Arthropoda > Insecta > Diptera > Culicidae > Anopheles > Anopheles dirus. The sequence continues at coordinate 561,742 of KB673002.1, forward strand.
TTATGGCAATTAGTAGTTCTAGATTTAATAATTTCTGATAACAATTTTTTCTAATATTCACAATATTTATCCGTACTTTAAAAAAAAACCAACAATCCCTTATCGGTTTACTAGACAACAGACATTTTGTAGCTTTATTTAATTTAGGGAATCGAAGCACTGAATCGAATTAAAACAAATTGAAAAGTTGTTAATGATATATTAAAGCTATAAGCACTCAGGATGAATAGGATGATAGATAATAATTTATCGTGTTGAAAAATAGCACAGCAGTAGATGCAAGTAGAGTCATGCAAAACTCTAGTTTACCAAATCTTCAAAGATGTGTTTTTTCGAGTCGTTTACGAACGGTTGAAAATTTCAAAAAAGTATTACTTTTTAACCCATTTCAACGAGTGATGTTTGCTATTTATTTGTAAGAAAAAAAAACACAAATAGCACAATATTAGAAACACACAACACGCTTCATAAAATGGCTATTTGACTCTCGTATTTATTCTCGGGTCGCGCTTGGGACGATGTCTTCCACAAATTCGATGCTGGATGGACAATATGATAATTGAATTACCAAAAATTGTGAACTGTCATATTATGAGACTGTTTGTTGGAGAAACTTAAAACATAACAAGAACTGATTTGAAAAACAACAAAATTTTCTCAATTTATCTACAACGCGAATACATATAACAACATGCGGAACAGACGCTTCAGTAAATCAAGAAATTTATTCCAAAGTGAAAAAATACGTTAAGCTCTATGAAACAATAAACTTGGGTCTGTCTATCACCATATTTTTTTTTAAGTTTTCTTTTTTTCGATAGCGCAACAAGTGGTTCTAGCACAACGATGCGATGTGCTGTTTTCAATATATCATATCAGCAAGCAACTTTTTCATGTTCCTATTCCTGGAAGCAGATTTATCTGGAAAGAATGCGAATATCGTTTTGCTGCATATTCCTATTTAATTAAAACTTTCCGTAGAAAATACGAATAACTCTTCTGGTATGTTTAGTGTTTTCTTTGTTCTGAGTATATTCTAAACATTCTCAATTTTTAGCAATTTTATTCCAAAATATTTCGAATAGGAAGATAAATTGAATAGTTATTCACATTCGTCGTCGTTGGTTACCCTGGACATTATGGTTTTGGTTGTGAAAGAAAGCGTTAATGGATATACAAAAACATCGTCTTTAGTATATCCACACATTTTGAACTATTGTTTTCGAGTACCATGAGCTCCATTCGTACTTTAAGCTATTTTTTCATAACTTTAGCCACAGTCCTATATGACAACGTTTAGCTACTGATTGAGATAAGGCACTCGTCAATGATGATCTAATAGTTCCTAGCAATTGCTAGCAACGAATGCAACAAAGCTGAACGACAGCTTCACTGGCTTACGATAAGCCTAGTCCGTGATATTCTACGGATCACCACTCGTTCGTTTATCCGATTTGTTTCTTAGATGAAGCTCCTATCCAGCATCAGTGTTGGATCTTCACATTTAGGGCTGTGTGTATGTACTTTTTTCTAGGATCATTGAACCCACGATCCCTGGTTCAACTTGTCCTGAAGAACCGTTCATATCCATATCGAACCAGATGCCTGTTGAAGTTTTCCCCTAGCGTCTTGTACATTTTTACATGGAGCTATTTTAATGGTTAAGGCAATAAAATAAACACCATAACACAACAGGCATAACTGCATAAGCAGATCTGCATGTGTTGATTCCACCATCAAGTTCGTGCTTGCCTCGTTCACCGCTTGTTCGATCCTTCGGCTCTCGATCAATTACGATTAGTTTTGTACAGGGCTTTGATAAAGTTGTAAAGCCAGACCTTCACATTGACTAACACGTTTTTTGGTAGCAACGAACGTTGAGAGTTTTCCTGGAGTCTGATGTGGGACATGATTATTCTTATTACCCTGATCAGTTTAACCGAGACGCTAAACAAGATTTTGGTATTGTTTGTCCATTAATTAATTGAATCCATTAATTAATAGAGTTATATTTTGCAGTTTAACATAGTACAATTTTGAACATCGTAATACCCTTGCGGTGGTTGCAGTACAACCTGGCGCATGTAATATATGATAATAGAGCAGCTCGCTTTTTCAGAAAAGAACCTAACATTTGTCTCATCGGGGTTCAATATCTGTTTCTACCTATTGTAGCTGTTGCTATTTAAGATAGTTAAAGAGCAGCTTTTTTACAGAGTACAATAAAAAAAACTCAATATTACCATATTATAATCCCCAAAATGCAATCATCTTACTTACTTACTTACTTATCAGGCGCTACAACCGCTTCGCGGTCTTGGCCTGCTGCATCAAACTCCGAAACCGCTCACGGTCGCGCGCCGTCGTCAGCCAATCATTTATCCCGGCCGTTCTGGCGGAAGAATCAACGCCATCTATCCATCTCAGTCTGGGCCTACCACGCCTCCTCGTATACGTTCATGCCCCTACCGAAGACAAAGAGGAAGAGGAGAAGGACCTGTTTTACGGCCGCCTCGCGAAAACCATTAAGTC
>KB673002.1:567322-619379 GCA_000349145.1 Anopheles dirus
GACGACGGCGCGCGACCGTGAGCGGTTCCAGAGTTTGTTGCAGCAGGCCAAGACCGCAAAGCGGTTGTAGCGCCTGATAAGTAAGTATATAATCAATCATATGAAATCAATTTCTTGTAAATGTAGAAATATTTGTTACTTGGCTAGAAAAGCTCATTGCTCCGGTGAATGCATCAGTTTTTAGCTCTTGCTATGATTTGTTACAATTTTATATACTGTATGTTTCAATCTCCTCATAATATTGTGCATTGTAATCTTTGAGCACATTTAATGTATAAAGAGCAATAAATTTCAACCCTCCCAAAAGTGTTCGAATTTTTGTTTTATTATGCCAATATTGGGAAAACAAAGCAGAAGAAGAAAAACCCAGCATGCTAAGGAAAAGAAGATATTTGAAATTATTAAAAAATGTTGTCTTAAATTCAGGCATATTTGTAACATTTAAACATATCTATTGTAGTAAAATCAGTAAGACGATGTTGTGGTACCACAAATAGTGATAGAAACACGAAATAATAACTTTATTATAAATGAACGGCAGTCCATATATTGGAAGCAATTATAAATATAAAAAAATCGAAAAATATTTTATGAGTTCAGTTGCTTTCCACGAGCCGCAACAGTTTATAAAATGCGATAAATGTGCGTAAAACATACCAATCAGCATTAGTGCACAAATGTTTCGAACAACCATGCCCTTTCCATTGTGTAAATAATTTCAACCAAGTGTGTGTTCTACCCATACATTCCATCCATCATCTCGTAAAGATGGGAAAAATACAAAATAATACGAAATGTTTATATACAGTGCATGTACGCTGCACCAATACCAGCATCGGCACGGAACAAAACATCCGTTCCGTCCGACACGCCGTGGCTGGGGACGGAATCACGCGGAATTGGGAATGATGCATTTGGGAGAGGAGTCTTCGCAAGAGCCTCTGTGGCATAATGCAGCAGGAAGGAAGTGCACGTGTGCGGAGCGGGTAACCTTCCACAATGCGTGGAATCCGGTTTGGTGTGCTCATGCATCCGCACGACACTGGCTTCGACCGATTGTGACCGCCTGCGAGACTACCCGCTCGCCCGCGGGAACTTCACGTCGCGTACGAGCCTGCTTATCGTTGCTGTTATTGTTGTTAGTTTTTGTTTTCTTCCGTATCTGCCTCGTGCATTATTCGTCCGAATTCTTCCGTTCCTCGGCATTAAAGTTCATTGCAATTATCACAGAATGCCTTTCGTTGTTTGTAGCTGTATAATTTTCCATATTCATGAAAACATTGCAAAATTTGTTGGACAATTTATAAAAAAAAACTAGTAGTCAGTTACCAAGCAAGTGCAGTATTTTTATATTATCTTATGTTACATATATCATATTTCGAATGAGAACCAGATAACAGAGTTTAGAAGCATTTTGCATACTTGACAACCCATCTTTATTTAAACTCTAACTGCGTACGAGGCTATTTATTTAGTTTTCGGTTAATTTGCGGCAAATTTCATGCTACCATTATATAAACACTCGAACAGGCGATGCTAATCAACTGATAAGCTGCTTGGCATTTCAGAATGTGTTGCTCATACTCTACGCGTGTGTGTGTGTGTGTATGTGTGTCCATGTATTGGTGCGACTGATGAGTCGCTAACGACACTGCAGGTTAGGATGAGTAATAGGGAATTTACTTGCCGTTTGCCAATCATGACAACAAAACAGATATTTTACGAAAGCGCTTGACGTCATCACTTCGCTATTTGTGTTTCATTTGCTTCAATGTTTACACTAACTGACATTTGAGAGACCATTTGACCCTTTTCGCAATGGAAGCTTATATTTATGTGTTTTTTCCGTGTTAGTGTTGTATTACCTGTGTTTTGAGGTTCGAATATCTGAGACACGGGTGTAAAACTGATTAGTGTCTCCCGTTAACACTAATTAAAATTGTCTCTGTATACAACCATGGAACCATGCCTTTTCGACAGTACTCTCCCTAATATGTTCATCTTAGGGATACGTTCCATCGATACGTTAAAAAAGTTTAAAATTTAAAATAAGTTAGCTGTACATGTGTAAGAATTGTGAATATATAGAATTCAATTACACCAATTTAAAATAGAACATTTCACACACCCAGGTGCAGCCTACAGGTTTTTGAAAAATCTTGAAAGTTCTTATCCTAATGAGATTTGTATATGCAACTACAAACAAGACTATAATTTATAAAACGCGACTGATTTTACTGCTAAAGAACATCAGAGTCTGCGAAGTTCAATTTGAATTCTAAGATTGTTCTTGTTTATTCAAAAACTTCTCTTAACTTAATAATATAACAGATCACTGGTAATATGGATAACTTATAAAACGAATTATATGGATAACAGATCACTTATTGCCAACAGATCGCGCCTAGATCATGGTAGAAGAGAAAAGAAGGCAGAGGGCCATTTGACCCCCAGCACTTTATTTTTGGCATTTATCACGGAGCTCTGCTGAATTTTTTCTACATTGTTCTTATTGTATGGAGGGCAAAATTTATCAGCACGTAAACGTTTACATTCACAGTAGTATGCATTTTTTTTAATTCACTTAATTCAAGTTTAATGATAAAAACAAAATGAATCCTGTACTATTTTTCAACTCCGGCATCGTTAATCAATTAATATTTATCATCAGTAAATGATCAAATTTGCATTGTTTCAGCTTAATTGAGCCGTGAACGAAACTTTAAATTCATTTTGCATAGTTTTTCTTCAAAAATAGGCGTTTGGAAATTGTATTTTTTGTTAATTTTGGGTATACGATAAGTGGTAAATTACTATCAATTTATTCGCTTAGTCTGCATGTTTTTTGGTAATCGATATAACAAACTAGAAGAAACTATTCAATCTGAAATAGCTGATAAACTATCCAGTCATATTTTCTTATAAAAACAAAACCGTCCGCAAATTATATAAACTAATTTTGTTAAAACGACTCTCATTGTCTTCGAAAGAGTGAACGAAATCGTTGGGCGTGAGTTGTAAATCGCCTGTAATACTCATCATCGTTCAGCTTTAACCTCAAACCTCTATAATTGATGCGGGTTTTACCTTTTTTTCTAAAGAGGAACTATCACACTATTGGAAAAACCAATTTTTGGTTCCGATAATATTTCGAAAATATTTGGAGAAGGTTCCAAAAAGGTTCCGATAAGGTTCCGAGAAGATTCCGTTAAGGCTCCGTTAAGGCTCCGGTAAGTTTCCAATACGGTTTCGTTATGGATCCGATAAGGTTCCTTTAAGGCTCTGAGAAGGTTCCATTAAGGTTTGGTTACGGCTCCGATAAGGTTCCGATTGGAAAGGAAAGGTTGAAATAGTAAAAGTACAAAAAAAGTCTGGGAAAAGCTAGTTTTCTTGTTCTGCAGCGGGCATCGAGAAGCAAGACACACCTCACCATAAATGTTAAAAAAATTAAAAGCTCGCGAAAATTAACACAAACTGTAAACTATTTTATATAACTTTTCGAATAATACTAACCTACAAGAGGAAACAAGGGCCCATCGCTTCTATCCGCTTAGGGCTTACGCGTTTTGTTCAGTAGGTGGAAAACGGTTGGCTAAAAATAATTGACTGAAATCACTAGCCTCTTTTCTGGTGTTATCACAATCAGATTATCGTTTGAAGGCAATAGAAACAAAAACTAAACAGATAGTAAAACTAAAACAGCTGGTGCACATTTGGTGGAAATTTTTGCCCAATCGGACGGTAGAAGTAGCTATTTTTTGGTTGATTGAAGCCCTGACTTACACAGGCATTAGATGATTCCTGCAGTCTAAAAATTTGCTTCTAAAACCAAGGGATTCGATAAAATTTCCTTTTCCCCGATCGAACAATCCGATCTTTGTTGCTTTTTCCCATATTCCCATTTATCCAATTATTTCTATTATTTACTATCAAAATTTTTTATATTTCTATTTTCTATCAAATTTTAATATATTTCTATTTTTATTGCTATCAAAATTTTGTTCAGTAATAAACGCAAAAAAATCATAATTTTTAAAACCACTCTATTCCAACGGCATGTTGAGTTGAATAAATAAACATATTTGAAAACTTGCTATAATTTTATACAGCCCTTTGAGAATTACTTGTACAGTGCGTACAGTTCGGAAATAAAACAAAATCTCTCACGTTGATTTAGAGATATCAATATTATCGTTGCTCTATGCTCCAAACATTCTCCTTAGACGCTACGTCCGGTGCGGATGAGTTAAATAAAGGATTGTCTGCCGGAATGAAAACGAACCGGTCGTCCCTAATATCGTATGATCAATATTTCCGGAGGTCACCGGTATTTATTATCGGGAGAATAGCCTGCTCCCGGTCGAGGTCTATCGATGCCGGCACAACACGTGAGGCCGTGTGGCAGGGGTGAACCAACGCACCACAAAAATCTAGAGCAAAACAAAACATGAACGGTTTAATTCCGGTGTCCTGGTACGGTAGGCGTTGCGCTTTCGGACGCTGATGATGTGGCCGAAATATTGTCGCTCTACGTATGTGTGTGTGTGTGTGTGTGTGTGTGTGTGTGTGTGTGTGTGTGTGTGTGTGGGTGTGCGTTTGTGGTTGTAAATTTAATATCTCCTGCTCTGTGTGAGCCTTTGTGTGTGTGTGTGAGTGTATGGGTGCGCGCGTTATGTACACACCGATAAGCACCGACTTTGGACCAAAAATGGGATCTCCCAAAAGTCCTTCAAGGAGCAGGCGGTGGAGCACGCGCCACACCTGAACGGGGTAGAGCGCGGGGCGAAAGGCAAAGTGAGAGCACAGCCGGACATATATTGCGTGAGCGAGACCGCCGGTGGTGGGTCCTTTTTAGTCCGACCGACCGACAAGGGAGCGCACACCGGTTGGGATAGGGGAACGGAAGGTTAGGCAAGTAAAATTCAATACAGCGTAATTTAGCAACGACGTGGCGAGCGTGGTCGGGGCGGGAAAAACATGGGATGCATGAAAAATCGTAGCACGCGGTGGAAAATAAATTTCAGCTGGCGAAGGACGGCGGAACGCGGTGCCGCTCGTTTCCGGGCCCCGGGGGGAGGTGGTGCACCTTCGATTTTCGAGATCAAACGCATGGAGATGGGTGAGTTGGGTGCGGGAGGGAGGGGGGGGGGTTGGTCTGAGGGGGAGGCAGCAAAGTGGTAATGAATGCGGGTGGCGGTGTGGGGTAAAATTTGAAACATAGAACCTGCCCCCCATTCCAATTCGAGGGTTCGTGGGCAAAGATGGCAACGGGACGCATTTTAACACGCGATTTATACAGTGAGAAAAGTAGGCGATGAAGCGAGAGGGGAGCGCGCTCGCGTGTATGTATGTGTGTGTGTGCGTGTGAATGTGTAGGGAAAACCGTCTGAACATGGCAAATATTGAAAGGGAAACAGAGAGCGTTAGAAAGAGAGAACATTAGTGGTCCGCCGTGCAAGCACATAAGGGTGGTGGGGGTTATGGGGAGGTGCAGGTCGTCTTTGCGCGCTCGAAAAGCGTATGAAAGAGGAGGCTGGAAATAAAACACCACCATCACCAACACCACCACCAACACCACCACCATCACCGCCAACTACCACTATCAACAACGTACGAGCAAAACCCTTCAACATTAGCAAACAAACAACATTAACCACAGCCAACTTGGTTTCAAGAAGGGGATGAGGAGCCCCGGGTGGTGGGGCTTTTTGCGAGAGAGCTTCCGATCGCTGCTTTCGGGTCCCGGGCCATACGGTTTGTGTGTATGTGTGTTTTTTTTGTTGTTTTGCTGTTGTTTCGTTCCTCTGCTCCACCGCACTGTGTCTGCGGCTCGGGGCAGGTCCGGGCAGCCCACCAATGACCGCCAAACAAAATGAAAGCCTAAAACCGAACCCCACACCTCCATTCATCCCCACCTCCCACACATGCTCCGCGGCACGAAATGTCCAAACACGACGTGCACCTCCGCACTCCCCCTCCTACTCCCTTCACAGCCCGTGTACATAGCATGGCATGGGTTGTACGTTCGCACCCAGGTCGCCCCGCGCGCTGTTGTGTGTACGGGCCGAGGCTGAAACTCCGCTGGCAGCGAGCGCGACCCGAAGCGAGCCCTCGGTCCAGTGCGAGACTACCTCAGCGACCAGAGAAGCTATTTGCCGCACATTGCCGTCGCGCCGCGCCGGGCCACACCATCCTGCCATCCGGCCCGGGCCCGGGCTGCGACATCCGGAACGGTGCGCGGTGTGGCGGTGTTCGTCGTTACAAAACCCTGCTGCGCCCCGTGCTGTCAGTCAACCGATGATCCGGGACCACGCGGCGACCAACCTAACACGGGCGCACGCAGATGGGGCGACAGGTGACAGGCAGCAGCGAGGCGGTGCGGAACAGTGAACCTATCCGGGAATTTCTGCAAAAGCTGCTGCTGCTGGCGAGGTGTACGGGGATGCAGCAACGGCTTGTACTGGAAATGGTTTAACCCTTCACTGCTGGGAGCGGTTTCGGTTTAACCCAAAATAAGCCAAACGCAAAAACACCGTCAATGCTGCAATATTCCCCACCCAACCGAGTGATCAGTGATCATGTCATCAGCTGATCATTATCCGATAATGACCATCAGTGTCACACACTTAGAAAATCTTACTAGTACCCATTCCTATCGTTATTAGTATTCCGATGTACGAAATATGCAGATGTTTCTTCAATGTTTGAGAAGTATCCACCGTGTACTGGTAGTTTTCAAAACCTGCCTATCAATGATGTTCGATGCAGAAAGGCTGTATGTTCAATGCAGAGTACTGTCGTGACTCTCCAGTTTTTAAATTGTATTTCTACTGCCAAATTGTTAGTCCGCGTCTATTCGCTTCAACTTCCATCACAAGACTTACAAACATCGTCCTGTCGCGGTCTATCCTCTCTTTCGATCTTCTCTTTCACTTGCCTTTTGAGTTCGAATTCGCACGTATAAACCTCATTGTTAGCTGAAGATACTTTGGTCTAATAATCTCGTGTGTATTTTTATCTATTTGAATATCAGTATACTTTATTTTTGAGCAGATTGTACTATTTCACATCTTTCGCTGACAATTTATTATTCAGCCTTTTCTATATTTAATCCCGATCCGACCGTTTATCTGGACCGTCTATCTCGATCCCTACAAACACCTTAAGAACATTTTCTATCGGATGTCAAGTCAATTTCTAATCGGAATGTGTATTAATAGGGGTATTGTTGTTGTTGTGTTGTAAAACTCTAATTACGGTTATTTTCGAATATCTTATCTACCAGGGGTGTAACTTTACATTTGCCATTTTTTGTAGTATATTGAGAGTTTTTTTCAGAAACGGTTGCACATGCCTCCTTCAAAATACTGCCCTTTGGTAGCTATATTTTCCGGCCATCTTTCAGGCAGTGTTGAGTAGCGGTGCAAGTTAGATTGCTCGGCATTAGAGGTTCAATTCAATTGTCAATGTCATGTTTAGCATCTTCATAAGAACCGAATTCTTTAAGTTGGAGAATGACTTTGTCATATTCGTCCCGGTGCCCCATTTGTGCTCTGTTCCGAGATTCCGTTTGGTTTGGTATATCGTTTGGTTTCAGCAGTTCACAGTAGCTCACACTTAGCTGGTCCCACCAAACGCCACACTGTAAATAATGGTTTCTGGTGTTACCCATTATTCGACGCCTGAAACGATCCGATGAAGAAATCCCTTCGGATTAGCTAAATCCAAATTTGAAACAGCAACTCGTAACCAAAGAAGCAACGTCCCCCGTCTGCGGGCTACGATTCGTAGGCAACCCATTGTCAAAGCTTCTGGATTGATCCCATCGATTTCAGGCGTTTTCTAAAGGCTATTGCGTCACTTTTAATGTTTCCATTAATGTATCTTATGATGGGAACGGAACTTGTACGAGTAGGTTTCTCTCTTTTTCCCCGATGCCAGTTTCTCACGTTAAAATTGCCATACTTCAACCGTTTAAACCTATTGCGGCACGTTCATTCCCTAAAAGAAATCTTATTACAAATATACGAGCGTATCCGATAAGGTATAGAGACACTTTTTATTTAGACATTTGAAATGGATTTCTACTGTTTACACGATAATCAAATCCCATTCCAGCAAATCCAAATCCTGCAGCAAATCCCATCCCAGCAATAACTAACTAACCTGGTATGAGGATAAAATTACCGTATTTTTCATCCAAACTTGCGTATCTGCACGAGCCTTATTTTACTTGTTGGCACTACTACTTGAGTAGATCTACTCCAGCCAGTTCGGATAAACCTTATCAAGGGTTAGCCATAAGGGTGCAAAAATAAAGCACAAAATATCCTCAACTCATACCTATTTCAAATCCGATCAACTGAGCTGCAAGCTCACCTATATTTTGTCCAGATTTGTTTCATTCATATAGTGTAACGATGCGCCCTTAACAAATATATGCGAACTTGAGTTATGGATATGTCTGCGATCCGCTAAAAATACTTAGTCTACAATATTTTCAAATTTCCCCAAAATTGTACCTATATCATCGAACATACTAAATTATAATAGGATTCTCGTTCATTTTCTTCGTGGGCAGAGGGGTTCAAGGGTTAGTTAGTTTGGATTTTAAACTCACAACTTGTGGCAAGTAAGGTCATGCCTTAAGTACCTGGACCATGTGACCACTCTCTGCAATATCATAGTATCACAGGGCTTATTGTGCGGTTGTTGTTTTGTGTTAAAAACAGTTGAAATTTTCAGTCTCAAATCGGAAAGATATGCTGCGAACTTCGATTTTTTCTGATTTTTCTCTTTGCTTTTGACAGAGAGAAACTCGTGAAATAAACAATTTAACAATTAAATTGAATTTGAAGTAAATGAAGCCGTTCACTTGCACCTTAAAAATGTAATACCAATAATTAATGTTTCGTAAGAGAATACGCAAAAGTTTCACAACTGTTTCACGCTTGATGAGATACATTTGTTTTAACAGTTTATTTATATTAGAGAGAATAGAGTTTTTCACATTCTCTTTGCAAATTTTACTGCTAGGAAGAACTACTTCTATTAATAAATTGTTATTTCCAACTATTATGTAAGAGTCGTGTAGACTTTCTGACCAAATTAAACGTTTAAGATATATAAATGGTTTTTCGAAGAATTTAATTAAATTTGGAATGTTAAACTGTTCGGTTCTAATTCGGTTCTAATGCATCTAACCTTTAATAGGCTAGTAAAATCTAGAAAGCATAGTTCTAGTATCTTAGTTCTAGTTATAGTTCTTAATTCTAGACTTACTTCGGAAATCATTCGCATCTACTGATAATTAACGATAAAAACATCCAATAAAAATATATAAAAAACATTAACTTCTGGCTACAACATCTCCCTACAGTTTTACATGTTTTTTAGTTTAATTCGCAATTGATGTATACTTTTCAAATTCTATTGTTCCCATGGTTACTTCAAATTGTCATGGTTACTAAGGCTTCGAAAGATCTAAACTTTCAAGCAATGTAAAATCGTAACATTATCAGTAAACAGCGCGAGTGCAAATTTGGAAGCCCCATAAATGAACATTTATAAAGCTAAAAAAATGTTTATCTACAAACAAAAGTGTTGCAAAATATTGCTCGCACGTAGACACTGCGCCACACGATACGATCGAGATGGTCGTGTGTCGCAAAAAAATGCAACAAAAAACCTCACCATGCTGCCGTGTTCTGCTGGAAATACTGGCGGGTAACAACGATGGGAAACCAGGTGAAGGGCACACTATAGCTCCGTGTTGTTGTTTCGGGGGAGGCTAGCTGCCGAAGCGCACTTGAGTGCGCGGAGCGTAGAGACACCAAACTGGATTGGCAAAAGAAATAACAAAAAAAATGCAACAACAACCCCAACGAGAGGAAGCAGGAAAAAACGACAACATGGAGAAATGTGGGATTAGTTGTGCGCGGAGGGAAGAGCGTTGAGTAAAATCGAAGGAAAAATAGAAAGGAATCAACTTCAAGCTCACGTTTTGCCTGCTAGTCGTAGAAGGGACGGTGGTGGTGGTGGTGGTGGTGGTGGTTGTGATCGCAGAAGTCGCTGTCGCCACGCTCAACAGCATCAAACTATCCCACGAATAATAAAAAAAAGGTAAACACATGTGAGCGCAGGAGGGGAAAGCGAAAATTTTCCGAGAAACTAGGTCTGGTCTCACGCCAGACAACCTTGCACAATTTTTGTTGGACCTTCTATGGTGGACTTGCACGCTATCAGGCATATCTTCTGATCCCAACGCAATCCAGTTTATCCCCGGTCCCCGGTGCACTTAGTCCTCCGTCGCTGGGGCTTCACCAGGTGGCGCTAGTGGCTCTGCAAAAAAACAACCTTAACCTAAGCAAACTTAAAGATTTCGTCCTATGCGTGTGAGATACACAACTGCACACGCTGACGCACACATTTGCACGGCATTCACGGGAATCAACACAAAGCCGATCGGTTGTTGGTCCACCGTGCAGCAGGGCTTAATTTAGGCGAGAAGTGGTGTGGTTGACAAGGAAGCTCGGAGAAGGGGAGAGTAACGATGAACAACACGAACAAGGAAAACATCTGCGCTGAAGAGATGATGGATGCGGATGCGGCAAGCGGATAGCCGAGGGGGGCGGACTGCGCAGAGACGGCCCAAGGCAACAAGCACGAGAACAACGGAGCGAAAAGATCGTGAAGGAGGAGTAGAGTAATAGCGGGAGGAGAGAAATGACAGCAGCATACATGGACACACACACGCAGCCACACAACGGCGAAAACCGACGACATCGGACGAAACAACGAGCGAGCGAACGAAAAATCTAAACCTCCGGCGACCGAAAACCTGAAATAGTCTCGCCGCTTACCGAGGCACCGGAAAATTCGCTTCCATTCCACACACCACTCAGCGTGCAGCGCGCGAGAGTGGCAGCATGCCGCACACACAGACACACACACACACACGCACGCTGTTTCCTCTCTCCCGTGCACGCGTCACATCTCTCAGCCCGCTTGCTGCGTTGGTTACTACACTAGCGTGCGCGCATTTGCTCCATCCAAGCTGCCCAAGCTCAGCGTTTGCTGCACGCCACACGAGCGTGGGTGAGTGAGACAGCGAGAGGATAGTGCGAAGCTATTTGGCCTAGCGCAGACGGTCCCTCTCGTCCCGCCCGCCCCACTCCACCGACGCACACATGAATGAATAGCAGGATGCATGGGCGGCGTCGGTCGACGGTGGCGATGGTGGTGGCAGAGCAGCGAGCGCGGGGGAGAACGATAGGGCGATCCAGTGGTGAAGATAGAAGATGTGGGGGAGGAGAGAACGGAGAGGCGAAGCTAGGGCTGCTGCGATGAAAGACGAACGCGTTCGCTGAGCTGATAGGTGGCGCTGTAGACACCGTACGAGGTGCAGGCCTGGTGCAGAGGCAGAGCGCCGAACCGCCGCTCACGATGACGAAATTTCGTTGTTTTATAGCATCACCGAATCTATGGCGGAGGCGAGACGCACAGCGGGATGACGGTAGTTTAACGTGCTAAATTATAGGAAGGGAGCCAGTAAAGCTCCGCACGGCCACACCGCCCACCCACCCCACCCCACCCTTTTACGATCGCACCAATCAATGCCATCAGCATGGCGGCTTCGCCCTCTATTGCCAAACATTGAGGTTTTGCACAACGAGCGCGATGTGATGCGAAAACCTTCCCGTGTCCCGGAGCTGCAAATCTCGCCTTAAACGCGCGCCTGTGTGCATGCTGCATGCGTGTGTGTGCGTATTTGGTTACGTGCGAGGGAGTGTGCGAACCGTTCGGTTTCGTTAGAATGGCGACCGGGTCCTCCAAGGTCCGCACGCATAGCAGGCCGCGATAACTGGGTGCACTACTGGCCCAACCAATATTCGCAAAATGAGTCCATAAACGGTCCTTGCATGTATGCGTGTGTGTGCATGTGTGTGTGTGTGTGTATGTATGTGTGTTTGTTGTTATTTAAGAGAACAAAGTTCCAGCTCGGGTCGCTAGCGATGAAGGGTTTTTTACTTCAAACATATTTCACCCGGGAAAGTACACCATACACCGTTCGCGGGAGATGGCACGGGGAGCACTATATGGGGATCTCGTGACCCCTTGTGAATCTACCACCACTTTAATTGAATCCACCCTGTGTGCTTTGGCAATATTTCCAAGAAGTATATGTTACACTTGTTCTATGTATAGACCAATTAAAATAATCTAATAATTCCTTTAAGAGTACGAGTTTTGCAACAAACGGCTATTATATTAGTGTTTAACTAGTGTATGTTGTCACTGGATGCTTTTTTGCAAATATCTAAACAGACTCATTAGACATAGAATTAGATTAGATTACATAGGCGCCGAAATATATTCGGACTACGAAATATATCTTGAAATATATATTTTGTTTTCTTTTTAGTTTTTCATAAAGAAAAAAAATCGTTCAAAATACATTTAAGAATTTTTATGATAATTAAAAACTACTGTCAAACTAGAAAACTATGATTGATCTTCAAATCTAAAATCTATGGATGATCTAAAATTTATCGAAGTTCCCTTTGCACTCAACTATGTTGAATGTTTCAAACACGCTTCATTCTGTTTTAAACATTATATTCGTTTGTAATTAGTTTGGAACCAAAAACTGCGTAAATAACAAACGTACTGCATATGCAGCATATGGTCCATTTGAGCCTTTATCTATTGATCTGTGAAGCAGTGCGCTTAGTGCTTAACACTTAGGGTCAGTTGATTCTAATACTCGAAAAGATCATTTTTGGTGCCGAAAGATACGCGGAAAGCTGTTTTTAGGATATAATCCTCATGGTCCGGTAGAAATTTTCACAAAAAAAACTTATATATTGTAGGCTTATAATCTGCCTCTTAGTATTCATAAAATTCCTAGTTTCAAAAGTGATAAAAACATTCATAATAACTGTTGAAGAATTGCATGGTCATTTTGTAGAATCAGTACCGGAGTAGCTACGAAATGTTCTATCTGGTTTGTAAAAGAGAATGTGTTTTGCTATTAAAGAATGAAAGGTAACTCAATTTTAAGCAAACATCGATCACCTGATGATTATACACTTATTCATCACAGTAGAGCATCAAACAAATTCCTAGCAAAAACTCGTGGTAGAAAACACTGTGTTTTAAAATATGTAGAATAAATGTAGGATATGTAGAATAAATGAAAAATTTTAACAACGCAATTAAAAAATGCATAATTTGGCTGATAGTCTATAACAACCTTAGATGAAATCCGTATGTTGTTAAAAGTTACCTTTTATTGTGCACTTGAATAGAAAAAAATATATCAAACGACACCTGAAATGACCGTTAGTGGTAAGCACGGAGTACACCCTAAATTATGGATCCGCCCGAATAATGTACATGGAAGGTTATATAGAATTGGCATGCATGCTGTAATTACACGTTGTTTATTCTTAAACAATGTTCTGCCAACACAAACACATGCAGGAGTATAATATATCAATATACAAAACACGATCCAACGTGTTCTACAATTTCCTGCGGAACATTTTGTACTTCCAGTCTTCTTAGAAGTAGTCTATAACAATATAGAATTTGATTGTATTTGTATGAAAAAGGGACAACAGACAAATTTTATATTATTTTCATTTTTCAAAAATTCACAGTAATGTGTTACAAAATTGAAGATTCTATAACTCAGGATTATTTCTGAGACATTTTGGCAAAATATCCTCTATGTTATACGATCAACAGTCTCTAGTTGGGAGTCATTTTTCCACTTTCCCTACTCTAAGCATCGCATAAATCCTGATGAAATCTTGTTCTTACTTGTTCATACATTGTTCAAATATATGAAGTATTTCAACCACATCAGGTGCTTTTTACGTAGGGGGTCAGGGTACAGAAGTACAGCAGGTAATTAAACTCAATACCGTAGACATTGGTGATATTTAGATTTAAGATTACCTGTCGTGTGAAATCAGGAAAACATGTTTGTTCACGAAATGACCAATATACGCGAGAGGGTCAATATATTATGTTTCTTCTTCTTCTTCTTTGCTGTAACGATCTGCACAGCGATGTCTGCCATCTTACGGATTACTAGACGCATTTACGCACTCCACTGCCGGATAAGTTAGTCAGTCCTTGATAGGCAGGTGCCTGCCGGTCCGGATGGAATTCTAGTTCTGGTTCTGTTGTGCGCAGACCTGCAACGCTACCGCTGGACCAACATTTGCTAATAGCCTATGTCAAAGCATAACCATATGTTTTGTGAATTGTTAATTCTATTGCAAAACGAGGAGCAAAATAAAAAAATACTTCTATATTTTTTAAATAGTTCATATGTAGCATGCAACATCCGCAATTTATATCCGAATTGAGTGAATGGGATGATAGAATTCATCAGCTTATGCCATTTGCAAAACGAATGGAAATTTTCAAGCTCCAATTCGATTTTTGCTTTATTCGTGTTTCACAAAATCTTTATACTACTGGAACTGAAAAAGAAACAACAAGAACTAGATGTAGTATTTTTCATTTCAAACTGTCACGTTACAAAACCTATAAAACTTATACACCCGGCGCATGTAAATGGCGATACGCTGCTCAAGTAATAATTGGAAAACGATATTTTACAGCACTTGAGACTGTTTATTACCCTGCCACGAGTATGCAAATGTGATTGGTCTTGTTGTCTGGGAAATGGACAAAATGGGGCGATGTTCTGCTATAGGGCGGTGTCGCCATGGTTACGGCGGGTAATGCGGTTGCGGTAATCTCCCTAAATTAGGACCCTTTTGTTAGACAATCGTTAAAATGCTACCTGTGAAATCCAAAATATGTTTCAACCTTTTTATCTCTTAATTTGTGCTCATTGTGCTCATATTCTTACACAGCGAGGTCAACCTGCGCAGGCATATCGTCGGTGCGTTGATCTGTCATCCACTTCACTAGCACGCGAATACTAATCGCTAAAACCACTGTCATCTGTTTGCATTGGAATAAAGCCTTCCCGTGCATGCACGGCACACCAAAGTATCTGATAATCTGCATTAGTCGCACCTTTTGTACCTTGATTTGCTCAGGGTTAATCATCGATCGGGCAACGAAAATTACGGGTACGGAGATATTTAAGCTGTTTGGTAAATAACCCCGTATAAACTTTATACAATAAAGGAAAACCTACCCAAAGGGTAGAATGAACCGGGTAGTTAAAACGAAGGAAAGAAAGAGCGAGAGAGAGAGAGAAAGAGAATGAGACGTATACACGCGAGCAGTGTGAGTAGGTGAGAGATCAAAGATAAAGTAGAGTGAAAAAATAGCAAAGTGTGCGTGTGAGAGAGCGCACGTGTTGAGAGAATGCGGCAGGCAGTGCAGGAGACTGGAGTACGGGAAGGAAATAAGAAACAAAGGCGGTCAGAAAGAAAAAAATAGGAATAAACCCCCAAGCCACGTAAATAAGTCGGAGCAAACCAGTATACTGTTGGTAGTCTCGTCCGCAGGCGCCTGCAAATGTTTTCAAAGATGGCTACGGAAAACGGGCGAATTTTGATGTGGTGTGTTTTTTGTTTGTTTATCTTTCTTCTTTTCGAGAATTATTTCCTGCCACCAAAGATCGCATGGGCCCTGTACGTGAACACCACACTTATCAGTTACTTTAAGGAAAATGTCTAATTATTTAGGGCACACAATAGAGAAAAAACAATAAAAATGAGCATTAAAAATGTCAGTAAAAGCTGAATCGGATGATCCGTTTGAAAGGAGTGACTCAAACTAACTAATGACGCTGCTAAAAAAACGAGCTGCAAATTGCATTTTGCATAAAACGCGCACAGTTATAAAATAACGCAAACTTAACCATCATTGGATGCGCATCGGCTTTTGCGAAACGACCTGAAACGGAGAAAGTCAGGCAGGCTGAGAAACGCACCCCGCGCGTGGTCGAAAGAGTGAGGTGGGAGAAAGACGGCGAAGAATTCACTCTAAAGATCAGATAGTAGTGTGCGCGTGTCCGGCAGCCCTGCCTCCCGGTGGTGTCTGTTTTGAGAAGGGAAGGCAGGCAGGCAGGAAGGAAGGAAGTGGTGTACTCTGCATGAATTATGCATGAGGATTGGGGACCGGACGGTTGGACCGGGCGCTGGAAGGCTACGGGCCGCTTAATCAGCGACAGCAGCAGCAGCGGCGGCGGCGTAGTCTCCTAGGCGAGCGAGGCTTCGCTTTTTTGTTCGGCCGTCGTCTCTCGCACGGCAGTAGGGCGCGCAAAGTGCTGTGAAGTTTGTTGTCCGACCTTCTCTGTCATGAGCGTTCCTTTTTGCCCGCTCGCCTCATCCACGGCACCTCGCTCGCTCGCGCTAGCCTTGCAATCGAATCAGACGCTTGTGTAAATATGTGATGTTTTTTGTTGTTGCTTGTTGCTGATCTTATTGTCAGTGTGTCGGTATGCGTTGGCTGTGCAGTGTATGTACACAACTCGCTCAATACATAAAAGCTGGCACGTATTTACAGCACTTGTGACAGAGTGTGCGTGATCGGGATAGCCACGGCTGCCTAAGTGATTGGGATTTTTTAGCTGGTTATGCCCGTATAGCACCCGCTTTTAAAGCATTTATTTTCATTATTCATTATTCATGAAAATTTGTAGCATAATAGAAATATTCAATAATTTAGTTTAGTATGATAACAAAAATCTAAAGTGATAAACGCATTGCACAACTATTGTGTAAATTTGATAAAATGTTGGATACTATTTATGAAAACGTCCTAAATTGAACGTTCGCCTACTACATTTTACTGTACTGATCCCAAAAACAAAACCGACACCAAGCGAGGCTTGACGTTGGAGTTCGGAAAATAGTTGCAGATCTCACGAAGTGCTGAATGATGATGTTGTTGCTATTGTTCGCTGCTGATGACCTTGCTGGCTTGCACCGCCACAAAGCGCGTTCATGGCATGCAGCCTTCCGAAAAGGCATAATATGCACCGAGCAGCCCCAAGCCAGAGTTTCCAATCGAACGAACGCGAAAATGATGTTGGTCCGCGCCGGGACTGGTGCGGGTGGCTGAGCAAAAAAAGAGCTACTATAAAGAAGCGCATGGACGCAGCAAAATACGCAAATGCACGCAGCAGGCGGTGGTGTATGATGCACGGTGGATGAGAGGGGGTGTGTGGATGGGGGGGGGGGAGGTGTTTGGAAGTGTGGTGTTGTGTCTGTGTGGTGGGTTGGTGCAGACGAATCGTAAAAGGTTCAAGGAAAGAAAGGAGCTTGAAGTCCGTCAGCCGTTTTGGTGAGTAGACAAGGGCAAGCTGGTGAAAGGGAGAGAGACGGAGTAAGAGCGAGAGGGTTCGGGAGGAGATGAACCAAAAGAAGCCGGGAGAACGGCGGGAAGGGGATGTTGAAGGAATGCGCGCGGTATGAGCACGCGAGTATCTAACGAAAAACCGGGCTGGCGGAGTGAATGCAACAGCGCACGGGGGTGAGGGAAAGAGTGTGCGTGTGTGCGTGCGAGAGCAAGAAAGAGAGAGGAGATAAAGAAAGCGGGCGAGAAAGAGTGCGGAATAAAGAGACTTTATACGACGAGGCGCCAAAGTATGTTTTCGTTTATATTATTTTTGCCCATTATTTCTTGCCCCGCAGATGCTGCTTGCGAAGCGATCGTGTACCCTGAAGAAGTATGGGGTGTACATTGCTGTGGGAAGACAGGGGTAGGAGGAGCGAGTCGTGGCTGGTGCGGCTGACGGAACCGGAGGACGAAGCTGAACGGGGTGGAAAGCTGAAAGGAAATGAGGGCGGACTACACCACCGACTGGCTGTATATATGTACATTGTGTGTGTTTTTTTATTTATCTCCCTTTCCAATCTTCACCCGTCCTCCTCCCTCACTGTCTCTCTCTCTCCCACACCCCGGTCGCTTCACGGGAAACGGCCGCTAGATTGAACAACCAAACACCATGGTTACCACCACAACGACTACGACTACGACGACCACGGTGGCGACGACGATGACGAACCGAAACAACCGAAGCAAGCCAGGAAGGCGCCTGCCATCGGTGCGAGACTACCGCCGTGGCGGTTTCGCTCTCTTCGCCCGAACGAAAGCCGAAGGCCCGAGATCGCGCCGTCTCTGTCGTGCGCACGTGCGCCACCGCCTTGTGTACGGGATTCGCGCTCCTCGTCGCACGCCGTGGGGATTGGGTTCGATCCGGGGTTTTTCGGTGTTTTACGTTCGTCCGTCGCCACACAAAATAACGACGTGTGGATGAGAGAAGAACAGCGAACGGTGGACGCACGCATCACACCACCAGTGTCAGCGAACGGCAGCAGTGTGTGTGCGCCAGCTTAGGAGATTGCCACTCTGCACTATCGCGTTTTCCGGGCCCTAGCCTGTGGTCTTGCCAAAAGGACTGCGTTTTTTTCGTTGTCATTGTTGATGTTGTTGTTGGCAGGCAGAGCGCGTCTACCTGGTGCTGGTGTTCGGAGAAAATTGGACAACTTTTTTGACGGTTGAGAACATTATCGACAACAACAACGTTCGGTCGTGGTGATGTGGTGTTTTGCATCCAACTGATCAGTGTGAAAACGGTTCCTCAAAAGAAAAGTGGGAGAGATTCCAGCGTATTACTATACTGTGCAATGCAGCAATACGACGAGTGCTGACAGCGTTTTCGAGCTGGTGGATATGCGTGCGTGCGTGCGTGCATATACGCGTGTGAATAAGCCGTACACAGCGCTCCTCGCAGCTGTAAGTGGTTCAGTAGTGTGCTTGTGTGCGTGGTAAGGGCTTTACGTGGAGCCAAAACACACATGAAAGCACACTGATAGAGGTGACGCGGGAAAAGAAGCTCACAGGGAAGAAAACAACCTTGGCGTTGTGTGCGGTTGTGAGTAGTGGTAGTGTGGTAGTAGTGGGAACAGAAGCAGACGCGCGTATATGTGTGTGTGTGTGTGCGTAAGCCTATGTGTCGGTGTGTGTGTGTTTGTGGTAAAGCAATAGGAGTGGAGTTGGCATGAAAAATCGGCTGCACACCCTCATTGTCCAAAACCTCGCACTGCTCTACGGTTGGAATCCTTAGCAGGCTGTGAGTGGAGTGACAGAAGATTCGATGGAAATTGCTTCAGAAAGTGTTTTCTGTGATGATATGATAAAGTAAAGTGAGGTGAGAAGTGGCTTCCGGAAAGTATAAAATCACGTTGAAACGAGGATTCTACCAAGGACGATTGTGTTTCGATAAATCACTGACGGATTAGAAGGTATTCCGAAAGTTCTACAGTGCCTAGCGGTCCTAGATAGTATGATTACGTAAACCCGTGCAACGAGCCCGCATTAAGTGCTATGTGAACGTGTCCAAAAGTGTTTGTAGAATAAAGTAAAAAATATAGAGTTTGTCGAAGCCGGTAATCACCCCTAAACCAGAAGGTGGGCAAGCAAGACACGGGTTACGGGTAGAAGCACCGGTGTCAGTAACGAGTCACCGCGCACGTGGACGGACGCTACCGGAAATGTCATCCGCGGCACCGGTAACGGTGAAACAGGAGCGGCATGATGAGGCCGAGATCAACGAGATGGCGGCAAAGATAGTGGAAGCACATAAACAGCAATCGGCGAAGGCGGCAGCGGCCGCCGTCCAGCAACAGCACGTTCCGGCCCGACCGGCAGCCGTATCGGCAACAGTGACCGCGAACGGTGTTGCGACCGGGCAGACAAACATACTGAACTATTTGACGCGCAAACCGACCACCGCGACCGCCATCGGAATGGCCGGAGTGGCGGGGGGAGGTGGAGCCGCGACGACGGTCGCTGTGCCGCTTGGCAGTGGCCAGAGCGTGGCGTCGAACGGGAGCGGGAAAGCATACGATGGAGGCGGGCCGGACGTGAACGGTAACGGCGAGAACAAACTGAACGACGAGGAGAGCCAGAAGGGTCACTTCGGCTGGGAGGTGTTCCCGGCCAAGGTGCACATCCCGTTCATCCTGCGTCAGCAGGAGCGCTACTGTGCCGTGCGCATGGTGGAGATGAAGCTACTGAACAAATATCTTAACTACCTGCACCAGGACATCTACACGTGCACGTGCGTCCGGTCGTACTACATCAGCGAGGCCGAGTGCAAACTGCTGAACGAGATCAACCAGAAGCACTGCGACATGCACTTCGGTCGGGAGCTGTTCACGCTCAAGGACCTGGTCGTGCGGGTGTCGGACGCGTACAAGTTCTACCAGTTCCTAGAGGTGTGCTACAAGAAGCTGCTAATGGGGTGCAGCACACCGAACGACAAGTGCGGCTTCATCCGCATCAACAAGGAGTCGGTGGTGCCGTACACGGTGCGCGACTACCAGAAGATGGTGCCGCTCTTCTACTTCGAGGGCGAAACGGACAACCTGAAGCTGAAGGCGGACAACCTGTCCGGGTGGGATCTGTCCTATCTGAAGTTCTGCTGCAAAGTGCAGGGCATTCGGAACGAGCTGTTCGCGAGCGACTCGGTCGCGGTCATCAGCCTGACCGACATCAAGGGCTACTTTCCGCCCGGCACCGAGTTCGAGGACTACTGGCCGAGCAAGGTGGTCGACTCGCAGCTTCTGTCCGGGCCGAAAACAAATACCATACACTGGACACGCCAGCCCGCACAGCCCCCGCCGAAGGCCCCGGCGATTCTGAACAGTGCACCCACGCGGAAGACCGCCAACAACGTCTACCAGACGCTCCAAACGCAGCAGAACCTTGCCAAAACAAACAACCAAATGAGTATTACGGCCGCGGTACAGGTACGGTTTACTAGTTTATAGTTCAAGCGTTCCTTCGCTCCTACATGTTTACGCTCCCTTTTTAGGCCCTCACCAACAACTGGAACAACATGGTGCCATCGAATCATCCCAATTTACTCTCCGCCCAGCAGGAGCAATTGCTGCGAATCAGCCAAGCCCAACAGGTAAGCGTTGGGATCATTGTTCCTACACGGTGGTTTCCGGGTGCGCTTCAATTAGGCTTTCTTGCTAAGAATTGGGTATGATGGTGCAAGAACAGAACTTAGAAACCAATTTAGTGTAGGATTGCGGTAAACAGGCGAAAGTAGTCGTTATGTTCAAAGATCTTTGGTCAACCATATGGACATAACGACTTTATGGGTTTCCTCATATAACTAATGGCTGCCTTTGGGGTGGCCGTATAGTCATAAGCGCAAGCGCATGATTTTATACCCCATCCGGTCATAACTCATTCAGCTGCTGCGTATGGTATAGAAGTTCTGCTAATGTTGCAATAACCTTTGAACCACGCCAGAACATTGTGCAGATGAACGTTTCGCGCAGTATCCTGTAGCATATGATTAACCAGTGTTATTTCCCATTTTACAGGCGGCACAGGCCCAGGCACAGATACGTAACATCCAGAATATGCACTCGATGCAGCAGTATAATTCCTACCTGAACAACGCCATGTCGCTGACATCTCGGCCATCGCAGAACCAAGCGGTGCCACCTCCGCTGGTTCGATCCGCGCAGGTTCAAGCCCATTTGTAAGTATATGTCACACACGGTGTGAGTCTGTGATGATAAACAGCGAGAAAGGATGGATGTATCCGTACCTTAATCTTCCGTCGTGGTATGAAACGGTGATCCGTTCGGGAATGTTACATTTCAATATGCTTCTGAAGCATTAGTCAGTAGCTTTTAATCAGGTGAATTTCCTAGCGATGGCGGATTGCATGGTAGATTCCCGAACTGCCCTTCTGGCCCGTTGTTCAGTTGTTATTTAGCGACCAAAGCTACGTGGATAGCACAATCAATGACATAACGTCGGATGCGGATGCTATCGGCTAGGTGAAATGGTGTATAACAGCTGAACTTCACCTAGACCAAAAGAGTATAGACACAGTAGGTCATTCAATAGGTAATTCGCCCGACTAAAAGTTGATTAATACCTGATATAGCTCTGATGTTACCACGCGGAAATATCATTCTGGTTAATAAAGCGTTTTGTGGAATGCAGATTGCAAACGTTTTGACACAGGCTTGTTTAATCAGCCGGAATGTTTGCAATCTGCGAGACAAAAAGCATTGTGTACGAGCTATTTATCGTACTGCCGTTGTGATACCAGCAACCGAACTGTAACATTCCCAAGCGCTCCAAGTGATCTCACTTCCGGCACACACTGGCACACGTCTCTAGACTATCCGTACCTGTTTGCAGTAGTTTGATTATATACCAGTAGAGTTTATTTTATTCACTTTATGTTACGTTTTGCTTAGTTCGTTTCCGTTAGATGGCATTAGTTTTTGGTTTTCCATTAAACACAATCGCGTTGTTTATGAAACCGGCAAAGTTGTCCTTATCGACGCTACTCAATGATAGTTACCGCAGTGACCGGAATACAAAGCATACGTCTTTAGCTTATCTCTCCACTTGTTTGCTCTGTGAAAATTTTGGACGAAACTTTAGCTTATGCTTGCTTACACTTTTTACCGTTGAATTACTTAGTCAGTTAGGTCATTTAGCAACCAGAGAGCTTAAGCGTGAAGAAAACGAAACGATGAAGCAAGTTATAGGAAGCGAAGCAAAGTGTTTCTGAAGTAAACAAAACAAAACGATGATGGCTGAGCTGGTTGATCGAAAAGTTTTAATTTCTAACACATAAAATAGCACATAAAACGAAAATAATTTATAAATTGACGGATCATTCTGACATAAAGTCAGGTTGACTGCTTGACCACACTAGGAAATCTAATAATGTAGGTCCACTGTCCACACCCAGTTTGTGCAGTCCTGATCATGTCCAAATTAACGAATAATCAATAGTCTTCTTTTCCACTGCAACTGCCTGTAGAGAGGAGTGCAGGGATTGATGGCACAGATGGTAGTAACCAATATACTTATTGTATGTGAATCGCTTCAGATGACTAGGACGATATCACGATAAAGACTAGCTAGCTAACTAGCAGTAATGCGATCGTCTGAGCGTATGATTCGGATCATACGCATGCTGTACGGTGCAAAAGTGATCGCACACGCTTTGAATTTTGTGTTGCAATGGAATGTTAATGATCACCAAAATTACTTTCGCGGTCCAAGCCCAAGTCCATGACAGGGGCCATACCATCAACGCTAATATCATGGGGTCTGTAGTTTATTTTTCACGCCCAGTTAATCGAGATTATTTTATGAGATAACAGACGGCATTTAGCTCTTAATATAAGAAACGTATAATACCAACAATGGCGCTAAGTGAATGATGTTAGAACGTTTGAAGTGTGCTAGTTGTTATGCATAGACTTTAGTCTAAAGCTCGTTAATAGTTGGAACAATCTGGACGATAAGCATTTTTGACATTTAACGTAGTGGACCAGTTTTACAACTCGACAGAGTTGTGCCGCTCGAAGCTTAGCAATGTTTGTCACATTAAGTTTGATTTTTTTAACAATCCTATTATTGTACCTATAGAACCAACAATTTCTGTTGACATAGCATAGTTATGCCTTAAGCTTGTAAGTTTCGTATAGTTTTGTTTATTACGTTACTACTCTACCTTTACCATCCGCGTTTATCGTTGGTTCTGTTTGTTTTGCTTTCGCTCAGTTAGTAATGATGATTTTTTTTGTTACTTATACGTGTCCGAACTAGAGCCCGAACTTAGTTTTGTTTTCTCTGTAAAAGTATCATTTGCGTGAGCAAACATATTTCGCGTTTGCAATTTCCAAGAAAACAGAGCGTTTAATCTATAAACCATTTCTTAGCTTTTCCCTCAGAGTAGCTTTCCGTCTCCGTTTGCAGAACAGAGCAAAATCAGTGGCGTGGTGTGTGCTTTCCCCTCTGCGATGGACATGGTCATGTTGCTGTTGCTTCACACGTTGCTTGCACCCGGAAAAACCAATGATACGTAATCTCGCTCCTTATCCCCTCTCTCGGCGCCTACTCCCCCTTTTGCCTCATTCGACCTGGTTGAGATTGGCTATAAGCAACAGAGAAAATGAAACAGCACAATCACAGTTTCTGTAGGTGACTTTGGTGATGTTCGTTTGTCTAAATCCATTGTCGATGGCAGACTTTACCCCCTGCAATGCACATGGTTCTGTTCTGGATCTTCGCGTTAGGAGAACGATGCTGTTTATGCATAGCATGTCTGCGATAGCGAATTGTTGCGATTTCGAAATTTACTGTATAAAATTTTGGAGTTGTTCTTTGGAATTTTTGAGCATCGTCTAGACAGTGACAGTAATAAAAGACCGTATGAAGTTTAGTATTCGTTTGCCGTTTACTTTTTTGCGGATAATCTTCAAACTCGTTTACGGTGTTAGGACTTGTATGATTTCTAATCGATTGTAACGAAAGCGAACTTGCATGGGCAAACAGGCTAATGAATCTCTAACATATTCGTATTAAATTAAAAAAAGTTCTCAAGTTATAATGCGAAGATAGGCAGTGTGTTTGTCAAGTGCGCATTCCATGTTTTTTTTTGTTTTTTTCTTTAATGACCTCATGAGCCAAAGAAACTGCATAAAATACTCCGTTGTGTAATGTGCCTTCCTCTACAGGTCGAGTGGTGGCGGTGGCGCATCCTCAGTCCTACGCTCAAGCTCGAGCACCGGTTCTAGTGGCGGTGGCAATACCTTACCGAACCTAAATCCCGCTCTGTCCATATTCGCTACCACCAGTAGTCCCAATGGTACCGTCAACCTGTCCCGCTTGAATCAGCAACAGATCAGTGAGCTCACGATGGCCAGTGGGTCAATGGTGAACGGTGGTAACAGTAGCCGCGGAGCCGGCAAGGCTAATGCCAATCGAAATGCAGTTAATACTGCTGCCGCTATTGCTTCAGTTGCAGCCGCTGCAGCCGCTGCTGCTGCTGTTGCTGGTAGTGGTAGTGGTGGTGGTACAACTGCTGGCAGACAGACCAGCGGCATCGATGGCTTCTCGTTGGGACGGAATGTAACCATCACACCGGCTGGAAAAAGAAGCGCAAGCGCCTTAGATGAGTTTGCGATGGCGGCATCTTCATTGGCCGGCTATGGTGCGAACAACAGCAGCAGACAGCAAGCGACAGTCGCTTATCCGAAGAATCCGATCTCAATCACGGCCGTACCGGTTGGCTCACCGACTCGTGCCTCACCAAAGGGTGGTCAGGCAAGGCAGCCGCCACCGGCACTGATACCTGTTGGCGGCGGTAACGGCGGAACAGACCTGCTGGATAGCTTCGCTAACAGCGGTGTCGATCTGTTGGCTCATTTGCGGCTGAGCAAGGATATCGAAATCATAAATGAGCGTTTGCTGGTAGACGCGGGTCGCAGCAACAATCGACAGCATGGCAACACCAGCAACAGCAAGCACTTACCATCGTATCGGGAAAGCACCAACATCAATAGCCCTGGCTCCGTTGTATCGCCGGGTGTTATTGTACAGGATAAAAGTAGACCAAGTAGCAGCAACATTAGTAGGATAGAGTCTTTTGGCAGAAATCAGAGTGTGATTACCAGCGCAAACAACGGTCGGAATGTGGCCGGCAGTGGCGAACTTAACGACGGAAGATCCCACTACCTCAACGCCCTTATCGCAGCTGGATTCTCGGATGTAATCGATCTATCTTCTACCCCAAGGTCTAACATGGCAGGAGCAACACTACCGCAACATTTGGCTGCCGCGCAGCAAGCGGCAGCAGCAGCCGCTGCCCAGCAACAACAGCAACAGCAGTCCCAGTCGGGTCGACGGTCCGCTTCCAGTTCTGGGGGAGGAGGCCTGTCCGGTAGTCGCTCGATTTCCATAACCAGCTCGTCCGGCAGTGCGGGAGGCGGGTCCAGCGGTAATGGTACCGGTGCGAGCAGCAATAGCTACCGCAACTCCAGCGTTGCCGCTCTGCAGCAACAACTGCAGCAGCAACAGCAGCAGGCGGCGGCGGTAGCTGCCGCCCAACAGCAGCAGGTTCAACATCAGCAACATGCCGCGGCGACGGCGGCAGCGGCGGCAGCCATCAACAGCCTGTCGGAGTCACGGCACGGCAACCTGATCGTCCTGCCGGAGATGAACGTGGGCGTGACGCAGTTCAAACCGTACGAGGTGGTTAAGAAACCGGTCGAAAGCAAGACCATTTACTGTGTGAACAAAACGCCCTACCGCAACACAGAGTATCTGATGACCATATTCGATCTGAAGGATGTTTTCTTCCCGTACATCAGTCTGGAGGTCTGCCGGCGGGTGTTGAACGCGCTGGATATCAATCTATTCATCGGCAATAGGTAAGAAAAAGCGTTGTACCTTCGCCAAACTGTATGAGTAGATTAAGCAACGATTAAGCAAGGGTTATTTTGTACCTTGCCATGAGTGTCTTTGGCGAACTAACATGTCTTTCTTACACGTTTGATCATTATTGCAAAACTGTTTAAAACATTTTCTTCTTTTGTTCATTTCAATATCCTAAATGACAGTTTCGGTGCCCACAATATTTGATTCGAATAACTAATAAAGCATTATTTCAATGCTTACATAACACATTTCAAATACTAAAATTAGTGAGTTGGGTTGAGAATTCCTGTAAATCCCACGATAACCTTCTTGCAATGATTGGTCTAACAATCAATATGTGTTTCCTTTCTTGACAGCTTGCAATATCAGGCGTTGCTAGAAGCTGGCCGCACTAACGTGGACAAAATGCCGATGATACAGGTAACGGACGTGATGACGTTCATGCCACAGCTGCAGTACATGATCCGCAGCAGCAACCTGACCCAAGAAACGCCGGCAAACAAGCGGGCCCGTATCAGCTAGGAATTGGGGTGGGGGGTACAGCAGCAGTGCCCTCAGAGCACGATCGTATCGGATTTAATATCATCATCTTCGTCGAGTCGTGTTGGCACTGGTGGCGGTGGCATTTGCGATTCGTTTTCGGGAGGCATTGGTGGTGGCTGGAGCAACCTCACACCATCTCCGTCGTCCTCCTCATTATCCCTGGTCAGCAGTAGCAGCAGTAGCAGCAACAGCAACAACAACACCAACAACAACAGCAGCAGAAAGACGTCTGCATCATCGTCATCTACCAGCTCGACTGCGGCGGCCGCTGCAGCCGCAGCTGCAGCAGCAGCGCTGGCGATGGCAGGCATTTCTTCCACTACCCCATCAGCGGTAGTTTCCCCATCCAGTGCGGCAGCTGCTGCCGCAGCAGCCATGTTCTCCGGTGCGGCGTTCAATACACCGGCACTTGGTGGCGGTGGCGCTGCAGGTGTTGTGGGCGGAATCGGTTCAGGTGGCACGAGTTCTGGTGGCAGTGTGACAGTGGGAGGAAGCTTGTATGATAAGAAAAACATGTCATCCTGCCGCTATCAGCAAGAAAAGGCAACGACTGCGGCGGCTCAGCTTAGCGCATCCACCTCCTCCTCCACGGTTGCTGATTACTTCACGGATGCTGCTGTTGCTGGTGGTGGTTCCGCTGCAGCTGCTGTTGCGGCCGCGGCAGCAGCAGCGGCCGCTGCAAGCCGCATGCTAGGCCACGGATCGTCCCTAGTACCCCCCTCCGTGTACTCATCATTCCAAGAGTCTGCTCTCGCGGCTGCTACCGCTGCAGCACAACAACATCAGCATCATGCGCATCACCATAGCCTCCAGCAGCAGTCGCACCAGCAGTCGCAGCAGGTAGCGGTTAACAATAGCTTATTTTCACCACACTTTGCAACGGGATCACCGTACCATGCACCCATGCAAGTTGGTAGTGGCGGTGGAGGTGGGAATGGCGGTGGTGGCACTGTCGGCAGTAGTATTAGTGCGTATGAAACTAGCACTGCGGCACGCTCGTGTGCTCTACCATCTCCTACCATTTATCCACCGACTCCACCACCTTCTGCCCCATGGATCCACCCTTGGTACGGTGGCGATACGTTTTAGTCAACGCTCTAGTTCCTTGTGCTAGTAATTCGATACTGATTTATGAAAATTTCGTCGATGTGTGATGCTTATTTTCGTTGCGTTGCTGGGTCACATAGAGTACAGTGCAGCAAGCAAAAAAAGCGCGCGAGGGATATACAGAGAGAGTGAGAGAGAGAGAGAGAGAGAGAGAGAGAGAGAGAGAGAGAGAGAGAGAGAGCGATAGCGAGAGCGTGTGAATGAGATGGATAAGATTAGGAGCGCAATGCCGTACATTTAGGATTTCTTGTATTTTTCTAATACTTAGAAAAAGGAACTAAAATTGCAGACAAAGATAGGAACAGGATGGAATGAATCTCGCGGTGTATAAAGAGAAAGGAAGGAAAATACATTACTATAACATTACTGAAGCGCAAGAAAAGTAGTCGAGAAGAAGGCAGTTAAGAAACAAAAGTTACTATCGCTTATAGGCGACATCTTACATATAAATAACTTATTTGTGCTAGGAAAGCGCTCCCATGTGGAGCAAAACTAAATAGTTGGTGGAAGTACTAGTATTCGTAATGAATTTCGTAATCTTAGGCTGAAATGGTATTCGGATGGACACGGAACATCATAAGTCGGTTGAACAAATATCCATCTCTAGGAGATTCCAGCTTGTAAAAAGTACTGTACTATAACCACCAATGGAACTGCGAGAGGAAAAGATGAAGCAACACAAAAAGAGCGTTATGATGGAAGATGAAGCGAAAAAGTCGAGCAACAAACAAAATCACGGAGAGTGTGCCCTAGTGAAATCAACGTATAGTAGACGCGCGGATAAACTCTTAGCAATGAATTAGATGTTTTAAAGTCACTCTAAACGGCAAGGAACACGAGAACCTTTTAAAATAAGTCTCGCCAAAATAACCTTTCACGAAACGGAACAAAACGAACACATTTAGCATAGCATGACTGAAGCAGCAGGTGGGAACAGAGGCACACGACACGAAGCGGAGGGAAACGAATGAAACGCAGCTGTTGGTGCATGGACCTGATAATGCTAGCGAGCGCAGTACTGGCGTATATTGCGTGCATGTGTACTGAATAGTGCGTTGAAACGAATGTTCGAAGAGAAAACATTAGACTGATTGAGCGACTATGACACGCGTAAAAAGCAGAGCATGAGAGATTCCAATTCGATCTACACCTAACCCGTCCCGCGCTCAATTGTTATGAGAAAATTATTTCACGTTCCATTATAAGCTTATTTGTTTTGGTTGAAGGCACTTCACACGGGAAGGTACTTTTTTGGGAAACAGAAAATAAATTTCAAATTGTTCTTGTGAAAGCGTTCATGATCAACCAAGCAACGCAAGGACAAATTGGCCAACTAGGTACGGGATTTTATTCCCCACTGTTGGCGCACAGGCCAGCTTCTCAAACAGTGTAAACCACTCAGTGTGCTTTTTGTGTGTGTAAAAGCAAGACAAGCACACCCGCCCAGGGATCGTGGAGGGGGGGGGGGGGGTCGCTAGAGTCTTTCTAGTGGATAAGGCCCCGTAGTACGCAAGGTGTTTTTACAATTATAATTATTTATTTTTGAATGTTACTTGAGATGATGGGACGAGGCGTGGGTCAAGATCAACAAATTAAGATTAACTAGTGGTACATCAAAACCGGCACGAACAAAATGCGTAATACTGTAAGTGGAACCAGCAAGGAAAGAATTATTTTTAGGTCCGTTTTTTGTTAGATTTACTGAAATCAGCGCTACTTTGTGCATAGCGCTCCTGCGATACAGAGGCATTATTTTTGTTTTGTTTGTTTTTTTTTTCAATTCACCATCTTACATCATGTAAACTTAGCCCGCGCGCGATAAATGAACGCAAAGTGAAACGCAAACTTCACTTCCCGATGTGGGTGGATGGGTGTGGTACTCTTAATGTATGCATGGAACGATGTGTGCGCGTGGGGCGAGTGGAAAGCGGTCGGCCTGCAAAATGGCTGAATAGATAGACTTCGAATCACGGACGTGGGTGAGGCGTGTAGTTTTTGAGGATTATAAGCAAAATTGAATCAACAATAAAGTATAAACGCTTAAACAAGAGGACGTAATCGGAAACAAGTGGGCGACGCTTACGTATGGTCCACTTGGAAATGGAAAATGGCGGTGAAAAATATTTTATTCAATTGAAAGAAACGATTGCCTGCAGGATCTGCTCAACCTCAAACTCAGAGGAGTCGCACATCGGTTTAGATTTGTTGTTTGTTTCTGCATATATTTTTTTAGATAAAAAGCTCGAAGCGTAGGACGATGCTCTAACAAGCAGAATAGTCGTGAAAAGGAAAAAGGGTTAGATTCACTATTTACCAGCAATGATCAACAGATACTATTAGTTTTTTTTAGTATGGTTCGGAAACAACATGTCGTGGTGTTGTTGTGGCACACCTGTTTCTATTTCAAAAAACTTTTCTGCTAGGTACACTTTTTAGCTATTTAGTTAATAGTTATGGTTTTTTATAATAGTTGTAAGTAATAGTTAATAGTTATGGTTTTTTATTTGGTCTTTTTCTTTTTAAAATTTCACAACATAAAAATAAACTGTCATGAACCCTTTTAATACCAGTTTTGGTATATTTTTTTTTATAGAATTTCTCAATGAGTTGAACATCGAATTTAAATTCGTTTACCAAGTGCTAAAAATACTACAGCTTTGTGATTAGCACGTTTCTTGTGCATATGAAATGCTGAAATGGCTGAAATGTTGAATCATAACTGAATTGCATCGTTTTCATGAATGTTATTGCAACTGGCTATAGGTGTCTATAAAATTATAAGTTACTACTTTTTATCTATTTTTGCCATTTTCATTTTTCAAGATTCAAAAATCTTAAACTATGTGTAGTTAACTACGCAAAAAGTGTAATTTTATGTATTTTTTATATATATTGCCAAATATGAGACTTTTTAAAATTTGAATTATTTGAATATTTTTTTAAGATTTCCCAGGGTTTAAGTGTCTCAAATATTAATTGGATTGTTTAATAATAAGAGTAGTTTTTTAGTAAGCTTTATAATGAACAAATATGATTTCTCTTAAATGCCGTTTTAATAATTTAGTAAAATATAATGAAATTAAGTTTTTTTTATTGATAATTTGCAAAACACTTTCACCGTGAAGTTAACAAAGCCCGAATGGGAACGAATCGTTTCATAACAAATATGAATGTAAAGGCTTCCCAATTTTGTTAGTGCATAATACTCTATGCTTTAATGAGTATTTTGTAAGCTATAATCTAAAAACCAGAAAAGGGACTTTTAAATATGCAAACATATCAATATACAGTATTAATATTTGTTAATATACAAGAATTTTCGTTCAAATGCATATTTGGTAACCTCCGAAAGTTACACTGCTACTGTCGATATGTGCTCTCATGCAGAAAATACAAACTCGCGTAAAACACTTCGTATATGTTTTCTTCCGCGTGTATGTGGCCCGTACTTGAGTACCACCTTTATAACATCAACCAGGCGTCCCTTCATTATTCTTGTCCCACATGAAACTCACCCCAAGAAAGAGCGAGAGAGGGTGAACAAAAAAAAAAGAAACACTACCGGCGGTGATTGAACTGGCGTTCGTTTCCAGGAAGTGTTGGCATTTTCCGTTGCGTTGGCACACACGTGGTTGTTTTCCTCTCGATGGAACGGTCGGGAAATTCACGCTCGCGACAGAGCAGCTCGGAGCGCAACGGAGTCTGAGAGTGGAACCGCTGGGCGGAAAACTCTCTCGGCTCATTGTGAAGGAATGTTGAGCACGACTCTCTTCAATATGGCAGTGTGGAAATTGTTTGTGCTCCCACACACTCTATACCCGTTCTGAGTCAGATGATCCTGGTTGAGGCGGAGGAAGCGGAATCGGCAACAGGCCTAACCCGTAGTTGACAGCAGGCGTCCGCTGTATCGTTTGCCCGTAGATGAACGCGAAAGGGAACACATTGAACAGCGCACATCACAGCACTGCTGCACGACGTTACAAGATCCGCCAGCAAGAGATCTCGGCGTGACTCGACGGATGAGGTCTCTCGTACTCTCTCGCAACCGTCACCGTAGTCTCTCGCAGGCTGGAGCAGCCAATGGATTTGATTATTGTCAAAAATTTTCCTCCATGACGTTTCCAGTTTTAGGGGCTTTCCCCATGAGCCCGTATCTCGTGTGCGTTATCGCGTTGTTGTGCTGCTGAAAAGGAATCATTCGGTATGCGGAACAGTGCTGCCATCGTGAATCACAAAAGGACGGCACGTCGCTGTGGTGAGGCATATGGATTTCGATGACAAAGTTCCGTCGGCTGTATCCACCCATCTCGAGAACCAGAACGTGAGCGTATGGGCGAAGCACAAAGAGTGGTGACCTGAACAAACATGCCGTGGCTTGAAAATTTGCTGCTGAACCGAGAAAAGTCGTGGGAAAAGATGGTTGCCTCAAGCACGAGCAGAAGATACGGAAGCGTGTAGATGCGTGTGTGTGTGTGTGTGTGTGTGTGTGTGTGTGTGTGTGTGTATGTGCCAAATGTGAACACATCCAAGCAAGCCTTGCGGTGATCGCAACGGCACTGTGTGCGGAACGAAATGTGCCAAATCAGAGTAGTAGTGTGTGATAATCCTAGCGCCAGCAGTAGTAGCCAGCTTCTGCATCGGCGGGTTTCAAGAATGTAGGAAAGCATGAGTGAAGTCAGGCGAATTTGGCGAATGTTTTGTCACGTACGCGTCGATCGTCGAGTTTCACAGTTTCAGCATCCAGAACCGCTGGCTTTGTTTCCCAGCGTGAAGAATAGAGCCCCGACATCGTCTTCTCGGGGTCGGTTTGAGAAGGATAATGAATCGGTTAATATGGCAATCGTAGCGATTCGGTGGCGCCTTCATGACAGAACGGAACGTCCGTCTTGTGTGTCACACGCATCCGAAAGGAGTGCCTGATGTGAATGTCCTTTTCCGGGTGCAAGCAGAGAGCAGGCACGGCCTATTGAAAGAAAGCGGGTGCCTAACGCGAGTGAATTGCGTTGAATGGAAAATTTTACGAGCAATTGATGGTATGGCATAGATTCAGGGCGACGAATGTGGTTCAGTATAAGAGCAACCATTCGAAAGTGTGTCACGACGTTTACGAGCATTTAAAAAGGAAACAATCCGGATGAATACTATTCAGGAATTCGACGGAAATCCTCAGTGTGCAATTAATCAGTTCAGTGTTAAGTTAATTTACCCTTTTCGGGAATAGCTTTTCTAACTGATCAATCAAAGCAGCCATCGACGATGGAGCGCGTGTGGCGTAAAGTAAATCAAGGCCTAACGCTCCGGTCGTCATCGTCGAAAACAGCGACCGCAGCTGGAGGTGGTCCACCGGTGCCAAATGCTTCGACGGCCGCGCAAGCATCGTTGGCCGGAACGGCAACGGCAGGTCCTTCCGGGGTGCTTCCCCACTCGACGGACACCACCAGCTCGGCCGGCTTCGGAGAGTCGCAGGTGGTGGCCGTACAGAGACGTCGTTCCGTGGCGCCCCAGGCGAGCACGGCCTCGTCGGAGAAACGGAGACGTCGTCGGCGACGCAGTCGTCCCAGCAGGGAAGGGTAAGTAAGACCACGCTGAATATTTCATTATTCCCACCGTCCGTAAGGAGATGAATCAACAGTTTCGACTTTATTTGCTTTTAGATGGGGGGGAATTTCCCACTTTAGATTTTTTGTCATGTATTTTTGAAATCTAAGGTTATGTGGTGGAGGGCATAAATTAGTGTATTGATACAATTACACAAATGTATCGACCTTGATCAGAACCAAAAATTTAAAAAGAATGCTTGTTTATTTCAAGAAGAATGTTTCCTTGTTTATTTAAATTTAAAGATGAATGTTCCTCACTGTAAAAACAACCAAGTCCAAAACTAACCAAGTCCAAAACTAACCAAGTCCAAGGCAATTATGCATGTCGCGACGACCAGAACACCCAAAATTTCCGTTTTTAAGTAATCAGATACTCCCGGAACAGTTTCAAACAAACGAGGTACCGGTCCGTTACACAAATATCAATTCTTTTTCCCATCACTAGTAGAGATCAGAAGAAGTATCGAATGATACATTTGTAGATGTTTTGGTTTCGATTTGTAAAAGTTCATCAGCTAAAAATAGTCTTCATACTTTTTACTCATGCTCAAATGCTTGGTAGTTCAAATATCAGGTAATATTGTGAAACATGCTCATTGAACTGACAAATACAGCGTTAATAAAGTATCCTGATGTGTTGATTGCATGCTTTTGCGATCATTTATACAAAAATTGTTCAGCTGATAAACAGCAACTGGTTTTGCGAATTGTTTTTCAATGGTCCAAATGATAATATACAACTTGCATAGCTTATGAGCGGTAGTCTTGAAAAACCTATGCGAGTTCAATGTGAGATAAGCCTGATAAGAAATATTCATTGCAAGATTTATTTGTAAATATTAAGAAGTTATTTGTTTCTTGACTTTGGTAATTAAGTAAGCCATAACAAGTAAAAATAACCACCACGTTGGTGGTATTGCTAAAGTAATGAGAAGAGAAATACATATTTGTATATCAGTTTAGCATGTGAAGTGTTCTAATCATAAATCTTCCGCATTTGCAGCGCATGTGAGACTAACTTGGCAAATCAGCTATAAGAGAATTTGGGATCATGTATAAAGATCGAACAACTCAGAAGAAGCTCAACATGAATTCTTATGATTCAACATGAACCTCCAAAAGAGCCTGATACTAAAACTAAAACGAAATCGATCCATCAGTAATATAAATTATTATGGATAAAAGCTTGGTCAATAATTTTTTTTCTGCTTCTTGACACCTGAAGGTTGAGATTAGTTTTGTGGGCTCTAATATAAATTAAAACTAGGTAGGTATGTTTTGATAAAGCAGACCAACTCTACAACCGCATACGTGGAACAGGACGTCAAAAAATGAACGATTTTCCTCGCGTATGCGCGAAATATTTTCATTATTTTAGTTGATTTAGATGAAATGTTGCTAGCGTTTTGAAATATATCAGTACGTTTTAGTTTGTTTTGTTAGTGTTTTTACAACAAGTTCACGATATATTTACATTCTTTCAGCGTTTTTACAGTCACAGGAGGTCAATTCCGTCCTGCTCTAGTTGACCTATTGAGTTTTCCAACCATGTCGACTCGCCGGCATTACTTCCCGCGATCAATCTATATGTTCCGGCGAGGACGCTCCGTGCAAGATCGTTACTTGACGTAGAGGAACGCCGCACCCGTTTTGGCTCCTCTGATCCGTTTCTCGTTATGTGCCGTGAATTTAATGCCGTTTGTGACCGTTACGAACCCGACTTGACCCGCACGTTGTTTTTGAACAATATTCGTTTTGTACGGCCTGTTACGTGTTAGTGTATTATTTGTAATAGTCTTAAGCGTGCTTCTATGGGGCCTCGTGGTCCATTGAATTTTAAATAATAAATAACAAATAACAAATAACAAATGTTTAATATGTTACACGGTGTTGTGTATCTTTTTAGTTCACATAAGCATATAACATTTTTAAATAACGTAAATATGGAGTTCAGAACTTTCGATCAACTCTGTACATATACATTCGTTAATTCAGAATATTTGCGTACAAAATTTCTTATAAAATGTAATTAATAGAGCCTTTATGCTTGCATTTGTACAAACATCTTTCTGCAAGGGTAATACCGTCTATAAATAGACGTCCGGATGAGATGAGATTTCTAAACTTGATTCGATTCATGGTTTGTTATGATGAACACGCATGTTGATTTTATTTTACCACAATTTTAAGGTATTGCTTGTTGCTAATATTTTTTCCGTTGCAAGTTACGCGGATTCAAAAACTACTCCAAAGTCATGTTTGAATTTTAAACCTTGTTTTCTCAGCAGCGACTGTCATATTAATGCGTTTTTTTTGGAGTAGAAAAAGAGTAGAATTTGTAAAAAAATGTTTCTAAAAGGATTTCTAAATAGTTTACTGTTCGGTTAACTGAATGAAATTGTGCAACAAGTATGCAATGTTCTCTTGCAGTGTAATGTGAAGTGTGATCCCGCCTAATTTGATTCAGCATATGTTACACATATTGTTAATCCTTTGCTTTCGGCTCTTGTTGTTATTAATTTTAGTGCAAATTTCCTTTGCTTAGATCACTTAGCGATCATTTTCTTACACTTTAACTTTAACTTCTTAACTTGGAAAATTGGCAGCTTTGTTTAGAGATATGCATACTTCTGGTGCTGCTCGAAAATGTTTTTTTCATGTAAAGTACATTTTATAGCAAAGATTTGATTGAACTCACATTGCCTAACACATAGCTAGACTATATTCTTCCACTAGGAGTTTGATTATAGGGCGGAGTTCTTGAATATCCGACTTTTGATATGGAAAACAACAAAGAAGAGAAAAGACAGAAGAGCCCTGTTTGTACAAGTATAAATCAACGTCGAATGAGTTTTCGTGGCACAAGTAATTTGTAGTAGTTTTGTGTTTGTTAAATAAATTAAAAAAGTATATATAACTATTACAATAACATCCAAACAAAAAGTACCGCTGCATTGTAATACGCTCTCCGGATTCCCATCGCGGCCCATATTCCCAAGAATTTCGCGAAATCGTGCGGACCTTTCCACCGGACCGGACCTCGAGCTAAAAGAGGCGATTCCGATTCTACTATTTAGACACTGTGATTTCGGTGTTCATTTTTTTCCTTGATCTGTATGTCGGAGTGGTGCACATACAAACTGTCCACAGGAATAACGGATCTAAATAGAGTACACAAAGTTACTCGGTTATCTCTAGGGTCTGAGCGTCCCTGGGGTGGGTGTGCTGATTTATTTATACCAAATTATGGTGGCGTAACTTGTGCTAACGTGGCAATGCATTAGTTTTTTCATGGAGTTGTACATAACATAAGATTTTTATCTTTTTACTACTTCTGGTCCATCTTATCAACTTGATACCTGAATTTTCGGTTATGATTTCCGTCCAAATTTCTCAAACTAACTGGATGTTCCTTTGAATGTTGTTCTCGGTTTCTATATTTCTAAGTGACGAGTTCTGCACTTGATCAAGTAAGAATGTGTACGTTGTACTTGTTGTACCTCGATGTCCGGTGTGTGTCACACATATCTATCTTCGTGCCAAGGTCTTTCTTGGTGTGTTGTTAAAAACTTTTATGATCGTTTATGAATATTGTTGTGGATAGATTCTTGTTCCTTGGAGACTCGGCGTGGACAGCGGATGCTGTCAACGATCGGCGTCCCCAGGAGCGAGTCACGATCGGGCGGCCGACACGACAACACGACGAGAGAGGTAGCGCTCTCACGCTACAGTGCGCGC
Organism: Anopheles dirus; assembly: GCA_000349145.1. Lineage (NCBI taxonomy): Eukaryota > Metazoa > Arthropoda > Insecta > Diptera > Culicidae > Anopheles > Anopheles dirus. The sequence goes on from KB673002.1 coordinate 604,534, forward strand.
TAAATGTGTATACGTGTGTGATAAATAAAGTACCTGTTGTTTCAAAGTACGTTCTGTTATGCGTGTTTCCTTTGTGAACATCAGTTCATAACAAATATCATTATTGAATTATGTTTATGAACGTAACATCTGTTCGTTTGTGATAATGTCTTGATTTTTTTGAGGCTGAGAGTTAAGTTTGAATAGAGAAACCTGAGCTATTAATAGAGATAAAATAGATTGAAGCAACCATTCTTCGAGCTTATACCAAACATGTCAACTGGACAATGCTAAAACAAGGAAACGCTTTATCTTTGCAGTGCATCCCAGGCGGGCCATGCGTCTGGAGGCCACCACAAAGGCCATTCGTCGAATGGACGTCGGGGAAACAGCCAATCGGTCACTATCGTGCAACAGTCCAACGAACAATCGCTTAGACAACGAGCTGTGGCACGGTTGAAGATGTTCAATTTCAACCTCAACTGGGACCTTCACATGACGCAGTGCAAACCGTGCGGGTAAGCTTGACCGAAGTGTTTCACTTTTCCACTGTTTTGGCGTCTGGCCGAAAAACTTCCCGGCCAACGGAAGGTGTTTGGCCTTTACGGACGATGTGCACGGAGTTTTTTGTGCCCGTGGCTGCAATTTCCGTAATGGCCTGACCTATTTTTTCCAACCTGACGCCTTCGTGTTTTCCCGAGCAAGTTTTTGTCATGCTTATCTCTCGGTTTCGTTCTCTACCACTTGTCGGCTGCTGCAGGCCCAAGAGCAGTGGCAACATTATCACTCGCAGGCTGTGCCGTAATCGGCGTGGCGAGGACAACGAACTCTACCGCTCGAACAGCTTCAAATTCGAGCGTTTTGAGCGAAAGGATCCGATGGAGACAGGCACCCGGACAATGCTGCGAAAACAGGTAATGTTTGTAATGATGTTTCATATAATGTATTTATCAAAAATTTACTATTATAAGATTCAAATCATGTTCATGGTTTAATGCTACTGTCGCTGAGAAGAATTTGCTCTAACTATACTTTTTGTCGAATACCATAACTCACCGACAAAATTGAATGAACAATAACTCAATAGTTAGTTTTATATTTTTCACCTGCACCAACCTTTGGGGGCCTTGGCTAGCCGTAGGTATATAAAAAGTCCGTCACGTCCGGTTGAACGAAGCACAGCTATCAATTTGGCCCCTCAAAGGTTCTAATGCTCTAAAGCGGTTTGTTTTGTTTTAAGGATGTTTTTCATTTTATGTTTACGAACAAAAAATGTGCAAATACCAGATTTTTGAAGGCACTTGAAGGCACATATTTCGCAAATTGGAACAAACAAAACTAGGAAATAAATTAATTATAAATATAAAAACCTTTGTACTTAAACTTGTACTAAAAGCATGCCGAGTGGAAAGGATGCAAACTGCATTTTTTCAGTGCTTTTTGGTTGTTTACACCTGTTTTTATATTATTGCCCATTACTATAGCGAAACAATATTTTACAAAAGTTTATATTTTTTTTATTATATTATGAACAAACTTTTCTGTACGATATTGTTTGTTACGTTTCCTGGGTTTATAATAGAGGGTGATTTTTATTTCAAGACTCTCTGTGCTATGTTAAATCACTGTATTGGATTGAATGGAATCTGTCTGTTTCGAATCTTTGAAATACGAAGAACGGAATGTACACATTTCCATTTCGACATTCGACGACACAAATGTACAACATTTCCATGTGATTATCGAAGCATTTTACTGGATCTATTAAATGAAGTAAAACATCGCACAACGATCTCGAAAGTTTGCATATTCCCAGTGTGAAAAATTGGTCGAATCGAGCTTTTTCGTCTGATTAAAACTGCTCGAACGACAGTTTTTGTGCGCCTCTAGTGGTCAACTTGAGAAACTAATGAACAAAGCTTTAACGATGATGCTTTTGAAAGCGGTATGAAGCTTTTTGAGATATGTCGAAGCTTTACTTTTTTATTTCAACGTTGTCTCTTTAAAAAGATTAGCTATTAGAATTAGAATTTAATTATTTTAATACAAATTAATAAAAAAAAGGAACTTTTCAAATATTAATATTTAGTATATCGAAATTGTGCCGGTAGATTATAAACATTTCATTATTTTTATGTCATTGCAAGAAGTGATAAAATGATAGCAACCAACGGGATGATATAAACACCGTTGTAGCCATAGAATTAAAGAATGAATGAATGAATGAATTTATTTATTTAATAAGTTGTCCGCCACTTAGGGTTTTAAAATTATATTGTCTTAAATTAATATATAATTTAAGGAAGAGAGTTAGGATCGGAAGGTGGTATGGGTTCAGGAGGAGTCATAGGGACGGGACCTGAAGGATGATAATGGGAGATGGTAGTCAAACAGGTGGTGAACGCGATTAAATACAGAATTCCGAATTGATTCTGAATATAGGTATAGAGGTGAAACAAATAAAATATCATTCCGTATGTACCAGTCAGTAACACATCAACCAACAGTATATACCAGTCAACATTCATCAATGAGTCATGAAAGTTTCTAAAGAGCATTTGCAGTGCATAACTTCGTCGGTACAATAACTTTTTCCCCTTTGCAACCCTGAACCAGATAGTCCATTGAGACATAGTGTCGGATACTTATTTGATTTCATTACCTATTTTTCGCATGATTTGACATAATAGTTTGAATTAATTCTTCGGCTATGGAGTAAGAGCCAGGCATTTTCCATTCTATAAACACTTCGTATGTTTAATTCAGCATCCTGAGTGTTTAGTATAAGACTGGGAAGTTAATCTGAGGTGTGCTCTTTTACTCCTTTTAATACTTTGACTGTACGGGCAGCTTTGCATTCAATTTACCAATAAACTGTAAAACTCTTACAGTTTTTAGTGCCATCGTCTTTTTCGTCACAAGTAGTGAAATTCCATATTGACAGATTAAACACGAAATGGAATTCCATATTGCTTAGCAACAGCTTGAAAATGCGTAACGGGAAGATGGTCGTTATGAGATGTACTGTATCTTTCAAATTGATGCCAGACACAAATTAGAATTTAAAAAAAGGTGAAAAGGGTATATTTACTCCCTTGTCTTTACTTTTTATCAATCACTTATGTACTTTTGGTGGTTGCTTAGTCGAAAGTCACATGATTTTTTTAGGTGTTTTATAACATATTATCTAAACCAATTTGGTATCTGCTTTCTTTGTATTCATATTGAAACTCAATACAATAATTAATTAATTAGGTTCAGTATTATACTGGTCAAAGGACAGTGCATTAAATTGCGCTCTCTAAATCTCAACTATATTTTTTGTGATCGTCATTTCCCGGAAACAAACGCTATTGATCCTTTTATTTATAGATGATAGGTTCCTTCTTCAAAGAGAAGAAATATGAAACGGAAATCAAATGAATGTAACACATCGCTGCTGCTTCGTAATGCCCTTCCTGGTATGCTATTTTCCACTGTTTAGTAGGTCAAAGTTCATACCATATTATGTTTCGTATTGCTACAAGGATGTTGTCAGGTTTCATGAGCTTCGTTCGCGACAGACGCGGGGTCAAATTGGAAAAGACTGGGCGCATCACTCGCGACTAGCTCTGTGCCTAGCATTCCCAAAGGACATTCTAGGTGGGCTTTGTTTTATGTGTTAATTTGTACTGGAAGCTGAGGCAAGGCACGCTAGGCACGAGAAGGTATTTTAATATGGCAAAGTGCTGCTGCCTTGGTCCATTTTATGATAAATGGCAAACCCATCTTTAACACTTAGTACTGACGTACAGTGAGGATGACTCGTCAGACGCAATAGCTCTCCGTTCGGATGCTTTTACTTCACTTCGAGTTATTTTTACCAGCTTGGGAGGTGTTTTGTGATGGCTCACTTCAGAAGTTTTTTTCTATCGTAGTAAAGCTTTTCATTTACGAAAATAAACTTCGACACAATCGCTGATCATAAATGGCTTAAGTAGGCTACGTCATACTAGAAACGAAGCGAAACATCCAGTTTTTGCTTTTGATTTTGTGCGCATCTTCAATCAACTATTCGTCAATAATGCTTGTAAACTTTATTAGGGTCTTTTTAATGACGATAACCAGCGTATGAATGTTGTATTAAGGAGTTAGAGAGAAAGTAATAAATACTACTAATAACTTAAGAAATCCATGTTTTACATCAATGTTATACAGTGACCAATCAGCGGGATACAGTCAAATATTAACAGGTTATTTTATTGATAAAGAGTTGAATACCAGCTTAAAGGCAATTTTACAGGGTTTACCACAGCCGCTGACACATACTGCACACTTTTTGAAACAAGCGGCATACTCACTTCGAAGCCGCGGTGTGTTGACACACCGCGGTGTCTTCGAAGTGAGTATGCCACTTGTTTCAAAAAGTGTGCAGTATGTGTCAGCGGCTGTGGTAAACCCTGTATACCACTTATTGGCTGTAGCTGTATTGCTGATATAGATTCGGTATACTTGCTTATACATGCGATTTATCATAGGAAACTTGTTGGCGTTCGTAATTAATTGGCCATGTAAAACCAAACTGTATATGCATGAATAGATTGTACATGTAATTGTAAGTTTGTATTGCATGCCAATAGAAAAATTAAAGAAATCGTGTAATTTTCGATGGTAATTTTTGGTGAAACTACTACACCTCCTATTACTACAGTACTACTGCTACGATTATCCATTGGAATACTTAGTTTCATCCCGAGATCTCTGTGAAAATCGTTGGGCTATAGGATCTTATGTCTATTTTTCAAAATTTTCAATCTATACCATCAGTTTTTGTTGCTTCAGTTGGATGGTGTTCTTAAATTACGTAACGCTCAAAGTCAGAATGACCATTTGCAGTTGGCCTTGTTCTACTTGTGCATTGTTGGTATCGTTCACAGAACGATGTGCAATCATTTCTGCGAACTTCTACTTTTCAACACCTTAATGCTTACAACTGCTTACAAGCTATCTGCTACTGTTTCCTTTACTTTTGCCGTGAAGCTTAGCAAGCAACTTATTTTTTTTGCAATACAGCCAATGTTTGCCAATGCTTGGTTCACCGCGGTGTGTTTGTCTTTACCGATCTGTGTTGGAAATGAGATCTTGAGGCAATGGAAAACACGGCCAAAAATATTGCGAACGAGCCAAAAGAAACAAGCGAATATTAGTAGTTGCATTATTGATGGCGATGGCCTTTTCGCGCTCGCATAACGGAAATAGTGATTGCGTAGGCGAAGAACGACTAGTACGGTGGAGCTTCCGGTGCGAATTGCGTTTGATCCCACTTCAGAGTGTCCTTTCCAGTTCCGGACGAGGTATTTGTTTGTTCGGTGTTTCCTGTCTCTGTCGGTAGGCGATCTGACTCTACTTCGTGGCTTGGAGTATCTCTCGAGAGTTTACATTATTTATAGAACAATAAGCTTCAGACAGCATGAAGGATGTGGTACGGCGGGTGTTAAAGGATCGAAAGGAGCAGCACGGTGGTTGCAGGTCGTGTGCAGTTGAGAAAAGCTTTGTAAAAAGTGTCTGCTGTGTTATTCTGTGTTGAGTGTTATTCTTTGCGGTTTGAGTGGGGCTTACTTGTTTTTTTTTTTAAGGCAACACCAAAGCGAGAAAAGGTTGTCAGAACACTTGCCAATTGAAATATGTATGATGAAGTGCAATTGTTTCGCTCAACGTAAAGTGTATCGTTCATATTGGCTTTAGGGCTTGGGTGTCAAAAGAGTGGGCCTTTTTCTTTTATAACCACAATTTTGATTTTTATCCATTTTGATAAATACTCCTTAAAACTCGCACGATATCGATTTTTTTATTATATACATCTAACACGTGTTTAATAATAACCAATGTAACGAGAATGGTGAGTTCCTTCTTCATCTTCATATTTGGCGAAACGACCTACACGTGCATGTCTGCCGACGAAAGGCTTGCTAGAACTTCCTATAAAAGTTTTAGAGCTCGAAATTAAAGTAAATCAATTTGCGCTTTGCTTAAACCTAAATCACAATAGTGTTCGAGAGATAAGGTTCTGCAATAAAATCCCCCCTTTCCTCCGACATTGTCATGATTGGGGTTGATTAAGCATGGGGTTGAAATTTGTTACACCAAATTGAACAAATATCATAACAAATAGCAAAATCTGCAGAAATTATTTTTATGATTTTCTAACGTACGTCAGGTCTTTTACTGAAGTTACTTAGCACTCTCCTTATATTTCTATTCAAGAAGTTACATCAGTTACACAAACGAGACTTACGGACATTGTAGTATTTCATGAAAAAACTGTCATTGGCTTATGTAATGGTTTACAGCTGGTTGATTAGTTTGGTACGCTGTTTGAGCATCTTGTAATGTGAGGGGTACGACTCTCCCGCACTTACGACTCAGAAATAATTATAACATCTCGTTTCATGATTACTTCTTTCTTCAAAAGGTATTTTGCTAGACCGCGAACGAACACGCCTGAAAACATTCCAAACCCCACAGTAAATTGGGGGTATTTATCTATTTCACGTACTGCACTCTGCAATCAAACGCTTTTTTGCTAATCCTGAGAATGATGGAAGCAAACGATCGCTCCCCAGGGATGGTGACCACAGAAGTTAAAAAGTAGAAACCTCACAGTGCAATAGCGAGCATACGCCATAGGCCGACCATTTAATATTCAAAACCAAACAACCGTCCCAAACTGCTGTCAGTTTCGCATGCGGCCGGAACGTTCCGGAAGGGATACGTTCGACAGCAAAACATCAAATATTCGCCTGCATAATAATTTTATTTATTTTATTTATGCTCTCAATTTCTGCCCTGGGTTGAGTGTCACTTTGCGTGGTTGGCCGAATGGGGCCTGGGCGTTCTCTTCCACTTATTCTTTGGGTGCGTTCGTTTTGTCCCCCAGCGGGGATGACGCTTTCGGCGTGGTGCGAGGGATGAAATATGGAAATGTTTCATGTGTCACTTCCATTCACCTCATCACACTGCCCACGACGGGATGGAGTGGAAATACGAGACCCCGCGTAAAGACGCGCTGCGACATTGGGTGCCATTTGCCGATTTCCCTGCGCGTTCCCTGGTGAACGGCCGAAATTATGTTGGAAAATGCTCCAACATGTGCATATCGCCATGTGGTTTGCGGCTTTTTTCTCCTCGGAGAGGACCCGGGAAGGGTGATGCTGGAAAAAATGCTTTCTAACACCGATCCAACCGGCCAACGATGAAGTGTGAAGCAGCGCAACCACTGGCACGATACGGATTCGCTTGGGATGGGAAGTTTTTGGGGTTCAAGGCGGTTTCGTGTTTTGCGTTGTTTGCGATGAAGAAAGCGGCTGATAGTAACAGGAACGAATTTAGAATAATGAGATATTTTGAGCACATGATATGTAATCCATTTTGTACATTTTATGTAATCTGTATCACAGTTTGTCCCCTTAAGGAGAGCACATTTTGAAACTGCATACTTATAATCGCACAAAATATTCACATTTCGATTGTTGCAATAGATATGGGGCGTGATTTGTTTTGCTCTGTTAATGAAATTGCTGTTCTTACCACCGAGCTCGTAACGAACAAACGATGCACCGCCAGGATATTCTAGACATCCATTTGGAATTCAACAGTGGTGCAACAGATATGTATTTGTACGCGAAAACGTTTCTGTCCATGTTTCCTTTTTCTCGTGTTGTTTGCTCCAAACGACGAACGAGATTCGCTTTGGGAGTACCGCAGGCCAGTGTTGGTCGGTTGAACGTTCGGTCGCGGAGTTCTGCAGTAAATAAACTTCAGCGTCCCTTAAGCCGTAAGTCAGTCGTGTCGGGCTCCCCTGGTGGATGATGCGGCCGTGAAACCGCCCGCCACGAAACGACGTAGCAACAATTTATCCACCAGCGTCCCTGCCGGTGCACCGGTGAATTGGTTGGCTCGACCGGGATGCTGATGTTCGGTGGAGCACTGAGTGTACCAGCCTGCTCGGCAGCATTTCCCGTTGATGGCGAGTTATTTGCGGGCGAGCAAGTATGATCCACCCGTTGACAGTTTGCTGCAGTTTGCTCATCGGGTGAGAGCAAAAAATAAGATTTTCAAAAGCTTTTCCCTATCTAGACGGGTGGATGCGTCAGAAGCGCGCGTGCCTAAACGGAACGGAGGGCGAACGCAGGTCCGACACTGCGACCAGCATTGCGTATGTGCGTGTCTGGGAATTTGTGTTGAACGAATCGTTTATGTATTGTGATTAGGATAGTTTTTTTTTTGTGCGGAAGAGAAATTGCAGATACCAACCAGAACCAGACTGTCATATTTTTATTTCAAGACTATAGTTTTCCGGATTTATGGATTATAACTTTAATGATGCTGTCATTTTACTATTAAATTTAAATATATGAACAGTTACTGGTCTAATATTGGCCAGTTTGAGGGGGTTGGAGATTGAAATTATATTTTAGTGGATTTAAATTAACCACGTATTCTGTTAGCTTTTTCTTGGGAATAGAATTCAATTTCAAATATTGAAATTCAATATCATTTTATGAAAATTTGTTGGTCGAATTGGGCCTGTTATGAGAAATCTTTCTTCTCCAAATTGCAGCCAATAAAGTATGTACAGTTTATCGCCATCCATCATATAGGTTTCATTGTTTTTTTTTCTAAATTCGTCAGTTTACTCATAGAATTGTCGAAGGCTACAATCGGTTTGCATTCTTGGTCTGCTTTAGAAGATCTTTTTGATGACTTTATTGGCTGTTTTTTTGTGCCAGTCTACTGATATGACCAGCCCGCCGGAGTTTGGGGAGTGTAATGCTTTGCACGAGTGTGGGATCAGCATACAACTCATATACTACCATAACAACGACTCTTCTGAACATCGTCTCTTGAAAGAATCATATCTCGAATCGTCTCAGTTAAATATTGAGACCAATCATGTTTTATATAGTTCCACCTTCGATCGTCGCGACAGCTGGGTAAGTGGAACAGTTTCTTCAGGCTGTTCCAAACAGTTTTACCCTAGATAGATTAGATTTCGAACGCTTTCGAACCTAGGAAAACTTTTTTTTTTTCTTTGGTTTAGCTAACAACCGCTAGTTGACAATAAAGTAAAAATAGAATCAAAAATAAACTAACCTCAGACAAATTCTGAAACCTCTGACAAACAAATAATGCGCCGATAATATTCTCTATAGTATACGACTATTGGCTCATCATTTTCTACATCAAATGAGATTGTGTTATAGCTTTGTCAGCATCGGCGCCGACGGCATTTCCTTCATTTTCACTGAAGGTGAAAAACTCCTCCTCAATACATCGGTGGAAAGCGAATGCAAGCAAGCAGAATCGACAAATGAAGCGGTGGACTTGAAAACGATGTGAAAAAAAACATTCAAAGCAGTGAGATTTCGACCCCGTTGTTATTGGTCTGACGATTGGCTCAATTTCGGTGGCTCCTAATCAGCGCGCTGTCGGCAATAGGATTAAGACTCCGATTTTTATTGAAAATTTACATTTTTATGAGATTTTTCCATCGGCCTTCTCGTCTGTGATTCCGTACGTTACTGGAGTGTATTTTTGTGTGGGTGCGTCTGGTTCGTTACAGTGGCAAAAAGGAAACCGTGGTAAAGTTGATGTTTTTTGTTGCAGGCGTTTTCACGCTGGATGACGAGTTTTGGAGACCGATGTTAATTTTCTCGGTATTTGCTATAGATCACGATTCGATATTTACTTAGGGTTCGGTTCTGTTCTGTCCTTTAATTGAGGTGACGAGTGGTAAAAAAGACTGAATCAATTTTCGATTCGTGCAAATTTGATATTGCTGAAGAAAGCGCGCAAGAAATGTGCGGCCTGTCGAAAGGGTTTGATTGAAATTTAGCGAACTTTTCCAGTCGAATGGTCGAATGGTTTGACGAGGGACGGAATTCAATCTCAACTGGAACATTTATTAGTCCAGCAAACAAATGGATTATGCGGCAGGTGTTGGTGGGCAAATGGTTCAAATCGCGACAGAGAAGGTCGTGTTTAAAATCCAGTATTGTTTGTGCTTAAAACTAGATGGTTAAAATTTGAAGATGGAACTGGTTTTCATTTGGAATAACGTTTGGTTTAACTTCACTTAAAACCACGATTAGGTTGAACATGTTGATTATTAGTAACAAAGTACAATTATGTTTTTTTTTTACTAATAATTTATCGTTATTTTTATCAGTGACTGCCGTACACATCAAGTCTGTAAACTTGAGACTCACGTTCAAGTGTAGTCACGGAATACCATATATTCTCTATTATATTTAATTAATCACTAGATGAACCTACCGCACCTAATAGTGTTTTCTTAAAATTATGTGACTTACAAAACATACAAAATTTCCTGTTGTTAAATGTATATATTAATGTTCTTGACATACGATGCATCGGCTCATTATTCACGATCTCCTCCCATATTTCAAACATTTTTTCCATGTCGTTTCATTTTACTTTTAACCAAAAATTTACCAGTCTGATAAAAAAGAAATTGTCGCCAAACATTAATTCCTTCATTTGGTTTGAGAGGGTGATGAAGAGATGGTAACTATTAGGAGCTTAGTTCGGAGAGCATGATGAGTTTTGGAGGACCTACCATTTGAGCTCTTGGAACGCAGCATTGATAAGTTGTGCCGTATAGGGCCAGACGTTGCCAAAAAGGAGTACGGTTTTGTAGATCGTCTAAAAGACCTCGTGCAAGCTGATTGCGTTGCTATCGTTGCATAGCAGTACTCTTGTAAGAATAGTAAATTATATGACCTTGTCCAGTATTCCTTTGCAAGGCCTGTCTTACCATTAACATAGCAAAAACAAAACTGCTTGACGTAACGCGTTCGATAGAAGTTTGTCTTGGGCCAAGTCAAGGCTAAACTAAACATCCACCCAGGATGAACATTTTTGGCCATTCGCATCACACCCTTAGGGTGCCTGGCGCTGTACACAGCCCCTGGTTGATCTTGGTATTTTTTCTAGTATTTCAAAATGCATGCTCATGTCTATGCCTTCCCAGTCTTATCAATCGAAGATCATGGCTTTCTTTGGAAGAAGATATTTTTTGAATCTTGGTTATCTCCTGGCGTCAAGCTACTTTCATTACTTGAAATTTACGCACAAACACCGTTTATCATCTTCCATGATGATTCGGTACAAATACTGATGACTATTAGTGGATGTTGTCGATCCATAAACAATTAAAAGACCAGTTACATATAACTAATCATTTTTTGCTGTTTTTTATTATTATAATGGAAATATTAACACGATCAATAAACAAATGTTAAAAAGTAAGCTGCGAATATATTCTTCAACATTTGCGAATGTATTTAAAATAAAAATGTATATCAAAATATATCAGTAACTTGTACATCCCATGCACTGCAAGATACTAGTATCTGTTTTATATTTGATATCTCAGTCAATAGCTAACAGGCGCGGCTAGATTTTAGAAGTGAACTAAGATTTGTCGTATTTACCACGATTCGTTTCATTATCGAAGAGAAAAACAGTGGACATATATTTATGTTTGCACCAGATGTTTCAGGTAACGGCGACGGTTTTATTCATTACTCCTACAGCGAGTGAGAAATGCGAGTGAGTTATACGATTCATTTCGTTTAATTAGAGCTTCATGGGTGGCATTCGAAAAGAAGCGCCTGCAGATGTCGATGACCGTCTCGCAAACACATTCGGCACTCTTCGCTCGAACGATTATTGCTGGTGCTCTCAATGCCCGATGCACAGACGTATTCGTAACACGAAATTTCTGCTCCCGTTGTGGATAATAGTTCGGATTCGGAGGTGGTGGAAATCTCATTTTTCCACTTCGGCAAAGTGTACGTGAGCGTGCGGGAAATGTCGCGCAGTTTCCCTATTCTGCAACGATCCTCACTGAGCAAGCGATAGGTTTGCTGAGCTCGGCGATAGAAATTTAGATGTTTGTTTTTATAGAAAAACACTCTAAGCAGCTGGAGCTAGAGAAGCTGGCGCTTGGATGAATGTTATTTGCGTTGTTTCCCGACGTCCGCCCGAGCTCATTGCATATTCATGTCGAGTGGTGCAGGAAATGCAGAGAAATACCGAGCATACAATTCTGAAGTGGATGAATAATCGGTATGAGCAGGACATGGTGGGTTCTGTCTGTCAGCGAATGTTTACGACGATCGGTTGAACGATGCTTGTTGTGTTTTTTTTTTTTGTATTATTGCTCTCTTAAGCGATATTTTACGGTGCATTTTTCGTTCGTCATCTGCAAGCACCATAATGGCTGTTCCGGCATTCCCGCTAGTGTAGTGAGGAATGAACGTAAGCATGGAAACGAATAACAAGACAAATCCGGTCGTAGGTGTGCATCGCGAACGCACAGTCTGCATATTAATTGACTGGTGTTGTGTCTTAAGACTTTTTTTTTGAGTGATGTAAAAGTTGTACTATCTTATTACGAAAAATATCCTCATGAAGTACCGGACTCGCTTCATGATGAATATATTTTTTGAAGTGCTGTTAATTATGTAACAAAAGAGACTAAATCTGATGGGGTATTTTACGTCACGTATCATGTTAGTAACGATGGGTTAGGAATGGTTAAAAAATAGAAATGAATCTGCTTTTTTTATTATTTTGTTACCCTGTTCTATTCCAACCGTCTGTCGTCATAAATTAATCAAAGTATATTGTAATCCAATCTTGCCGCTTCTTGTCGACGTTTGTCCTTTTACTTGGTGCATTGCTTTACATAATTCCTGAGATGAATTTGAAAAACAAGTTTCCGATGATTAAGTTGAACATTTTTGCAGTGTACTGGTTATTCAAATCAAACATTTGGTGGTTTGAAGAAACGTAAATTCTATTGCAAACAATCTAGAAGAAGGTGACTGAGTTGGGATGTTTCACATGAAAAATTGAAATAAATAATGTTTATTTCTTTTTCATTTTTTTTCGTTTGTGTGTCAACCAACTTTGGTTGATTTGAAGAAGATTTATAAGATTTTTGAGATTTAAACCGAATCGACAATACCAATTGTGTTTTATGAATTTAGCAAATATTCCTGCTAAATTTCATAAAAAATTGTCAGAAAATTACTAAAATCCTCATAATTTTTCACAATTACTTGCTTTGGTCTCCAAAGGGGAAACAAAACCAGTATTCATACATATTTTGATTAACTCCCATGTTAAAACTAATAAAAACCATATCAAAAGTATTTTCTCCATGGACATTATAGACATGTAGAATGTGGTAGACGTACAGGAAACAACTATAACCAGACAAGGTCATAACCTTGTGCTAACTGAATTCTCTCCAGCCATGGAAAAACGTGCACAAAAATGTAATGTAGTCAAGAGCCAATGTTGGGAAAATGGAATAGAAAGTAAAATGCACACCCACACACATGCATCATGAAAACTGCACGACATGAACCGAAAACGCAATCACAAAGACAAGATAGTCGCAGTAGCAGAAGTAAGCCGGTGTGACATCAAATTGGATTCAAATGTTAGAGGTTGCAGTTCAGCTTTCAGTGTGTTCCCACAGACACATATACACACACACACACACACACACACACACACACACACACACACACACACACACACACGTTCGTTTCGAAAAGAACCTCCAACAGCGACGTGAATTGTATTGAAAAAGTTTTATACTCCTCTGCCGCGTCTTCCGCCGTCGTGCAACCTCGCCCAGGATCATCTGTCAGGTGGCCACGAAAAAAAGCGGCAGTTCTTTATCTCCAGTTCACTCTATACGGAAAAAGGTGCAAAGAAAGGTTTCCGATCGAACGGCGCGAGAAACTTTTCTAGTTTTCAATATGAATAATGCATCCTTTTGTACGTCGGGCCGCAGCGGACCCTTTTCTAATCTTCGCGAAACGACAATCGCAGCCACAAATCAAGGAAGATGGTCAATTGAACTGGAAAGTTTAAGCAATTGGCGCGGCGCTCCGTGGTGAGGTGCTGGGAAGCGTCCGAAGGAATACGCTTGTCTAGTTCCGCGTGCGTGCTAATGTCCGCCGGGAGTTTGTTTCATGGCCCCAAACCATCGTTTACCGAACAAACTTAACCTTGTTCTTACCAAAATTGTTAAACTTTGCGGGTGGCCGTGAGTTCGTTCAGGAACCAGGAGGTAGCGGCTTCGGGACGTTTCAGTGGGCAAACTCTTTCTCGCAATATTCGCTAATGGAAAAGTAAGTCCTGCAAGAGGGATGCCATAAATCATGCCAGCTATCGCGCAGGATGGGTGCTGTTTTTGGACGATGGAAGTGCTTTGGAACCGTGCAGCGAGTTGGAGGCTCGTCCTTCCACTGCACGCCACTCGGCTACCCAGGCACGTCACCAGGACACGCCGGCGGTGTCCATAATAAATCCATCAGGGAAGCTTTTCCCAGATCATTACTCTCTTAACCGGTGGCCACTTGTACACGTACGATGTTGAATTATATGCTTTGTCCAAAGGACTCGGCGGGCGCAAGCGGTACAAGCATTCGCTGACCGCACTGTACCTGCCGCGCGCCGTGCAGAGCAAGAGTTTTCTAATTTCTTTCTCTGTCGACCGTGCACTCTGCTTCACATTTCACCGTTTGGGAGTGCTAAGCGATTGAACTTTCATTCCGGTGTGATCGGGAAAATGAGGAAAGGGGGCCGTGGGAGAGAAAAGTTCGCCCGCTGACCGACCGAGCTCTCCACCGATTCCGAGTGTCGGATGCGAAACCGTTGGTAATTGATATGGATGTATCACGCAAATGTGATTACTTTGTTATTATTTATTGAAATTCAATGGGCCGTGAGTGCCCCGTTGAAGCTTATAAAATAACATAAACTTAAGCTCGGATATTTAG
>KB673002.1:625551-717436 GCA_000349145.1 Anopheles dirus
AATTCCTTCTTCTCCCTGTTTGACTTCCATTCCTCCATTTCGTCCTTCCGGGCTCATTCCCTCAATTTTATCCAAACCTCTTCTTCATTCCCTACCTAATCTACTCTTTCCTTTCCTTGCCCTTAGTTACTACAGCTTTTAAGTTCTTAAGTTTAAGTTAGTTTTTAAGTACACTTTTGTTAAGCCATCTAGGCGTATAAATATAAATAAATAAATAAATAAATAAATAAACTGTGCACCCCGAATTCCGTACAGAGCATCAGCATATACATATACAGCAAACAATGCTTTGAAGTTGCGAAAGTGTCGTTTGACAATTTATCGATTGATAGTGTAAAATCATGACAAATGTTCATCTGGAATTACGCCATGCCATCGGGAACCTTTGGATTCTGATCTATACGATCCCATATTTGAAATCATGTCTGATCTGAATCCTTGAAACCGATCTAGATCCAATGTCCCTACACTAACCTTTTTCGATCAATCGAAAAAAAAATCAATCGAAGCTCGAAGTTGCAAAAGTGACATTTTAACCCAAGATGATCGTCAGTGTTGAATCGTGACATATCCGAGATCCAGTCATGCTAAATCGCAGACTTAATCTATAATGCCAACTATGTTTATAGAAAACAAATAAATCAATACACCAACGCATGAAAACACATTACAATTCATTCGGGAAACATCTGTTGTACTTGCATCCAATATCGACTGGCACAATATCTGCGATTCTCCATCCCGACCACACCACAGTCCATATTTTATTGAGTGAGATTATCAGATCTTCAATGTTTCCGATGTTTCCGATGCAGCAACAAAGTTTCAAAAGACCGCGTCGTAAATCGCATGAAGAAATGAGTTTGACTATTATACAATTTCCGTAAACCGATCGACGTGCTGATTGAGTGTTACGATTAGGCCGTCCTATCGGTGATGGGCGCAGTTTCTGTGAAATGAATTTAATTACTTTCCATATAAATGCATCGAAATGAATCTTGCGATAACAGAGCACCAACGACAGGGCCTCTCGTCAAGAGTCAATTAACGTAATTTTATTTGTAATTTATTTTGTAATTTATTAAAACTTAAATTCGACGGGCCGAAAGGCCCCCTCGAAGCGGACAAAACAATACATATAACATTAAAAGGTAACTGGCGTTACAGTCCGTATACAATTTAGTAATGCCGCACGTGTCAGGTTTGGTTCATAGCGGTCGCATACGGCATTGAACTGACGACACATAACAATAAACGGATCAGAGGAGCCAAAACGCGTACGGCGTTCCTCTACGTCAAGAAGTCTTCTAGCTCGGCGTACGTTGAATCTCGGCGTACGTTGAACATTCGCAGTTCCGGATTAGTATCGCACCGAAGCGATCCCCAAGCAACGCATCACTTTTGCATCAACCCAAACAATTCAATTGCTTTGTTTCTAGCACCTTGCGTTTGATGGATGCGAATGCCGGCGGATTTTATCACCCATCAGTGTCTCCCATTATCGCGCCACGATCGAGCGCCGCGAGTCACTGCAAGAAGTAATGACAAACAAGCGAACCCCAGAGTTCATCCGTACGGGCGTGCGGAACGCACTGTGCCGCCGGATTGCCAGCGAGAGAGATGGGTGCGGGTGCATTCATGCTTCAAGAAGTCAATCTTATCGGTCCAAATCCCTCACGCCACGCTGACCAGCCAGGGCTTCGGGAATGAGGTAGGGTCGTAAATTTTTTGCACAACATAAATTATGATAATTATGGGCCGTGCTTTGATTTATCGCCCCCTCCCGGGACTCGGTGACTGATGCGCACTGTTGCACTCTCTTTCTCACCGTCGGTCAATGCGTTGTGTTTTTGGGAAGTGCATAAAGACTCGCTTCGACAGTTCGCGCACTTTGCCAGTGGAGTTGAATCGCCTGTCCGGGGCGGTGCATGGCAGCACGCACGTACCTACAGGCGACGATTACAGTAGCCCACGACAACAATCCTCCTACCAGAGGTCGAGAGGGCATTCTTTTGGGAAAGTGGCATCTGTGTGTGTATGTTTGCATAATGCTTCTGATGCGGTTTTCCTCATGCAGCCAGTGGGGTCGCCTAGGTGGGTGGCGCTAGCACTAGACAACATGGAAAGCCCTCCGGTGGTGGTAGGAGATGAGAGACAGTCGGGACCACAAAGCACACTACACAAAAGCTCATTACGGTGCGATGGTAGTGATGGATATTGCAACAAGATTTGTGGCAGCGGCCGAGCGTGTGCCACTTTTTCGCGAAAACGAAACACTCGGATGGCCCACCAGAGTCAGTGGCAGCCGGCATTTTGGGAGCGTTTTGCGGTGGAAAAGCTGGTGGATTGCTTCGCGACCCCGCTTGCAAACGGGCGTACAACGTGTGACGAATGCCAGGGTCATGGTCGTGACTTTTGCATGCTTTCGATGCCTCTGATATGGACTCTGCGGGGTTACAGGGGCTTGAGGGTGAAGGTGGAGACCCTGGAAGCGGCATTACCTGCCAGGAGGTTGGAGGCCTGTCGCAGCGGCATACTTGCACTTGGGGAAAAGTATCTGGAGATACACACAATGTGGCACAACACGCTGAGCAAGGTCGCCACAGTAAGTTACAAGGTCCGAAGCGCTTGTCACGGGATTCGGAAACAATCTTACGACTAGGACAATCGATCAGAACGGCACTGGAAGGGTTTCGTATGGGCGGGTGCCTGTGTCGGTGTGTTAGCACTCATGTTTATTAGCGTGTTTCGTTTACGGGCGCAAATAAATACTGAAATCGATAAAGGTAGTCCCTGGCAGCGGCTCTAGTACGTGTATCCGCTGTTAGGATTGAACCCCTGTTGCCGCTTGGCCGGTGGTAGATATTGGTTGGCGGGTGCCGAGGGATAACCTTGGATGGCATTCGGAGAGGCAGAATGGAACTGGGGCTGCTGCTGCTGGTTGTACTGTGGCTGCGGTTGCTGATACTGGGGCTGCTGTGGTTGCTGTGGCTGCTGCTGTTGGGGCTGCGGATAGTACGAACCCTGCTGCTGCTGGTGCTGATGGTGCTGCTGGGGTCCTCCTTGTTGGGGAGCACCGTACTGACGGCTCGGCGACTGAGGCTCCTGGTAGGCTGGGTTCTGCGGTCTAGCGGCGGCTTCGGCGTGCAACCGAGCGTGCAGGTCATACGCTCTGTTGGGAAGGTGGAAGACGATTTCAACGTTGTTGGTACGCAAAGATGGTGGCTCGCAGTACGGCGTTCGTTGCATTGTACTCACTCTTGGAGCGCTTGTGGCAGTGGGGGTGGAGTTGGCAGATGATCGCCGACGGGCTGGAATCCGTTAGCATCGGCTTTGTACTGAACACTGTACAGCTGACCATCGGGGGCGGTGTAGGAGTAGCCGCCGGACACGACCTGTTCCGATTTCTCCGGTCCTAGGTTGCGCAGGAATCCTTCCTCCTGGTGCTGGATACCATTACCGGTGGCGTAGCTGCGTGGAGAGGTGTAAATGGCTCAGTTTAAGATTCAATCCCATCACTTGCTGGTACAATCGTAATTCACTTCTAGACACTCGGTTTAGGTGTAAGTTAGCTTAAATCCGCTTTATGAGTATTTTAGCACAATATTTAATACTGTTTTATATAGACGTTCTAGTTTGACTTTATGACAGTACTAAGAATCATATAATTGAAAATCACATGAAGAGTTGTTGCAAAACACTTGACGAGTTGATAACTATCTTAAAGAAGCAACCTTTGAAAATAGGAAGCTACTTAATCTGAACTAAACACACTTTTTTAAACTGTTCATCATCACTTCTTGATGTTCAACGATGTTTGTACAGTTCGATGCGTTTCATACGATCATCGAATGCTCTTATCACACAACACAGCACTTTGTTTCTGCATGCTCCATAATCCATACTGCAGCCCATTGATTTCGGTTCGAGTCACACGTTTGATCTTTCGAACGGAACTACACCTGCACTTTGCAATAACCACCGCGGAGTCGCAAGTCACACACGTGCACCGTGGTTTGTATCGATGAGCTCATCGAATGATCAATTAGTCACAATCAGCAGATACTCGTGCCGATAGCGTTAACCCTTAACCCGGCCACGTTCGACCATTGCAATTACACCACGCGAAGCACACGTCCACGGAGCACGTCCAGGCCATACTCACTCGAACCGATAGCTGCCGTCCCCGTTGTTGACGTTTTCGTAGCGCAGAATCGGGATGGGAGTAGTCTGCTGGAAGTTGCCCTGGAAGCTACCACCGCTGGCCGGACCGCTGGGCTGGAGGGCGTTGCTAGCGCCACCGTACGATGGTCCCGAAGGCTGCGGGTTGTAGGCACCGAATCCTTGCTGCCCCTGCCCGGATGGACCGAGGGGAGCAACCGAGGGGTAACCGCCCTGCCCGCCCTGGGGACCGCCAGCCGACGGCGGCAGGTACTGATTAGCCGGGGCCCCAAACTGACCGTCACGGCGGGGCGCGTTCAGGAAGTTTCCGTCACCACCACCACCCTGGTAGGATGCAGCGGGCGCCGGAGCACCGTACAGATTATCCAGACGGGCGGCGCTCGCCACTCCCAGGAGCGCACAGAGCAGGAACTGCACCGGAAGGAAGAGGAAATCGAGGAATGTTAGCTGAAACCGGATGTTCGTATCTTCCGTCTATGAGCATTACCGTCTTGTGCACCATCGTGATACAGTAGCGTAGTAGCGATCGATCGATCGTTGCGCGATATCGCAAAGGGGGAAGACTGCCAAATAAGTCGAACCGAATTGCACCTGTCAACGAACCAGTGTGCGGGACGAGCGCTTCAAGCTTCGAGGAGTTGTCGGACTGAACTAATGCTGGAGAAGATGAGTTGCGGTTTTATATAAGCGATGCGCGATTCACCGCCGATTCTAACACCCGGACCCGGCGCTGGTGATGAGGCTGCTGCTGTTGATGATGATGGTGATGATGTTGCTGGGGGCGATGGAACCATCGCGCGGCCGACGGGAGAACGGCCCGGCTGCGTTCGAGTTTCGAGTGTCGTCGTACGCGCCATTGCTGCGTTGCAGACTCCCCCGTCATAATCGAACGTAGCCCAAAAGCGTCTTCGGGCAGATCGGGTGACGCGAAGGTGAAGAGCCCAGCATGGAAGTGAACGTTCTACCCCGATGTCCAACGTGTCGTGTCTTCGGCTGGTGATGGTGGTGGTGGTGCTGGTGGCGATGGTGGTGGCAATACCCACCAGCTAACAATGGCAGGTTGATTCTCAAGACGTCATTATCGATTGTGTTGGATCGCTAGCCGGTTAGGATCGGGTCGCTACTACCCGTTCGTTCGCAGTAGATCGTTCCGGTTGAGCGTTGCCCATGGTAATCGGGCGCACTGTTGAGCCAGCGCGTCAGGGTGGAAGCTGTGTCGAGGGCTAGAAATTTAGTTCGATCACTACCCGAACCCCTTCGGCCATCGTGCAAGAGCCGCACGGGGGCAGGAGGGATGGTCGCATTCGATACGTGCGATTTTACCCGTCCGTTTGCGTACGGCGGAGAGGGTGTGTGAGACGGCGACGGCGCTCGGTGCGAGTACATTCACTTTTGCCGAAGATGATACCGGGTACCGCTCAATTTCATGTCACTTTTTTTTCGCGTGAGGCCGCTCGTCTGCGCCCTTGCGGAATTAGGTTTTTGTTTTCGGTCGAGATGAACGCTTTTTTTCGTTCGTTCAACGCGATTCGATCCACCGTTCGAGGCGGGATGCGCATGTGGTGAAATTAAGTGAAAAAATTACTGATCAAATAAAACACAGGTGGATTGGGACCGTGTTGGGTAATTTGGTTTAGCTCGCGCTTCGGGGTGGGGCAAAGCGTAGAGGCTATTGATTCCATTAGTAGACGCATGAAGGTTTGCGGGAGCCCTGTTTGTGAACGTGCGATTCTTTAATAGTGTTGATGAATGCAGGAGCATTTTTTTTGTGTTCGTTCGTGAAGGCTCAAAGATGCTCCAGGCGGCATTAACGATAAAGGATATGATGTCCTAGAGCACTTGCCACTGATTCATGCTGTGTGCAAATGGTGCATGTACCGTATTGGGGGTTTCGTGGATGGCGTACTTTCACTCCTCGGAAGTGAATGTCAAGGTCATGGCGTTGATGCGTCTGGGGATTTGGAATGCCTAAAGACAATTGTGGCTCATTGTAACTTCTTCCCGAGATCTGTGTGTGTTTATTGTAACCTCACAAGTAGCTAGCTTGCAGATCTTTGAATTATTGAATAGTCAATGTGACATGTTTAGCATGTTTAGCGGAATGTCTTTGAGATTGTAAAAGCGAAAGATTCTATAACTTTATCGCATCAATCAAAGCGATCTATACAAACGACGGAATACGTACAACAAATCTATCTAAAGTTAAATTAGTTTGTGGATTTCAACGTGTCCGACCAGATTTTCATTCATATTTCAAAATTATTGCAGTACTTAGTTAAAATCTTGAGCTAATTACGTGATATTTGCGTGATATTAGTTTTGGTTATGCATATAGAATGTGACGTATGTGGTGCATGAAATTAAATTAGTTTGTTTTTAAAAATTAAGCACAATAATCGTTAATAATTTAATTACAATTAATCGTTAAATTTCATGATTTTATTATGTGTTATGTGAATAATCCTTGGTTAAACCATATAATTCTCTTTAAAGTATAATAACTCTCATGGGAAAATATAATAGCATATTATAGCACATCTATGAGTAGAACGAAAATGAATTGAATTTTTTAATAAATATGAATAAACATAAATAAAATTATGCGATATCTCTATTCAGTTTAGTTTGCATT
Source organism: Anopheles dirus (assembly GCA_000349145.1). Taxonomy (NCBI): domain Eukaryota; kingdom Metazoa; phylum Arthropoda; class Insecta; order Diptera; family Culicidae; genus Anopheles; species Anopheles dirus. Next base: position 632,366 of record KB673002.1, read on the forward strand.
TTTAAACCTATATTTTTGTTTGAAATCTGTAAATTTGGTAGTTGAAAACATCTTTATTTAAACAAAAGACAAAAATTGAATTAATTGATAAAATTTAAGAATTAAAAAAATAAACACCAAAGATTTTTCAAAATTGTTAGGCGAATGCCTTTGCCCATATGGGTATTTGATTTTTATGTTCAATAGACTAGTTAGTAGTACATAGCAACATCATGCAGCAGCAGAAGTTTGGTAAAAAAAAAACAATTTAACAAATACTTTTCACAAACATTACGTGTTTTGCTTTATGGATATGCAGTTCTTAAATTGTTTGTAATAATGATTAGAAGGATATATATATATATATTTGAATGTTACACCTCTGAGCATATAAAACATGGAATTATGGAATGAAGAAAAGGCTAAGAACAAAGAAACAGTTAAACTAACGAATTCCTTGAAACGATTAAACCGGACAGACTTCTATAAAAAAGCTTTTGTTACGGTCTCAAATGCAATATTGATTGCACCTTTACGGTTATAGTTTATCATAGGTGTTTATGGGTGTGTGTTAAATCGTTACTACGTTTTACGTAACGAGAAATCAGGTGCCAAACTGTTGCTTCTTCATCGCATCGCCAAGCTCGGAGGAGCTAACGCAAATCAAAGCCAAGTTAGGATGAATACATTTTCATTCCCCATGAATCGCTACAAATAGCCAAACGATTCAACCTTTCGATATTTGGCGAAGGTGTGCCGTGTTGTTACACCCATGCCGGTGTTGGTGATAAATTTAACCACGACGGGATGGAATGCTCTTCCTCCGATGTAAGGATTTCTTCGGGACATTCGGCATTAGTCGGTGGAAGCTGTTGTTCCAGCGTACATTTTTATGCCGAAACGGAAGTGGAAACTGCACAACACATAGCTGGGAATCAAATGCAACAACCAGACGTGATCCTTCGCCAAGTATCGAATTGCCGATAAATATTTATAAAACCGAGGCGTCCGAATGGGGAATATTTTAAACTTATTCCACACGTCTGCTGCTGTCGGTGGGAGGCGAGAATACGTCCAGCTGGTCCTGGCACCGGCACCAGGCACCAGACGAACCCCTCGGTGGCGATCGTCGTACGCTGATGAGAATGTACTTACCATCTACACACCTGCAAACACACCCCTGGTCGGGCGGCATGGAAAATCATCCCCGCACCGAATGCGGTGCGAATGGTTCGCACAGTTTTTCCAGCCCGCCGTGCGCGAGTCGTACGGTATAATGCAGGGAAATTTATAGCGCAACGGCTACGAGAATCCGCACGCTTCGTCGTCGGATCTTCAGTAGGGGGCAGCAGCGGCTGGATCGTTGCGCCTTGGTGTGGGCCACCGACATCCTGGTGGATCCGTTAGCGTTCGAGATCAACAGTACGACGCGTGGTGGCAGAAGTGGTGAACGTGTGACTACGGCAGAAGTGAAGAAATTGTTTCTTCATCTCGCCGTGTCTGTGCCGTGCCATCTATTTCAGCAGGTGAACGTGAGGGAACGAAAATCTCTCGACAGCTGAAATCGCCCAGGAACATTCCTGATGAAGAAAGTAATAATTTATGTATGAGTTATGAATTCATAAAGAATGGGAGGAAGGTGGTGAAGAGAAGGAAAGGGAGAGATGTGCTTTCGCGAAGGTGATTTTTAGGGGTGCTTTTGGTCCAGTCCAGACAGGAACGCAGGATGCTTCTCTGCACATTGCAATCCATTCACAAAAACACGCGAAACAACACGGTCGGTTAAGTTATAACAATATTCCCTTTGGAATCGATTTTCCGAGACTTTATCATCCGGCGAGCTGTCTGACAGAAGTCTCCGTCGCTAGACCACTCCCAGCTTCACGGGAGGAACGGGACGTACGAAAAATGGCACCACATGATTCTAATCAGAAAACAAATTGAAATCTCTTCATTCTACGATCTCATAGTGTGTTCCTGCACTTGTCATCAATAAACCGGTAGGGGCAAGCAATGATCCGCTCTATAGATTACGCCTAAGATTAATGCCTCCAAACATGTAATGCGAGCAGTGGGTTCTATTTCTGGACCATCCGAGCGCGTCGCCATGGCCAACCGGTGTTTCGAGGAACGTCCGAGCTGCCAGCAAGTAGTGTAATCATCACCTCCGGGGATCGTAAAGTGGAATCGATCCGTCACTGCCACTGCCGCGAACTATGATGTACAATGTAACGGACAGAAGCAGCCGGGCAATAGTAGCAGCCGGATTTGCGGCAACGATAACATCGAATGATTGAAGTGTATCCGAAAACTAAAATTTACCCGGTGACATTTCGCAGCAATCCACGCGCTATAAATAAAACCCGCCCCGCTATGGATACAGCTTTGCCCGGCGGACACTTTAAGCTGACCTTAGGGAGCGCGCTGTAATAAGCGCAATAGTGAGCGGAGCGGAGATCGCATTAAGCTGATTCACCTTTTTGCGGCTGAGAATAATTATAATTTACCGCCTTCGATGCACGCCATCCTTCGATCTAGATTCGAGAGTTCTGCCATTCGATGGCTGGGTATGTCAGTCCGGCGATTAAAACCAACCCAGCACCGTTAACGACGCCGGTGCCTATTTCCGATAGCGGGTGATCTTCACCGCGGCGGGCTCATCCGAAAGGCGAAAGGAAACTACATTCACGCGTGACGCGTGAGAGCTAGCCACACGTCGATGCAAACGCAAACGCAGATGCGTGATGCACTGCAGCCGTGCAGTACGGCTGGGTGTTGGAATTTCTTGGTGCAACACACCGGTTACCATGCCAACTGTCGCCGGCTCAGACGGAAAAGTGCGTTTCGGCATCTAGATCGGTCGGAGCCGACAGAGCCCCGCAAAATGTCAAGGTCTGCCGAATAATCGCCGCACTGGCGTCACCTTGAAGGTACGCATCCCCAATATGTAAATGTTGCAAAAGTCGTCCCCTGTCATAAAGATCCGCCACTAGGGCACCGGGTGGAAGATGACAGTGTAGGGTGTTTATTTTTTTGCTCAAGCAATTTGATGGCGTTGCGTTTATCATATGAAAAGCAACACCGAGGCGCGTGGGCCTTCGCCGAGATGACTGATCTGCATCGATCACTCACAATCGTCACGATCGCGCGCGCGCGCGTGTGCGCTCGCGCGAGTGCGAGCTCGCCCTGAAGAACCATCGCTTGAGTGCACTTGCGCTGAAAGTGGCGGCGATTTGCATAGCCCGTTCGGAGCGGAATTGCGGCTCGTGTTGGAGCTAATTTGAAGGTTTCCCGAATCACTTGCACGAGATGCTAGTTCCGGGCAATTGGGGCCATTCGTGGTGTGTGGATCCTCACCGACTCTCACCGAATTGGAGGGTTTCTGACCTTTTTGGCACGGGACCTGCACTGTGACTGTGCGTTTGCCGGATGATTGACTTCGTTGTACGTCTTGTTAAGATCGATGCTCATGTCGCACTCGAATCGTCGATGGTCAATCCCTCTCGAGGGCTTGCAAAAAATACACTCACTCTCACACACACATCGAATATGATGATAAATTACCCTTCGCATGCAAACTGTTTCAAAATAAGAATGGGAGAAAACTGTTGGTGCGTTCTAAACACCCAAACAAACATGTCCGTTTGGAAGACTAAAAACCTTCCTTTCTCGCACCGACGCCAGTTTGGGCTGTTGTGGGATATTATGCAAATCGGGTAAGGGTAAGTTTATTGTCCATGGTAACTGGACAACCCTCCCGAAGGACGATTCATCCGCCCGCTATGGGCGGGAACGGGTCGACGAAATTAAGATTCGAAAACTTTTTCAATGACACCATTCCGGCGTGATCGTTTGCATGATGTTTGCAACGCAAACAGAACAGAAAATACGTAACAGACCTGCCTGCTTCCCTGACCAAGGACGAGCTCCTGTTCACGCCGTTTGATGTATGAGCCACGGGTACGGATTTAGTGCAAGAGTTGCCAATCGTTTTCTCATCATTAGCATAGGAATGTTTTTGATGGTTTGAAGAGGAGTCAGCGATGATTAAAGGCAGAAACAATTAGCCGAACGAACCGAAGGGTTCTGAAGTTGCGTGTGATGCACATGAATTTGAAATGGGTTCGTTCCGGCATTACGGGTAGCAGACACTTAAAAACGCAAAACATATGAAGCGTAGAAAGTGACGGAAACAGGCTATCAGTTAATTTGAGTAACAGGCCCACACATCCTCGGGTGTCCCTTAGCATGCGGACGCGTGTGCGGCAACGAAACCCCGTGTGACGTCGTCGCAGGGTAAAAAATGATAATCTTCAAGGCCATTAAAATTTGTAGTGGCTGTCGTTTTACTGTCCATAATTTTTTACTAATGGAGTGATTCCAGGGCACACTGTGCGTGCGTATTTTTATATGCTGCTGGCGCTGGCGCTTTGCATCCGTGTAGCGCTCGTTCCCGGAGGCCGTTACATGAATTCTAGCCGTTCCGCACGACGAATCCGACACGAGTGTTACCCTACGACATCCTTCCACGGAAATGCTTCGTTGAACGTAAGCACCTTTCTCTCCCAGCCAGCGGCTAGATGATGCGTTCAACGGAGGCGGCCTAAGCCGGAGGTCGTACGTTGAAGCGTCATAATCTGGTGCCTAATTGAAGGGGCCTCGAACGACCGGCGACGTTTACGCGGCGGGATCATCATCGCAACCGGCGTAAATCATTACCCCGGAGCTGTGCAATCTGCTTGCTTGCCTTACGGAGACGGCTAAGCACCCGGCAACAAGCAGAACCCATTCGGCGTCTTTATGTCTATGAAATACCGTCGAAAATAATCCGCTGGCGGATGTTTCCGGGCGCACGAGCTGCCTGCCTGCTCCAGTCTGTATCGTTAGTGGCCGGGCTGCCAACACGGAAGCTGCACCCGATTCGGGCGCACCAGGATTAAAGGCATTGTTTTGGTTTTTTGTTGTGTAAAATAAAATAAAATTGTTCAAAACCCCGTCTCCCTCGAGGACATTGTGGGTGTTATCCAGGGGTCGCTCGCTGTTCCATGGAAAAGGGTTGCTAGGATTGACGATTTTTTGCTCCATTGAGTGTTTGCAGCATTTTAGTACAGCATTAGCGGAACTAGATGTTTCCACTCTCGCCCCCTCACTACACACACTGACACGTACGCAAATTGCATTTGCAGACAGGAACCGCTCGGTCATAGTTGTGGCGCACACGAAACAACTGAATTGATTAATCAACGAAGTCGTCGCACGCGTCACTTCTGCAGCCGAACAAAGAGCTCCCATTGTGCTGGTGCTGCTAAAAGGGTTGCCTAGTGCAGTGGTCGGCAGCTGTTTTCGGTTAAAGTGTCGAAGAAAAAAATTGAAATTTTTAAAAGAACTCCAAGTGGGAAGCAACGGCTTTTCTATTCTGTTTATCATTTATAAATAAAACAAATTATATTAGTATTATATTAGTTTTGCAATCGTAACCTACATTTCAAACAACAACGAAGATCTCTAAATGCCGAACCCGGTAAGTATAGAACATAAGTTGGGTTTTACTATATTCATTGCTATCTTAAAAATCCAAAATATTTCAATCTTGCAAATCTTTGGACAGTTTGTGTTAGATCGAATATATACAACAGTTTATATACTCTTTCATGAAGCCATTCAGAAAGCCAAGTTTAAAAAAAACAGTATGGTAATAAAAGGCAGTTTTCCCAGAGCCGTGCTTCAGCAACGAAAGAGCCGCAGATTGCCGACCTCTGGCCTAGTGCGATAGGCGGCTGGTAGAGGTGGAAGCGAACGGCACGGAAAACAGTAGATCCATAAAAAATAGGATCACCAACAGTGTGCAATCTCAAGTAGATAATCACGCTCCGCGTCCACCTGCGATTGAAACGATTCTAGTTCGAAAAAAGGGTAACGAAAATGAATGGTGATGAGGACGATGATGATGATGATGCGGTTCATGATGCTTTAGGAAGCCAAGAAGCGTTAAATGGAGGAAATGTGTATGAAATGAATGAAGATGATTGAGCAATAATCATTTGTTCGCCGCGCACCGTCTCGTGCGCGTTCTCGCAAAAGTTCTTCGCGAGCGAAGTGAATTTGCGCGAGATAAACCCTTTTTTAAATTATATCACGAGCACACGCGCGAATCGGATTGGGAAAGTGGGTGTGGGCGCTGCATGCTGGGAAACAGCCGTGGAGTTGGAGATAATCAGTCTCGTCGGTTAGCGATTTCAAGTCTTTCGAGCAAAATTTCCAAGACTTCACGAGCTAAATCGGTGCACTGTTGGGTCACAATTCTCAATTGACATGCAAGTCACCTTCGACGGGTCCGAACGAGACGACGGGTTCGTTGCCTCAAGTGTGATAAAGAGTAACACCTACCTCCGAGATGTACGATACCTCCCCTGCATCGATGCAAAGTGGTACCAATAAAGTTGGAAGTGATTAGCGTAATCATGCCTGTCTGCGATGAAGCACTGGGCGACGCTTTGCCTCAGTCGTAAATGAAATTAGTCGACGGTTGAAAATCACCACCGCCGATGAGGCGATAGCGGGCGGAAGGCCTTGGCAGGCAGGTTGAATTACATTCCGGATGTTATTAATAAATGGCTCGCTTACGTAGCGCTCGTGCCGACACATTCCTGGGAAGTTGCGCCGGTTTCGCGCGAGATTTGAGGATAGTGTTGAGCGTTTTTTTTTTCGTTGTGCGCGGGCTTTTGTGAGGCAGAAGAAAGAACACATGCGAACGAGAAGTGCCGCGATCCGCGAGATCCGCCTGGCAAGTCGTGAGCTTTGCACATCCGATGCGTCTTCCGAACGACGAATGAGTCGTGAGGCGGCATATCTTCCCAGCGGTTGCCCGGACCAGCCAGATCCTGGATCGTGCCGTGCGTTTTTCGGGGTTATTCCGGTTATTGGTGGTAGAACAACAACCTCCCGCCATTAACCCGGATCCCACGTGGTGTGCGAGCGTCGGGGAAGGCTAGATTGTGGGTAGTGGTGGGGCATGGCGGAAATTCCCGACAAGACGCTTCGGTTGAGGGTGAGATGTTAGTTTTCGGCTAAGACAGCTCGATACGGTTCGCGTACGGTGACGTCTTTTGTGTTGCAAGTCACGAAAAGGAAATGGGTTGATTAGTTGGCTGTTTTTGTGTCGAAAATAATTGTCTCGTAAGGAATGGAGCGTGTGCGGCGGGTCTGGCCGGGTGTGTATCGATGATGCTGGGTGTATCGATCTGGCAAAGGGTGTAATAATAAGTGATGAGATACAAGTTTTGGCTTGCGCTATTCAAACATGCTTTAAATCTTGTTTTTTTTTTCAATTTGGACATTGTGAACGATGAAACGAATAAGTGACAGAAAGGTTTGGTGGTATTTCATTCATTCAATTCGTTTTCTCGATGTTTGAAGATGCAGATCATGCATAGAAGGATGAACCTTGAGCCCTTCTCACACGGGTTTCGTATTAGCATATAAATTTTTCACAAATCCTTTTGATACATGAGAAACTAACCGAGATAATTTTTTGTTATAGAATAATAGATATTTTGTTATAGAATAATAGATGATATAGATTCTTATCATATGGGGGAGTTGAGTAACTTACAGATATACTTTATTTCGTTACTTATTTTCGATTCGATTCGTTACTTATTTTACGGCGGTGGACCTTATTCGACCTTGTTGAAGGCTTTTACTCAATAGCATCAAAGTTGCTATATTTTTACTGTAAAACTTAAACAATACTGGTCTTCCAATACATGCTTGAAAAGTGCTCAGTATAAGTTGGTTTGCATGTTCGGTGCATTATCATCACCATCATCATAATCATCAAAACCATTCGTTTAAAAAAATACCCACATTATTATTTGATAATTACCTCAACTACTAGATACCCCAAATTATTTAATTGATAACATAAGGTGGCTCGCATATCCCATATCTCTCGACACGCAATCTTCTTACTTCCTCTTCTGGATCTAAGGGCAGAAAGTCGAAGACGAACGAAATGGAGTATAAGAGAGACAGCTTGGGTGCGTGACAAGGTGGGGCTTGTCGTCTTGTTAGAATTATTGGAGTTAAAGTGTTTATAAAACATTCCTTAAATAATTATAACCTCCACAATTGACATATAAATTGCAAAGTTGCAAGTATAGGTTTGTATTTGATATTTTAAAGTATATACAGTTTCATCACAAGATTTTAATTAATAAAACAACCGCATAATGTTAGCTTCGACCGGTTCTGAGTGGTCGACGTTTAGTGGTCAAAACATACAATGACTCCAAAACAGTCTGTTCGTGTTAAATATATCTTCTTTAATAAGCATGGACTATCTTGAAAAGATGGTATTGAATAAGCCTCGTTAGTCATAACGTTAGTCATTTTCGTTCACACTAGTTTTCCATCAAAATTTAACCAAACACACACCATAGCCATGGTCTTTTCCTGTTATGCAGAAAGTTTCAAGTGAGATTTAATATCCGTTCTGGCGTGCAAATAACGGTGCCGTTTTAAAGTTGTGAACAATTAGCATATTTAGTTCTATGTTTGCTTCGTTGCCATCAGCAACCTTCTACGCGAACCAGAAGTACAGCTTCAAACTTAGTTGTCTTACATCACAGCAAGAAACAACCATGACATCACAGGTTGCGTGAGGTGAATAAATAAATACGAACTAAAACTGTTCCGATCCACACAACAACCTGCCTTTTGTCGGTAAGCGATGGCCGATTTTCAAGTGCAACGCCATAGGCCACGGTTTTATGATACGTTTCAGCGCAACGTGCTACACCGTAAATGCACTGAATGCATTTTTAAGCACGGTGCAAAACGCATCATAAACCGTGGCACCGGGCGGTGAGTTGTTTTGTTTTTTTTTGCTTGCTGATGCGAACAAACTGACTCATGCTCGAGTGGTTGGCTGTCGGATTTTGAAAGTGATCATGAAACTGGTCGGCTAGGTTGCATTCCTCATACGAGAGCCACTCAACGTCGTCACGGTGAGACTCACATGCAGTGCGAACGCGCGTCGGTATTGAAAGAAGTAAAAAAAAACTATATTGAAAAAATAAAAATAAAACAAAACGGCGCGAGCCGTACCTGCATACAGATATCTCTTAATAGCTATCATTACGACGTGAATAATCGCAAGCGCGGGAGCGTTATGGCAGCAGGTTGATTTAGAACAACTCCATTTTGGCTCGAGCGTCCGCAGTTCCGGGATACAGCGCGATCTCGATAGCTCACTCGCAACAGGAAGTCACCGGCGTGGAAGTGTCGTGTCGCGGCAGGATTCAAATGTAAATCATCCGCAAAAACGCAATCACTCGGAGTAAGTTGTTCTTTATCTGGTTCCGCCGAGTTGCACCGGTTGCTTGGCGGCCCGGCAGGCGGCGTTGTTGTAAATGAGTTTCTGTTTGTGTGCTTTTAATAATTCAGTGCAAGCAAATAAATTTAGTGTAAATATTTGATAAGAGATTGGACGCTTCTCGCAGCGAACCGCAGTCGACAGAGAGGAAACAGTCATGATTTCGGTGTATTTTTTTTTTCGGTGAGTACTCAGGCTTTACCGAGCGTAGGGTGTTTTTTCCGGGTCGAAGAAATATTTGGAAGGGAGGAAATGGGGAAACTAAACCGAAGGGCTGCGAGAAACCCGGGTATCATTTAAGGTTTGGTGAGAAACCATCCGGTGATGTTGATTTCGTTCGTTTCAAAATAAAACGCTAGCTTGCTTGCGTACACCGGGGTTCCTCGTTGGGAGTAGCACCCACGTGAAAGGAAACTTTGTAATGGCAGCACAGCTAAGTGGAAAAGCGAGGAAGTCATGCTTGTCCTTGATGGTGGCTTCTGCACACTTCATCCGAGAGCAGTGCCAGCGGCAACCTAAAAATAGCCTTTCATCGCCGGTGGAAATACTTCGAAGGTGGTAGGATTGTTTGCATTAGCCCGGCTCGCTGTATGGGTTGTACTGCAAACAATCTGAATGCTGATCTTGAATGTCCTAGCGCAGTACGATGTGACTCATGTGGTGACTGAATGTTTTCTGACATCAATATTATAATTTCGAATGCAATCTATGCGAGCCGAACCTTTACATCAGGACGCGTAATGTGCAACAATGAGTAGAGTGATTTCAATTAATCGAGTTGATACTACATAACAGTGGATGGAGTGGTTGATAGTAATGTTGCTCCAGTCCATATTTTGTTACATAGGGAAATAATTTTGTTTTAGTATGTATCTCTCCTTATCGTTGTTGATAATTTAACGAAATGTTTCACCTTTTTAATTTCTGTGAAAAGGGTTTGAAGACTTTGTAGTTTCCGAATCCCTTCTGAATCCCTCGTGTATTAAAATCCTGAAAAAAGAACGGCTCAGAGACATGTTTTAGTTATTGATGTTCCTCGCCAGCATCCACCATTATGTCTTGCAGCCGAATGAAGTATAACGAGTTTGATGTTCTCATACTTTGCAGCACCTGATTTAACTTTCGATACAGATCTGCACTTCAAATAATTCTCGGACGATCGTGGATACCACGATATCATGTTCTATAAGTGAACAAGGGATTTCCAACTGGATCTAATCCTGATCCTAATCTTGATAGTTTCTAAATTTAAAAGAAATAAATGAGTCATAAATCGTAAATCGAATTGTAAAATTGGTTTGACTTACCGATTATCATATAAATTTGTATAGAATAGTTTAAAGCACACAGGCTTAACTGGCCTCGTTCAAAAGAACATCCTTTGCAAAAAAAAACAAGAATTTCAAGGAAAATAAACCAAAAACAATCGCTTCTTATCGACGGTTCATTTCCCACTACAACTGTCAGAAAACAATTTAAAGTTCGCGTATCTGCTACCCGCGAACAACATGCGCTGACAGGTGGCTGTATCCCGGCGGATAGAGTGCCGCAAGTTGCAACATTGATTTCCGCCCAAACAACGCTGTCTGCCAGCACAACTGACAGCATTGTTTACGTAACCCAGTGAGAGTCACCCCATCACGCCTTCGCCACCCACCATGGCCGAGCCTGTTGGAAGATGCTAAAAGCTGACAGCTACACTGCGATAGCCGTAGGAACTGGCCACGGAATCGATCGGAGGCCAGTGCACGACTGCCACTCACGGAGCACCGATTTGAGGCTGTGATGATATACACCACGCCGGGCATCCTGATGCGGTAATACGCGGAGCCTTTCGTACGTACGCGGGAAGTAGTGCGCAGTGCGCAGAATCACGGAGTTGCCTCTGGCCGGTTGTTTTTTCAAAACAAGTGCTCCGATTTACGTCACATAATGTTCACGGTAGTCGGTAGGCACTCAAACTTTTACTCCTTTACAGCGCCAGTAGTTGCAGTAGTAGTAGTGGTGTTGCCGAACAGGTTCCCGAACACGTTTCGGATGAGTTCCAAATGTTCCTGCTTTTCCGGAAAACGGTGTTGCTTTGGTGAGTGAGTGCGTTTCCGAGGAACTCGATCTGGCGTGCAAAAGAGATAACTTCCCTCTCGTTATCCTTGTCGTCGGCTACATCCAGCACAGGCAAATGGGAGACGGCATAGTCGGGAGTGGAGTGCATTTTTTTTAAAACGCCAGCCGCTCCTATGACATCATTCAGTTGTCCGCAACATTCTCGCCGCGCTGGTCATGTCCTGGGGCGTCCTGGGCACGGGGCTTCCAGGAGAGCAATAAAAAAACTCGCGTTCAACATCTTCTCGTAGCGTCCGGTGAGTGTGTGTGTGTGCATGCGGTAATCTTTTGCCGGAGCTTTGCTGGAGACTAATATCTAGTGTGTAGTGCTGTGAACAGTTCGGTGCTTTTGAAGGGAGCCTTGCAGAATTCCGTGGCTCTCACGCGCAGTGGTGGTGACGCAAAAGCGACACACAGTCCGCCAAAGATAAGGCCTAGCAGGAGTGTTTTTGTCGTGCCGATAAGGGGTTGCTTGAGATGAATTTTAGCTGCAATCGTACCGCCATTTAATTCGACCAATAGGCCACCGCTAGTGTGCGGGTATAGTGTTTGCAGTGTGCGGATCGAGAAAAAAAAAACGTTGCTCACGTCCCAGCAGCTTCGATTTGTCGCCGTAGGCAAAACAAATCCAAGAAAATCTTCCATCTCTCCGAGATTTCCACACGGAGAGTGTAGGATATTGCCTTCCCGTCCACGCCGCGCCACAACCCATCCCGTCCCTACGCTGGAGTGCGTGGCAATGCGCTCTCCAGCAGTAGCTTTCCCCCGTCGGTCGCCGGAAGATAGAGCGGATTTTCCACGTACTACCAACGACTGAGCATGCGAGCGAAGGGTAGAAAACCTACCGAACAAGAGAGCCAGCAGCAGCTGACGAGTTGTGGTGCGCTATGAGTGAGTGAGGTGGCGACGGCGAAAGGACGCAACCGTTCTCGGGGTTTCCTTGCGAGCGTGCGACGTTGCAGGGATGAATCATCCACCCTCGTGCCATCAGTGTGGCTAGGATACGCAGGCAGACAGGGCTGGCTGGCTGGGCTGGCTGGCGGCAAGTACAGCTACACAACAGAACGCGTTGCGCGAGCGGCATCGGCGAAAAACTCGTGGAAATTCAGTGCCTCTCCCTCTCGTGCGTTTGCGTGTGTGTGAGTGTGTGTGTGTGGGGGCAGAAGCAGAATCGAAGGGACACGCTCCGGTGCGTACCGTTCGTCCGGGTCCCCAGAAGTGTGGCGTGTCGAAATAGTGAATTAAGCGACCGGGTCACAGCGTGACTCGTGGTGTTTTTTGGTGAAGGCGGAAAAATTGTCCCACGCGGTGGAAAACTCGTCTCGATTTTGGTGACGCCGTGGGCTAGTTTCGGGTGTTTTTTTTTCTTTATTTTCGGTGAGCCATTAAATTGACAGTTTGCCCAGTTTTCTGTGAGCGCCCCCTTCCTTCCGTGGGTGTCTGGTGTGTCGGTTGATGGAGTAGAATTAGTGTCAACCACCAGCCCGAGCTTATCGGGGTAACGATCGACAGAAGTCTAGTAGTGAACGCGGGCGGCGGACCACCTCCGCGGCATGAGGCGGTGAAAATCGTAAAAATAACACAAGGTACGTACCGAGCGACCTACCGACCTATGAGTCATCACCGTCGTAGTTTGGGGCCGATGACGGGGCTTTCCCGGTGCGCCGTTTGTTGTTGTTTTTTTCCGCGCGTTGTTATTGGAGAAATTTCTCTCATTCTCTCGTATCGAAAGTGGCGCGCTCCCCAAGGACATCGACTTTACACTTGGACGGGCAAACGGGAGGCCACAGCAAGCAAGACGCAGTTTGTTTGGCGTCGTCAGTTTCACCTTCCAAGTGCAAGCCAGCGTGAATTCCAGCATATTGCCATCAGGCGTTCCGTACAATGGTACCCTGGAACGGAGCATCATTTAAAGTGCGGGAGAGAAAGTGCCTGAAAACAGTCATCCCGTGCACGGGAGAGTGTCTCCTGCGAGCGAAAACGTGGGACCAGAGATGACTCTCACTGCCTGGCAAAATATCGCAGTGTATCCCTCTTTCGTAACATCATTTCATGACTTTGGGAAATGTCAAAATTTTCTTCCACCTCCACCTAATGATTGACAGCTAGGATTCACTCTTTTACCGCTCTTGGAGATGATATCCCGGGGGGTTGGAAGGAAATGGTATATCTATGAACTCGTTCTCGGCTGCTATCAGCATCATTATCATTTGCCGAGGGCTCACGTAGCATGTGAAATCAGCAAATCGTTTCCTTGCTGGAACTGCGGAAGTGAGAGAGAGCGAGAGAGATAGCACAGGATTTTTGGGCATGCTTTTGGGGTTAATGTCGGCAAAACATGCTATCATCGGCATCTTCTTGGCCCATCCGCAGATTTTCCGCCCTGCATCTGCGGGCACTTATCAGTTTGGCCTATTTATTGCGTAGCACGTTCTCGGTGTTGCTACTCACGAGAAAAATCGAGCACGAGCCAACGTGTCGCGCCCGGTTTCGAGGAAGCCGTCTTGAGATGGTCTTGATAAACACGCCGACAGTGCGTCGAGATACGCTGCGTAATGTTTTAATGTGCGTTCTGGAGGAGGACGCTGTTTTTGACGCAGAACATGTTTTCCGTTGGAAAGATACACGAGTACGTTGTGTGGAACAGATTATTAGGTGTAGTTTACAGAGCCTTGATTATGAGGATATCGCAACACACCGAAGAAGGTGATGTGATGGAGAGATGTTTAGAATTTGGGGCTCTACAGACAGAACATTCCCTTTTAACCACCTTTCGGCTTCTTGTTTCTAGTGGATAGCGGATGTCCTTGAAGCAGAGGTGTTGATATTTCAAATAATTACTGCAACATTATCTGTCTGCAACATTATTATCTCTTGTGCTTCCTATTATGACACAACTTAAATATCTTCTAGTTTTGTTTTAAAAAAGGATGTGATTTAATTTGTTCGGATCGTATATTTTATGTGGTTCAAGCACTAGTAACTCCTAGAAGAAAGTAGAAGAAGAAGTAGACATTTTACAAAATTTCCGCACGAACGTGTTTTATTAAACTTTTTCTTCTGTACAACACAAGCTTTCTCGCTAGAACTTACCTTAACTTTTTCACCTATTCAACAACAATAACAAATCCAAAACATTGAAGTATCATCAAATTTTACAGAAAACTAACAGTGACAATATAAAAAACGGGTAAAATAAATGTGACAAATGAGTGAACAAATATTAGCTTGTTTCAGAAATAGAACAATTGTATACATTTTATTTACATAATTTCAAGCTAGACTTCTTATACTCAAAACTCACGGATGCAGAAGGTGGTACTGTATACTGCATTCGAAAAAGAATAACAGCGAATTTTCTTTAAGACAGCTTAAGCTTGTCCTATAGTCCTCCAATAGTGTCCAAGCATTACAAACGGAAGAACTTTATTTTTCTTTCTGATTTCGAATTTGTTGTCATGTTTGTTTGTTTGTTTGTTTTTTATATATTTGATTTATATCTTTTGTTTTGTCATTTGTTGTTTGTTAGTTGTCAAATAAAATGTAAGGACAAGCTTTAGGATCAAAATCTAGTCATGAATAAGTCATTACGGAAATATATTTGGAAATATATTTGAAATTTAAAATGCAAAATAGCAAATCAAATACGAAGTAAAATTGAAAGTTAGTACAATTACAATATATTGCTGTATCAACGGATTCCTGCCTTTGATTTAATTAGGTTTTTTTCCAAATCACATTGAAATTGCTTCACATTGAAAAGCTGCACTGTTCAAAACATACACGGTGGTATTTTGCGTGATGCACAGTTTTTGCGAAGGACGAATTTGATCTTCCTTATGTAACATGATCGTAATGATAATGTTGCAATTTGGTGCGGTAAACGTGAAGCTCAAACTCCTCTCCCTCCCCCACCACGTCTACAACGCGTCCGAAAACGAGGGTAATGTTCAATTTGGCTAAACTGTGCTGGCTCGGCGGAAGATGTTTCTCATGGATCGGTGGCTCGCGAAATGAGAATGGCCATTTGATCTTGTGACCAACGGAGTGGATTGATGAACTCGTTTGCTGCGGCTGGCGAAGCGTGCCTAAAATGTAAGACGATACGTTGACACTCGGGAGCGGTGTCGATTGCCGAACGGTGGGGTTTTCTTTGGCTAGGAAGGGCTAATGGGGTGGTTGCCATGTGTCCGCAGTGATGATGTTCGTTAAGGACCGATAATCATGAGTTGGCAAGTGGGTTGGCACAAATGATGAAGAGCTACGTGTTTTAGTACTAACAAAACACCAACATATGAAGGCTTATAATTAAAGGGATTTGATGTAACAGAAAATCATTGAATGTTTTCGATATTCCATGGATTGTTCGTCTACCTGCGTGCCTACTCTTCTTTGACAACGTAAGCGCACACCCAGGATAATCCGGCTTGTGTCAACATCAAAAAGTCAGACGCTTGTTAGGAGCGAACAAATATGCAACTAAAAGAAGTGTTCGCGAGGGTACCGCTCAAAGGATGTTCCACTCCTATAAAAAGGAACATTATCATCAATGCGCGGATTATGCGGAAGCATGGTTTCGACAATCGTTAGGCCAACGTACGCGTTCCTTCGATGGGTTAGAGCTAAAAGGAAGCAACATAGCAAACAAAGAAGTAGTGTTCGCCGTTGGGTTGAGCGTGGAAAGCAAAAAAAAAACAAAAATTATCCCATTTTCTATTCCTAAGCAGCGCGCCCTGCTCCACAAGATGTTGTCCGTGTGCATATTTTGCTGTTTCTTCTCAAAAAGCAACTCCCGCCATTGCTCTCGAGGGGTTAATTAATTATGTCGAAGACAGTGGCGGATGGTATGCGGAGTTGTTCCGTCGGAAAAATACTTCAACGATGCCAAACTGACAGCCCGGCAACGGTCGCGGTGGGCTGGGGTTGTTGCTAATGTGGAAAATTAGAATGCCTATGGTAACATCGGGAAATGCTTTTCACAATAGGCTTAGATGCTTTTTTTCTGTTCCAAAGCCTAACGATGGTCTTAGCATAATTACCCGAACGAATACATGGCCGGTGGTTGTGGGGGATTATTTCTGCAAGTTCTTCCACCATGGTTGGCTGTGTTGTACACGAGCATGATTAGACAGGTGTTTCGGCTGTAGTTGAGGGAAGAAAAATGGAGCTTCAACGTTTGGTACTGTGTGTTTGATGTTTTAGCGAAATGGTTATATAAATAATGGTGCATGTTCTTATTTCTTGGCAAGTACTACTGTACACATGTTCCATTGAATATAGATAGACATGTTCCACTGCTAAAAATATAGATAGGTAAAATGGGACAATCAAACTGGGGCTCGATCAGAACTGAGATGTGTGTGAGGTGTGCCGGGTAGAAATAGTTATTCGTTCAAGAGGATATGTTTTGAATATTTCTATCCGCTAGGCTGTTAATAATCCGAATATAACATTCTTAAATTGTTAAGTTATTCGAAACACTAACAAAGTTTTAATGGTTGTTACAAGGAAAAGATGCATGCGAAGCTAAAGATGTTGTTGTATAAAATGAATCTGAAAAATCTGAACAATAAAAACAACTATAAACAATCGCTTATTACACGTAAAGACCCTAGTGCTATGCGAGATGGGCTATTGTACAATTTAAAACGAGTCTTTCATAATGTCTCACTAACTGTCCAAGAGCTAATATAACAAGTATCTAAGAAGTATAGTGTCTAAGAATTTAAGATCTAGAACGATTTTCCTAGGAGTTGCTTCGTCCGTAACGTGTTATCGTAGAAAAAAGAGAGAAAAAGTGAATTATGGAAAGAGATCTCAGTATATTTTAGTTCTCTTCTATGTACTTCGCATTGGCTTCGCTGTAATCCCGTTGTTTTGGGGTCGCTTAGCGTGCAGGTACTTAAGCCATCCATCGTTTAGGAGCGAAAGCAAAAAAAAAATCAGCTCAGATAGTCGCATGTTGTTGCTGTGTTGCTTTGATAAAGGTTGTCCGCAAGGGAACATTGCTTTTTTGCAATCCTTCCCCACGATAGGTCAAGCAATGGCGACAAACTGTCCCCTGTCTGACTATAAATCTCTATTAGGATCATTAAATTGTCGGAAATTCAATTTCTTGAGCGGAACTTCCCTTTCGCTGGTGTGATGAAACCATTTCACACACACCCTCACACACACACACACACACACACACCATCAATGCACGCGGGTGGGATAGAAGGAAGTGTCAGCGAAGAAAATTATTTCCGTGTCCGTGCTTTTGAAGAGCGTCCCATGAGAAAAACTACCCACTTATTTACGTCAAACGCGTCAGTCATCAAATGCGAGGGGTTGAGAACGCCACAATAGAACGATCACGGAGGAGAAAAACTGTAGCCAGCGGCGAAAGAGAACAACAAATTTGTAAATATCATATTTAATTAACATCGGGACAGACAGCGGACGTCTTGGTGATACGTTATGAATTCATTAAATTATCCTCAACGCGAGAACAATGAGCTTCCGCCATCGGGTGGACGTTCCGCCCAGCGTCCATCCCGAGCTGCCTTGAAAATGTCACGGAAGGGTCACGCAGCAAGTGAAAGTTTCTATCGTTAAATTTAACTACCGAGGGCCGAGTTAGGGCGTCCTTTAGCGGTGCGTGCGGGAGTCACCGGTGGAAGTCACTCGAGTCGAGTGTGTGTGGATACTTTTTTCGTTGTTGTTTCGGTATGCTACCGGAGACACGAACCAAGCTGCCGGTCCACGAATGTTGGTAGTTTCCGTTGTTCGATTTCGAAGGGATGGAGACGGACGATGGCGCAGAAGCTAACGGGATCATCCGTGGTGTGGGTGAACGACCCCAACGCCAGGCGGTATGTGGTAACCGTGCTAACAGGTACAGGTGTCAATTTGCTGGATTGAAGTTAGTCGAATTGAACCGGACGGGTGGACTAAACTGGGTGCGAGTGATGTCAAATGGGGGATGGGACGTGTTCTATTTTTAATTGAAATTGATACTCCCGCCCCGACAGGCTACTCGATGGTCTCGATGTGCTTCCGCTCGAGTTCGGTACAGTAATGGGAGACGTCGAATGGTCGACGTGTAAAGTGGATACTACAAACTCTGAGGTGCAGGTGGTGGTTCAACCGTTTCCCTATTGAAGAGTTCGGGTTGAGTAGCTGGTAATTTGGGGATGTATCTACAAACGGGTCGAACCAACATGACCATCAGAATGGTGGAATGAAATAGTGTTTTTTTCTTCTCCATTGAATCATCCTTGTCGTCGTTGGGGAGTGTACAGCAAAAGAGGCAGGATAAAAAGGAGACCACAGCACTTGGACACAGTGAAATGGTGTTATTCATTTGCATAAAAGTGGAATAAAAGCGTCAACCGTTCTGTTGCTTTACAGGTAATTTTTATTCCTCCAGCAAAGGTCACCGAGGATTGTGTGGTACGAGAACACGGGCGAGGTGGCATTCTTTTCACCAGGCGGCATTTGTAACACACAAATTCTACCCCGAGCTGTGGGTTCCTTCTTCCAGCGGCTGACTAATGCTGATTTGCATAATATATTGTTACGTAATCAAAACAAATGATAAATACTTTATCCTCGTTTATTTGGATACAAAAGTGAGAGCTTAGTGCCGGACCAGAAGAGGTGGAGTAGGAGATGGAAATTGCTTCGGAAAATGCGTTAGGTCAAGGAGAAGTTTTAAAATAGCTTCCCACACATTGCCATGAAGCTAATGATTTCCGAGATGTATTGAACATGATGATGAGCCGTTTATGTTGTAAGAATTGTAGTCAAACCATTTGAAGTTTGAAATGTGAAAGAAATCAAGGATTGTGGATAGTACTCTGAGTGAATATTCTTACAGGCACATCAATAATATTTATATCAAGGCAGTCGGGCAGAGTGTTTAAAACTATTTAGCAATTTCCAAGCAAATACCACGAGGTTTGACGAACTTTAGCGAAGAATCAAATGAGATGTGTAATATATTTAATTTACACTTGACCATGTTACGTATGCTAAATAAATCCTGTTTTTACTTATTTATTCATCATGTTTTATCATCTGTATAGTTATCGATATGCTTATCCATTTGTTTGTTTTCATTCGTTTTTAAAAGCTATTTATAAATATCACCATATGAAACTGCTTTAGGTCAGTTTGGTTTAAAAAAAATAATTAATTATCTTGTTTGTTCAAAGTTATCTACAAAAACTACATATTTTACATGAAAATGTGGATATTATTATGCTACACATTTTAGTTAAAGTACACATTCCATCCATCCGAAATTATATTATACCATCAGTGTGACAATCCCCAACATGTTGAGAATCAACAGTTCGTTTAGATGAAGCTATAAAGATGCGCTCGCAAAATCTTACACTAAAATTGCACCCCAACGTTTGAACTGAACAGCTCAACTCTACTCAGTGATTATGGACTGCGGCGTGAAATAAAATTCATTGATGTGCAAATCATGAATAATTTACATTCACGCTGGGCAGTGCGGTGGTAGAAATCACAAATCACGACGCTAGGGATGCTGGCCAGTACGTTCACGATAACTGAGATGGAAATGACGGTAATGATGATTGACGTATTGATATTTCGAATGACCCCTTTTCAAGCGAATGTGATTCCGTTGACCCCGGAAGGGACATGATGCGACACACTAGTTGGTGTGTATTGAATATGGGGTGCATCACAACCGCAGGAAGCATATGTAGTCCATGTTGTATTAGCATAACTGATGGGAATGGACATTACTAAATAATGCAACGAACATAATTGGAACGGTGGTGATTTAAAAAGACCATTGCCACACCGCTAAACTGCTATAATTAACATTTCGTGTTGAACAATGGGAACTTAATTGATGTTTTATCTAGATAGATGCTAATACAAAAAATAACTAAACGGAGCAAACGCTATAAATAAGCTAATCAATAACGTTTGGGAAATGACGTGCAATCCTAACACTATTTGTTTTCTTTTTTTCCAGGTGAGCATCCAAAGAACTCAACAAAACATCAAAACAATTGTGGCATTATGTAAACCCCACCATGGCACTTCAAGGTTAGTTCGTAAATAATCGATTTCAGGAAGCAAAGCGACCATCTGATTTGTGCACCATATTTGGCTGGTTCGATTGATTGATTTGATGCCACGGTTTTCAATTTTTAACAAAAACACGCGAGCGGGCCACCGAAAGCAATGGCGCCGGCAGTGGCTTCACCAGAGCGGGGTGCGGAATTAAACCGTGAACCTAAAGCTTCTAAAGCTGTGCGTGTCTTCCACGACTCGGGCACTAACGAACGGAACGGTGCGGTCTTTCGTGGACATCAGCCACGAAACGGAGATCCATTTCGCTTGGGGTCAACTATTGATATCATTAGCAAACGGCGGCCGATGCTCGTGACGCAGTGGGAGCGAGGAGATCACCGCCACCGTCTCGGGAGGAGGAGGCGGCTTTAGGGCGGACGGTGTAATGATGTTCGCGGCGATTGAATCATTAGTCGGGGGCGACGGTAGCGCGCAGAAGAAACAGGAAACAATTCGAGCAATTTGGACGATGAAGATCATCCGTGCAGGAATTAATTAGACTCGACATTCACGTGGCGGCACGCTCGGGAGCTTCTGGCGGGTATCGTTTGGCCGCCGGACAGGAAGCCGTGTCTCCATGCGCAAGGATGCGAGCATAAGCATTACTTTTAATGAACGCGCGCCCGCTCTCGGTGGCCGGGCCCTGTTGTCGGTTCGTTTGCCGGGCAGAAGTAAATCACAAATATCTTGTGGCGGTTCGTGTCGTCTTTGGCGTGATGTCATCCTTTTGGAGGATTGTTTCAAAACCATCCGCTTTTGGAGACAGTGAGTGTCGAAGGTCGGCAAATGTTTCCGCCGAGGAGACGCTCACGCTCGGTGCGACCCCTGTTATTTGCAGAGGATCGTCGTGGTTCTGGGTCCTATTCTTCGCGATGAGGCCGAACTGCTGCGCTCGCCTAGATCAATCATCTTTATTGTGCGAAATGCTCACGCTGCGAGCGGGATATCCACCACTTGCGTTCCGAATTGCGCCAATCGCTCAGCTTTAAAAGACTTCGGTACTTAGTGGCGACGCTTGGGAGTGCACCGTACAATTTCACGATCTGCGGTGACCTTGCGGAGCTAGCGCCAGCCTGGTTCCGCCAGTGACTGAAACTTCCCACTACCCGAGACGCGTCGATCGGAGTCGGTCGGTTAGGATCAAAGCCCTTGGGCGATAGGAATCGTCTTCAGATTATGATACGCGCGAGTACGCTTGATACGTCACCGCAGTTTCTTCATGTTGCATGGGCACGAGTGCCCTTCATCAATCATGCTTCACGCTTATCTACGGCCGATCAACGAACGATAGCTGCTGGCTGGCTGGCTGGCTGTGAACGCGTGGTTCGGTCGCTTTATCGAGGTAAAGAGATCTTGGCTGCAGCGGAAGAATCGGCTGATCACGAGGAAATAAAAAGAAACTACCGGAGCGAAATATTTCGTTGACCTTTTCCAACCGGCAACGAAATCGAAGTACCCTTGAAGAATGTACACGGCACGCTCCCTGTACGCAACCTGTACGTGAGTGTACTAGTTTAACCTCACAAGAGGCTGCGTTTTGGATTGTGCGGCCTTCTTATGCCCTGCGGAGGACTGCCACCTGGTTCCCTCCCCGACATCATCATTATCCCGGGCAATACGTATCAACAAACAATTAGCCACCGCAGGGCAGGCGTTGAAATCCTCCTCTGCAATGCTCATTTTCTTTTGCTTCATCAAATTCAGATGTTCCCGGGCGAAATTGCTCCTAATGATCGCTCCGACAACTGTCAGCTGACCTTCTGGCCACCGCATGGGGAGGGGAAAGGGCAAGAACTAGCGCCACGGCAAGAAGTACGATGCTGAGGTCGTAGCCTAAGACTATCATCGTACCGGGTTCACCGTACGTCGTAAGATACAAAATCCATTAACCTAATGATAATGATCGTTTTTCGCTTTGGAATACTTGCTCCACTTGAGTGGGGATTCGAAAACCTTCATCAGGATGTATGTGTGTGGCGTGAGCGTTGGGGATAGTGGTAGCAAACCGAAATCAAGCATCAAGCATTGTTGTTTATCTCTCCACCCAGACTTGGGGATCTTCCGCAACTTACCAGAGCCTGCTGGACGGAATTTGTTCAGGTATTTGAAGTCGTTGAGTTGTCAAATGAGAAAAACGGTGGAGCGCTGATATCGCATTAGCGACGATCCGGCCACCGGACGGGGAATTGAGGTAAAACTTTCCGTACGGCAGGCAGTATTTTTCCAACAATGCGAA
The DNA here is from genome assembly GCA_000349145.1 of Anopheles dirus. Lineage (NCBI taxonomy): Eukaryota > Metazoa > Arthropoda > Insecta > Diptera > Culicidae > Anopheles > Anopheles dirus. The sequence continues at coordinate 655,162 of KB673002.1, forward strand.
AGAAAAGCCTGAAGCTGATGTGTGCTCAAGCTGGGTTGCCCGTTTCGGCCAAGATGACCGCAGCAGTATTGAGGTTACCGCCAGCAGCCATCCGTATCTGTTGGAGCAAATTGGGATTTATGATTTGCTCCGGCACTGTTTGTTCTTTGGCAAGGACAATGTTTTGGCAAGTAGTTGCTTTGCCGTAACGGTTGGTAGTTTTGCATCGAGCGAAAACTTCAAAGAAAGCAGAAACCATTTGTCATTGTCATTGGTCGTTTTGAATATAATTGAAATAATCCCCTGAACCTCTCGTGCTGCATCCCACGAGGCTTCGTGGGAAGGGAACCGAGACGTTTTCCAGCGTTCACGGCGAAATATGAATACAGTCCGTGGAACTCCCGGTGGTACCATACTACCAAAGTTTGCTCAAAACACTCTGGGGATAAGGGCTCGTTGGCACAAAGTTTGTAAAAATAAGCTTCCCAAGGAAAGCAAACCGAAACAAATCAGCGACTCCAACCAACCAGCAAGCAGTGAAGTGGGATTAGAGAATGGGTGAATAGAACAAAAAAAAAGCAGCAACTTTCGTCTCAAGAATTCACTCAACGTGTACTTCCGTACAATTGCGGATGATGGCGCGATTGTTACCGTTTGCCATTCCGCCCGGTTCGGGTTGCCTCACCCAAGCCACAGCAAAGCCTGTGCGACGGCGGCAGGCTGGTTGGAAGACGCATTTGTTAATGGGAAAAGAAATAAAACTCATTCCACTTAATATGCGACCGGCGCTTGCCGTTCCTTCTTGGTGGCCGCATGTAGGAACTGTCCTGCCTGGTGGGCCCGAAAATGGTGTGAAGTGGGCAGAAAACATGCAAATTAGTTGAAAATTTCTTGGAGCCGCCATTGTGCATGGGAAAAAATAAGATTGACAAGGAAAACCCTCCGGTTCGAGACGGCCAACTGTACGCCGACGACTTTGTCCCGCAAACTGCGGCAGTCTCCGTAGGGGAAGTTGGGTCTTTTTTTTTCGTTGATGCTGCTACTGCTGAAAACTTTAGTACCGCAACACAGCTCTTGGCCGCAGCACTCGACCCACGCTGACGAAGTGATGACGCGTCTTCCTGGTGATGATGATGAAGGTTGGGCATTCCGGAAGGCGCTTGCCACGTGGTTGTGTGGCTAAAATTCATTATAAATAATAATGTGTCTTGAAGCGAGCAGGCGTGCTGCGTCTGGTTCGTGTATGGACGAGATACGGAGACGACAACAGAAGTCCGTAGTACGGAAAGCTACTGGTTTTAAGAAAATCCTACCAGCTTTGTGCAGTAAACAGACAGCATCTGGTAAGGAAGACACCAGCAAGGCGGTCAATAACGAGACACAATGCGTTTAAGTGAGCAGACAAGTGAGATGAGTACTTGGGTTTGTTGTTTTCGGGAAGTACCTTGGACCATTAGTGAGATTACACTTGAAAATTTTAAAAGGTGAAAAGGTTAGCATCATTCACTCGGTGAGAAGTACAAAGTTTTGGCGCGTTGATAGTGTAGACCATGGTGTTCAGGACTTGAATTATCTAGCCAGTGTGAGTCACACACATGCAATAAGTAGCACACTCTTTTTCCCCATATCTTACCATGTTGTTCTCTGTTTTTCCGTGGAACACGTACGTCGTTTTCTATTTCCCCAGAGAGAAAACACAACCTCGGCACGAATCGGATGTCACACGTGCTACGACCGTCTACGACGACTCGTGCTGATGGTAGTGCGTAGTCCGTTCTTGAACTTTCCCAAACGGTACTTCAGCCGTCGTGAATGTACCACAAGTTTGTTTACTCTTGAGATGCGACATTGAAGACTCGGGGGCGTTCTTGCCGGGTGATTCCTGGATTGCCATTCGAAAGCGTTCTGCGGGGTATTTTTCTCCGGGGGTGGCTTGATGAATGAGTCGAAGGTTTGTGTGTGTTTTTTGTGCTTACTACTTTGCCAGAAGATGAATCTGATTGCTTATCCTTAGAGCGTCCATTTGCGCGTAAACGTTCCGCTTATCTGCGGACTCTGCTGCTCCGAAAAGTATTCCTTCTCATGCCGCTCTCCCAGCAGAACGGGAAGCAACAGGACGAAAGCTTAGCACACCATCGGGGCTAGGGCGACAGTGGCCGTTGTTCAATATTTAATCAGTTCTTTCACAATTGCTACATAAAGAGACGCTGCTCTGACAGTAAACATGCGTTTTTTCCCTTGCGATTAGCACCGCCGGTGTGCTTGGGGGAGTTGTAGCACCCGCGCCGGAACCGGTGAAACCGGCAACAAGGGGAACAACGGCATGGAACTGATTTTTGTCCCCGGATCTCAGCACGCCGGTGGTGCCCAGTGAACGTTGCGGACCGGAAAGGATCGATAGGATTTTAATTACGAGCCAATACGCCAGAACCCCTACAGCCGGAAGGGAAAATTTATGTTCGTCTTAGCCAAACAGCGGGAAATGGTCTCTGGGGGAATCTGGTGAGGTTTAGTATTAAGGCGGATCTCTGCGTTTTTCTCTTTCTTCAATCCGGCATGTTCGAAAAGGCAGCAAAAGTGGATTTGCCTGACGACGTTCACAATAATGGGATTTCTGATAAAGCATTAAGTCAATAGAAGACAAATAGATTTCGGACATGGCGAAGAAGCAATAGGCAATTTTGCAGCAGCAATGTCGGCTTTAGTCGTGGGTAAAGGGTTACACTCACCACATGAAATAACACATGTGGAGAATGTGTTCCTGCTTTGCTTTGTTAGCTCTTGATTGAAGATAGCAGTCGTTTCTATTCTCTCATTGAGGGTTTAGTATCCAATCAAATGTTAGCATTCTGATGTTAATTTTGGTACGAATGATGTAATATTGGTGTACAAACGACGGCATCTGTAAATAGTTCGAGAATGCACGGATCTTCACTGCAGTAAGTCCTGACCTTTGGAGACATTAGCAAGACACATATTACGCAGTATACGTGAGTCATTTTGCAGTACATGTGTGCCAAAATAAGGCACATCAAAGTCTTTAGAAACCCTCAATCAGGTCTTCAAATGTCAATTTCGCCCGTTCCAACGACCAGTTCTCCCTATAAAAAAGTGACTATCCTCCTTCTATACTAGGCTTAAGTCTAGTAATACAAAAAAGAAAAGAATACAGTACCCTTCTTTAGTTTTACTTTTTTTTTAAATAGTAACATGTTATTCTAAGCATTAGTTATGAAAACTGGCCTAGCTACTTCTGTACTTCTATACGGCTCTATCTGTTTCTATCTATGTACAAGTAACTTTTGCATACCTTTCTATATAAATCTATTGCCTTTCAAATTACTGTCAACAACACACTGTGTTTTATATTAAAGTATTATTTGAAGCTGAGCTATATTTTGGTTTCACCATTAAAGTGATAACTACTATAAAAATACTACTTACCGTTACTAGGCTGACCTGTACTATTCTCCATTTTCTGTAACAATATAATGACAGCTATCCGATCCGTCCACCACATGCGTTTTGTGTGTATGGTACAGAAAAACTGAGATCATGGTAGATTTCATCTTAATGCGATGTGGCCTTCATAATGTGGTTACGATATTGTAACTACGATCGACTAACACGCTTTGTCCCCGCTTCTCCTTTAGTGTCGCGACCGAAGCAAAAACACACGAAACTGGTAGTAAAACCATTCAAGTGCAATTCACTTTAGCGTTCAAGTTGAGCGTGAGAGTTTTATGAGTGTTATAAATTTATGGTTTATTTACAAACTTAGCGCTTGCCTGCCACCCTCCCCGCGGGCTCACGACTTTTCCCGTGCCGTACTGTGGTGAAGTCGTTCGTTGTAACCGGTTGCTGGTCGGTAGTTTCACGGTTTGTTTATTCGCCTTAGCGCATTGTTGTCCGGGGGAGCTTGGTTACGTTTAGGCGCTGTGTGCATTTGGCGGTAGCTTTGAGCTCGTGGTTAAACCGAGTTACGAGAAATCCTTCGACTGGAGCGAGCTGGTCCGGACGATGTGGCTTTGAGAGTGGAGTGAATTTTTACAGGATATAAAGGAACACACGCTACCGTTAAATTGGGTTTCTTTAGGTTGGTTCTGTGACCTACGTGGAGTGATTCTGAGTTTGGCGAGTGGGATAGCTGAGGCTATTTAAACTCCTTTGTTTGATTTTGAGTTTTAAATGGAAAATCTTCTTGATGGTCACATAACGGTAATGTAAAGAAAAGCAAAAAAACAATCAATTTTGCTACATAATGGTCGATAGCATTGAATACCGTGCTATGGTGTCATCAGTATTTTGAAAATATGTACAATTTTAGAGTTATTTATCAGATTGTTTTCAGTTTTCTGATATGTCTAATATGCTCTAATATATCCTTAAATGAAGTATTTTCTTATTAAATTCAAATGTGTTTAAAGAGAAATAAAATCGTTTAACCACAGTACACATTACCTAAACGTCCTTGATGGAGCACTATTCAAAAAATTTCAACATGAAAAAGAAACAAAACAATAAAACGATTGATGAAATCATGACAGAGCCTTACCGTGCCCTGACCGGTGGGTCCTGGTGGGTAACATAATTTGTGATTTATCAAATCATAAAAATTGTAAGATGATTTGATGTGTCCAACAAATTGGGGGATTATTTTGATTTCTCGTAAGCGCGGGCACAATAGGCTAAACGACCCCGGCTGACGATATTGGTTGGTCATCTTTGGCGTGCTCACTCACGGCGAAAGAAGAAACAAAGAAACCGAAACTCATCCTCGGGACGAGAAATTGCATAAAAATATTTTCGCTCAATTTTTCACGAGGGGTCGAAAAGATTTGTCTACTTTCTATGTTTTCCAGCTTCCCCACGCCTCCGGTTTCTTTCTCTAATAGACTTCCGTGCGCTTTTCCCCTCAGTGGTTGATAGAGCACAACTAGTCAGATGTAGGCTTGTAGGCTGGTAGGCCCCTATTTTATTCGAGCCTTTTGTCGAACGTATAGCTACACTTCTGACGAGTGGTATAAAATTTGACAAATGTCATTCAATTATGAGGTTTCTTTTTCATTCTTGTTTTTTTGTGTGTGTGTGTGTGTGTGGCCATTTTCTGTCTCTCTATAGAAGCGTTCGGACGTGTACAGTAGGTGAAGTCGTTTAATAATTCTAAAACGACATTTGATAAATGATTTTTTCTCGCACAATCCCTGGAAAAGCAGCCAGCGAAGCCCTGTTTCGGATGAGTGATGCGTGTCAGCGGTGGAAACTTTTTTCTCATTAATTTTCTACCAGTTCCGGCAGGCGGGCGCAGCTTATGATGCTAAAAGGTATAAAGAGGATGAAACTTGATTGGGCATTCAGCAAACGATTTGCTGATTCGCTTATTTCAGTAATGGAAAGGATTTTTGCTAGATAAATCTCGGTCAAACAAGAGTCTATTTTTATTGTTGTCAGCAGAGCACTCGACAAGTTGGGCATTGGCCAACAGCGTACAGGTTTAGCGTGGAGGGACGCTTGGCAAAAGATTGCCTCGAAGACACTACTGCAGCGCTCCTAATTTTATTACGGCTTTGCGCCTTTGTTCTACTTTCAATCCTGGAACTGTTGGCAAAGCTAGGATTAGCTGCTGTGATCGATCGTCGTACTGCAGAGCTGCGGGTCAAACTGTAAATATTTGATATTGTCGAGCGCTTATGACGAGGATGATTAACTCTCGGCGCGACGAAGCCTTCGCCCCGCTGACGGTAGGTCGTCCAAACTTTGCGCGAGTTGGAAAACAATTCCAAATGGCAAATCGAACGCACTCGGCAAGAGAAACAAAGGCGGATAAACTTTTTAATGTTATATTCACGGTTGAATTTGTTTGCTGGTGAAGCCCATCTTGCTTTCGTGGAGTTGAAAATAAACTAAAAAAAATCTACACAAAAACTCCACTCTTCAAACGGTCCAGATGTGCTTGCGAATAAATTTCGATAACATTATCTCGAAACGATTGAGTGCCGTGAACATTATGACGAAAGAGGGAATAATAGCGAATGGCGAGAAGTGAAAGAGTGGGAGTTTTCGGTTCCAAAACTCTCCATAGGCAGTGCGTGAAATGGAAGAGAATTTCCGATTCCTGCTTTATCCGCGGTGACGAATGCGCACAAGAGCCCGTTCAGTGAGCGAAGCAAGGATCGACTTTCTCTTCGAGACTTTCTGTCGGGTTGCTTTTATAGATTCGATCATTAAAAAATGCTCTTAAAGTGTGTGGAAAAGGTCGTGCAGCGAGAAAGAGAGCGAGAGCGAGGGAGGACATCCTCACAAGCATCCTAGCCGTGCTGCGATGTGTAAGACTTCTGAAGAGGACGTTTTCTCGACCGGAAGCGTAAAATTGCGACGATGGCACTCGACGCCACGTTCGCCTGCGTGAAGCAGTCGAGTGTTGACGTACAGCTTTTCCGGTAGCCGCAATCGTCCGGACGTCAGTTTTGCTGACATTTCAACTGTCCCTCTCCGAGTGTCGGAGCCATGTCGGTGTGTCTTGCGTGTCACGCCTTTTCCCGGTCACAACCCGCAAGACATACCGTCCTCTTGCCCTGCTGGTAGGGAACATGTTTTCATTATTCATTCATCACCCCCTTTTCGGTTCTGGAGATTCTTTTTGCGGTCGAAGTTTGGGAACGTTTTCTGTCTGTCCACCCTTGCAGCCCTCGTGCGAGGCTTCGGTCGTTGCCAGTCAGCCCTTCTACCGAGAGGCCTTCGGGCCGGGAAGGATCCTACCGGTTTGCGGGTTCCAGTGCTCCGGCTTTTATTTATGATAACTTATAAATTGCATATAAATATTGAATAAGAGCGGCGCCGACTCGGCCCGAATCGGTTTCGCTGCGGGGACGCGTTCGAGAGACGCCATAAAAGACGCCCATTACGCCCTACGCGGGATCGGTTCGGGTTTGTTTACGAGCTCCATAGGAAAATGGTTCCGCCCGTAGTGGCTTCTTCGCTCGCACCTTCGAACCCGGTGGTAGGAGGTGGGCCCAGCATGCACCGTTGCGGTTTTGGAAAACCCGTAACAATAATGTAAAAAGCCACCAAAGAGTGGAGGGGATGCTGGGAATGCCTAAAAGCAAGTACGTCGCGCATTGCAAAAGAAGAGTCATCGGAAAGAAAAAAAGAAATAGAACATATCCATCCGTGATCCCTCCAGATACGACGCATAATCGTAAAATTACCTTTAGGCGAAATAAAATAGACACAGCCCCGACTACGACCGGCTGACGAGGGATCCGGCAGAATCCATTAGGGCGAAATAGAATTGGAGCCGAAAATGACTACAATAGTAAGGAGCAAAAGTTGGATCCCGGCTTCAACCTGGGTTAGATTTGATTTCTAAATTCCGGAAGAAATACCTTCCATCTACGGATTCTTGCCCGTGCGTCCTAAAAAGAAGTTATTGGGCAGCGCCACCCAAGGTGTAAGTGAATGGAATCATAAAATATGCAAGTGAACCTAAGTCAAGCAGCTCATCTCCCTTTAGCTTACAGCGAATGCCCTATAGAAGCAGAGGGCACAGGCTGAAGATGTTTTTTTTCTTTTTTTTCTGGAAACTTTCTACACCAAACTAATTTGTCGAATAGTGCCCAACACACTTAATTCCAGACGAGTGTATTTGTTAGGCAGGGGTCACGTAACTAATGGGATCACTATTTCTCCTCGTTCAACTTCTACCAGCAACTCTTTTCCCGCACCCCACATCAATGCCGGCGCGACAAAGGAGCGATCGGATCTGTTGGAAGAGTTATTGCTACCGATCGTAATGCGGGCAAAGTTCACGCGAGTAGCGTACTGAAGAGCGCCCATGAAAAGCGTGTCTGTGGAAATTTTATCGGTGTGGTGCTCTGCAATCAGGTTTCAAAATTAATTAGCGACCAAAAGTGTCGAGAAAATTAATTGTCTTCGATAAATTACACGATGGACATTATTAAGCAGCGAACTGGAAGTGAGAAGCGTGTATTGAAAAGAATTGATAAGGGGTTTGGTTTCTGAAATCTCTAAATTTGTTAGAGAAACCACTTTCGAGATTATTTTTTACTTCAACTTCGAATCAAGAAACACCGAGCTCATTTATCTACCTGCAGTTGAGTAGAGGCTCATCAACGCCGGATTTTCCAGGAGCTCCATTCCGTTTAAGATGCAGCTGACAGCGGCAACCAGTAGTTTAGCACAATAATCCAGACAAATGAATGCAATTATCTAAATAGAAGATAATCAAATGGGCCTCGCACTAATGTGCGACACATGCAGGCAATTTCTTACGAGGAGCCGCATCCCGATGAAAGAAAAGGTTCCCGGTTCCTCTATCGCGTCAGCACGTGCCTGCTCGTTTCGGTAGGCATCGGAAAAAGGGGGAAAATTGCCTGGGAAAATGGATTGGTCTTGGGTAGAGAAGAGAGCCGTGGTCGTTGCTCAAGCAAAAAAAACCGTCTTGCGTCTTTCCAGAGTTTGAGAACTAGTGCCGGTCGTAATGTGCATACACCACGCTCGAGACCCCGCCGGAATTGAATGATCCACACAAGTGGGGGCACAAAGTGTGTAATATTATTGCGGCACATGCTGGAGGAAGAATATCAGATGAGAAAAAAGACGCTTTATCCTAACCGGGAGATGCGGCGAACGGTTGCCGGTATTTGGAGGCTCTGAGCATAAAACTATTACACCAAATTGTGCCTGGGATTACGTCCGGGGAGGACGTTTCTGGCCACGCGTTTGAATTGTACCGGCGCTGAGTGTGATTGGATGGGATGATTTTTGCTGCGAAGAATGTGTCGCCGGAGTGTGTCGGCTCCATTAGCAAAAGTGGCACTTGCTGGCGGGACGAAGGCGCGCGGGAAACCCGGCATCGTTCCAGCGGCTAGACAAATAAAGCTAGTCATAAATAATATTCCTTGCGCTGGGTTTTCGGGTGTAAAACGTGTCCTTCCCCCGGTGCCGACCCGCGATGGTGAATAAAAATGCGACAAAATTGATGCGGGAAAGCGCAAAGAAACTCATTGAGACATTGCAATCAGGGCGGTTTTTGAAGACGGTATGGCAGCCGGATAGCCGGATAAAAGCTACGTGCCAGTACGTCCGGGTGCACCGGATCGTCTCCATTCGATAACAATAAAAACCATGACATTCGGATAACGCTCAACACTTAACGCTAGCGTCAGTCTCGAGAGGGCCATCGTGAATGTTGCTCCGGGTCGCATTTGTGCTGCCTACTCGCAGTGTTACCAGAAGCTAGTTGGAGGGCATTAGAAACCTTAAAATTTCTGTCCCATTCCGCTGAATGGTTTCTAATTGAATTAAACCGTGCCGAGCCGGCACGAACGCCTATGGGACGCGTCCGAAAGCGTTTGAAATGGCCGTAAAAGACGTTGGCAGCGTTGGTGGTGCATTGCAGCCCGCCTGGAACGTATCCGCCATCCACTGCGGATACGTTGAGGTGGCGCGCTCAACGTCCGCGTTCTAATTACAGCGTGTTCGCTAGGCTTAACGCCTAATGCCATTACGGCGTGGTGGTACAGTGCGCGCTGTTGACGGGCACCGATTGCAATCCTTTCGAGTGTTCGTAGTTCGCCCGGATGAGGCGAAGACATCGGCCATTATTACATCACCGATGTGCTTTCGGGTAATGTCTGTTTAAATATTAATTTTAATCATAATTATTGGCTCATAATGTTGCTGTCGTATTAACGCGTTCCAGGCGGAGACGCAGCTGAAAACTTTGACAATGACGTCTCTGTTTATGGCGTTAAATGTTTTAATGAGTTACGGTAATGGGCAGCTTCGCTCCACCCAGCGGGTGGTACCCGCGTCACGCCCTCCCCAGGGAGCGATATTTTCACAGGTGCGCCACGGCGAAAGTGAAGCGCCCATTTCAAGAGCGAAAGTAACAAGAGCGTTTCTTGGGCATTCTTTGCCAGCGTGTCTTGAGTGGCAACAATACGTGCTTTTGCTCTAGGTTATTGTTGGAGGGGAAGGCAACGAAAAACATAAATAATGAAAGAACTAAACACACGGCGAAGATTCAAAGAAGACGGAAAAAGTACAAAGAGGACGTAAATTGGTCATCATCATCGGCGTAATGAAACGATGCCAGTACGATGAAGTAATTGAAGAACGCGAAACAGACGGACTCGAACAGTAGCGAATGGAGTGATTTCTTGCGAATCAATTGTGCTGCCCGGAGAGTTTCGTCACTCCGAACGAGCGAGTAAATTGAGACTCGTCGCGAGAAATATTTGGTGAACGAATCAATTCCCTGCTCGGCCCTTGAGCGAACGAAGCAGATGTTATGAAAAATCAATGAAGCAACGCAAACTGGTCCCATCAAGCGCACGGAACACAATTGAAGATGGATAATAGCGAATGCTGCATGCCGTCGTCAATTTAGATGGATGTGTTGAACTGATGCATAATGCTTCAAGGACTGGGCATCAAACGTGTGTCAAACGATGCATAAACCATATTGCTTTGTATAATTTCATAACTTAATATAAGTTTGAAAATCAAGAAAAATACATGTGACACATTTGCAAATGATATGCACTCAGTAAAATATGTTATACTGGAACAATAAATCACATATAGCGCTAACCACATTCCTTGTGATATAAATTATCAAATTATCAACTAAATAAAATATTTAATGAAGGGGTGGCAAACGGGAATATTTCTCTATTTACATATTGGAGTTCTGTATTATATACTCTATCTTAGTTGTCGTTACAACATTCTAGGACTGCCATTTCTGGGTTTCCTTGCCATTATTATATCCTAAGCTGCACAGGAGGGGTTGAGATTTGAACCCCAGCCTATGGTGTGTAGAGGCATGCACTTGGCCATACACTAACACCTTTATGTCTTTACAGAATCAAACCATCGCGACTTTAATAACGTATAATATATGATTATGTCCACAAACAATCAGGGATATTAAGTGAAACAGAGAACGAATCCGGTTTAAAATGAAACGTTAGTGAAACGTACAAAACGGGTGTGTGAAACGTAGTCTTTTTGGGGATTTGACGGTATTTTGAATGGGTATTTTTTAGCTACACTATCTGCTACGATTATCAGTTTCCCTATGACTACTAACGGTGTTGCTTTCTTTACCAGCACCGTTTGTTGTAATTTGGTTGTCTTTGGTTCAGTATGAAGCGAAGCCAAGTCCTTCAATGCTCAACATTATTCCAATAGTTTTCTAAGCACGGGTCAACTTTGCTACGATACAAACTAAACCACTCATCCATCATAATCCATCACAATGATATGGTGCCCTCAGCGCGGACTAAATTTGTTCCGCGTCAAACAAACAACGCCGCCAGTAAAGGCAAACAAGGCGTAGCGAGATTAATAAGCTGTTGTATCCACATTAGAGCGCTCTTCGTGCTCTCGTTGCCTCCAGTATCACATTTTATCGATTACACTCGATTCGCTCCGTAAATCACACGAGAGTGACGGTGGAGTATTGATCCGATTTGAATTTCCTTGCGCGCCAAATGCTTTTCGATCGTTTGAGCTGTTGGCTCACAGTGCGATGAAAGATGAAGACGAGCAGCAAACGGATGAAAAGTCGCGTTTCGTACTAGGCGAGCGAAACATAATCGCTAAGAAGAGATTGTAATTTCTTGCTATTTATTTATTCATTCAGAAATCATATTTCAGCAGTTTCCATCGCCAAAGAAAGACATCGGTGCTTCGTTTGACGTCGCGCCGGCGCTGATGATGATGATGAAATTCTGGAAATTCTACTTTATTATCCTGTGAAGCGACGGACCAGCCGGTTCAGCGGGAGGATTTTCTGTTTGCGATGCATTTACCCTCGATTTATCTTTCGCCCTTGCGTTCGGTGAGCGCCAGAGCAAACATACGCACATCACGCAATCAGCTCCGTGTCCTGCGTTCGTGGCACGGAAGGCTGTCGAAATCGGGACGATGCAGAAATATCGTGCAAGTTACTTCTTTTGGCCACCCGGCCAATACAGCCGGGGACGTTACACACTAGCGTTTCCTGTCATCAACAGATGCCGTCCTGCTGTTTCCTTCGCTTTGCGGCTGAACGAACGTGCGCCTGAGGGTGTCTTGGGCGGATTGGTTTGGGAAAATATTTTCCTTAGGCCGAAATTGATTGATGGCTTCCAGGCGAGTTGGACGCATTAACTTTCGCCAAGTGGTGCCTAGTCGGCCCGATATAGTGGCTAGATTGTGGCTCTACAAGGAGGCCAAGGAAGTCGCCCTTCAACACTGGGAGTGGGTCGCTTGGTGATGATAGAAAGTTAATATTTGTACTCGGGTCCACATATGGTGACAACCAAAAGTTCCTCAGCGAAATGTGTCCATGCAATCACGCCCCGAATCACAGTGGGGTGTTGTGAACAGGAAAAAAAGTCAATCACTTCCTACTCCCATATTCGACGCGGTGGAATATTGGAAAAAATGTGTAATTAATTACGCCGACTATAACACGGTCGTCTTCCGCGGTGAAAAAGAGGTGCCTGATTTAAAATGAGCTTTTCACCTCCCAGCGCTCCCCATGGTACCGGCACGCGATAAGCCAAACACGGTTCGCTGGGAAAACTCACCACTGCTCCAGCCGGCCTGCGGATGTTACGTGCGCGTTATCGTAAAAATTAACTATAATCCGCTATTTTAATTTAGTGGATTATGGTTTCGGCCTGTGGAAGCGAGGGAAATTATGACCACCACCAAGCTCTACGTTCGCAGCCCACCCGGCGGGTAATGGCTGCTCATATGGAAGGGTTTAATAAATTGACCGGCCGGATTCTCGCGCGATGTCCAGCAATAAACGGGGGTATTTACCATATATTTCTATCAGTTGGATGATGTGTGCGTGTGCACCGCTGTGCTGCGGAGGCATGCATGCGCGGTCTCTTATGTTTCATTCCCCAAAACCACATTCAATTTCCTCAATTAATTGTTTGCTTGTTTGAGCGCGGCGCGGTGGCGGCGCTGACCGAGGCGTTAAAGTTGTTTGACCATCGTGTCTACAAAAACGTGATGATTTACACCTTCACGCGCCTCCTCCCGCCCCAAAACGTTCCATGGTTTGCGGAGCGGACCGGTGAAAAATCAGTTGAAAGTCCATGGGGTGCTGTTGAACAAAAGCAATCACCATATCCAGTTTTCCTCCGATAGCTGGCGGGCGTTCCGATGCATGTTTTCTGTTCGGTTTCCAACATTTCAACCGTTAGGAGCCGTTCCGATCGGTGGATGGGTGGTGAATGTTTATGACTTTTTGATAACTACGTTTAAATTACTGGGGTATTATTGAGCTATATTTATCAATTTTATTGATTTTGTTTTCTCGAAAATGCTGCGAATGGTTTCGTTTTCTATGAAATATATTTCAATGTACATGAATATGGTCTAATACAAACAGGAAACGTAAACAAACGACAAGTTGTTGCTCAACACAAAGCATATATGTATATTGATACTACATAGATTAATCTACACATTTTTTAAATACACGAAGTCAACGAGAGTGGAGTAAGTATTAGATTAAATTGGCTAATATTCTTACTATATTTTTACTAATATTCTTAGATAGGCATGAGTAATAACGGAGTTGTTTACCGGAACTTTTGCTTGAAAACTAATAACATTATTTTCAAAGAAAACTAGTTTGTTTTCGTAGTATAAAATCTGTAATACCAGTTCAATATACTGAGCACTATTTTCTAAATTATGTTCACAGCAGAAATACAAACCAATATTTACATTCTTAACATAATAAAATTTCATTTCCTATTTATCATCAATCATTTCTAACTTAAACGTATTAGGTAGTCACATTTTATAATGTATATATAATTCCTAGTCTAATTTTATTTCATCTCTAATCTAATGTAAATCTTAATGAATTAAATGAAAAATCTCATGATGGTTCCAACAAGAGCTATTGGCAACACTTTATAGGCTAGACACTATGCACTGTTGTGAAATTGTCTTAATTGCTGCGTATTAGTTGAAAAAAGTGATCCCAACTCAACCAAGTGTATTATTTGATCAGATTCATGTGAATATGTTTACTCAAATCATCAGACACATCCTCTATCCTCTAGTGTTTGAACACTGGCATCATGATTCAAACTATTTTGTATAATGTTGTGTGTCAAATGAAACATACAATCAAATTATTGTTTATTTTACTCGGCTGGTACAACTGCCTTGGTGCTGTTGAATATATTGATAACATTGTTATGGTGATGATTTTCTTATTGAAAATTAAATACAACCTGCCATTGCAACAAGAACAAAGCTTTATGAGATTCTTGCAGACGTAAAAAAAAACAAAACTCCACCATTGCCAGTTTGCTCAAGTGATGTGAGAACCCATTCGCTTTCTTTGTTAACACTTCATGCTGCAAATTGATAGCGCCAAAGTTGTAGTGTTGGCAGTTGGTGGCCATCGTAATCGGCCGGAGTCATCTTTTCCCGAACAACTTTTCATGTTTGCAGTTGCTTCGCTTCGGACGTTTCCTCACCGTTGGCTGCAGTGAACGACATAAACACATTCGCCTCTTGCAACAGCTTCAGTTTTTCCGCTGCAGCGAACGGCAAGTTGTGCCGTAAAAGTTAATTGGTACGTTTAAAATCTTTCCCGTGTTTGTGGCCGCTTCTATGGTCGTACAAATGCGGGAGCAACGGGGCGATCGATAAATGCGATCGTTTTCGTAGATAATCATGGCTTTTTCAATCTTCCTGGACTCATCATCCCAGGTTGGTGTTGCCAACAGCAGACAGACATTTGTTTCTATGATTATTGAAACCGAGGATTAGGAGTTGACGAAAGTTTCCACCAGGATACGCAGTAAATTGAAAATATTTCTCCCTCCTCGTTTTCCATTTCCGTTTCTAATGTTTCCCCTGGCGCAAGGGAAAGCGCAAAAAAGCCTTACCTTAGGACGAACGCCAGAAGTTTCTATTTTATGTTTTTTGTTTGCTCGTGTGTTTTTTGTGTGTGTTCGGTTTCCGTTTAGAAGCTGAGGGGGGTCTGATAACCAGTACTGGTCCGTGTTTCATCTGCCCGTCCGTCCGTCGCCCCCCCCCCCCTCTCACTCGATGGAATGAAAAATTATGAAAAATAATTAAACCCGGCACTCGGCAGATTCTTCGGCTATTCATTCTTTTATCATCTCGTTACGTGTGTCCCAAAAGAGAACAAAAAAACACAGCTTCAAGCGACGGAGGGTGAACGAATCCTACGAAAAGGACAAACACAAGTGGGGCGCACAGGAAGGTGGTCCGGCTAAGGCTGAGAGGTGGGAGAAATAATACGACGAAAAGTTACTAATTTTTCCTTTGTGAGTTTTGTTTTATACATCCGCAAGTTTACGTTTCGTTTAATTTGTGGAAGCAACTGTGGAATAATTTTCGAAAGACGTTTTTTTCTCTCGCCTGCATCTTAATTCAAGCTTATGTTAAATTTATGTTTTCCTGCAGTTTTCAGAACCTCAGTCCGAACGAAAAAATGAAACGAAAACGGACCAGAAATGCGAAGATATAAAGACAAGCAGCCCCTCTAGGCTACAGTGGCTGGAAGCATACAGCCATAAAGACGTTTACCATTCCGGACTCGCAAAAGGGCTGTGCCGTGGAAGTGTTTCCGGGTAAATCTTTGCAAAATGCATGAGCATTTTCGTAGCATAAAATTGACGGAGTGTGAGCTTGCCGCGAGTGCGGCGAGTTTGACGTTTAAAGCACATTTCGGCCGGGAGACGGTGTGTCTCCGGCATCATGCCGGCACGTTCATGCGGCCCCGGCCGGCCAAAGGTAAGCCGGTTCCTTACGGGGTTTTAAGTGGTTTCTGTGGCTTATGGCAAACGGAGCGAAAACTCATACGACAGCCTCTTGATTTCGACCTTTGGCACATGTGGGTAGGTGAAGGCTGAAGCCATAAAGAAAGGGTTGTGCTCAGCCCCGTGGAGAGATGATGGGGTTGGTGTTTTTTTTTTGCAAACACTTTTTTCGCACCAGACGCCGACGTGGTGACATGGAATGTCATCCGAAGGCCACATTTACTTTCATGTTTTCGAGAGGGGAAAGGCAATAGCTATTTTTCATCTCCTGTGTGAAGGTGTTGGTAGCAAAAGGGGTTGAGAGCATTGCGCGTACTTTGTTGTGTTTTTCGTTTAAGCAGTAGATGTTTGGAAGAAAAAAGGAGTTGTTAATGACTTTTTGTATAGAGAGTTGTTTTGCAGGTTCATTTTCATTGAAGGTAATATTATTAAAATATATTGAAAATATAAAAACACATAATTTAAAGCACCATGTTTCAGTTATGTTTTGAATGACTCCCTGATAAAGGATGTATCAGAGTGATGAATGCAGTCGAAATTCAAACAAAAGGTCCATTGCTAGCCTCAAATTTAATCTCCCGTCGCTTTTTTCGCTAATTGCTGACTATAACGTGAAAATTGGTCCCCCTCCTTTCAACTTCCCCAGTCCCCTAAAGCGTGCCGGGGATGGAGACTTTATCGTATCGAATTCCCAGTCCCCGACGCACTCGACCGGTGCGCGCCCCCGTCCAATTACTCCCTTTCGAGTATCAACATTTTCGTGATTTAATGATTAAAAGGTCCTCCGGTACATCGAACTTTCTTCCGAAAAGTGAAGCATAAAGCATCACTTAGCATCATTAACTTTGCTGTCCCGGCGCATCCTTCGTGAGCGTGAGCGTACGGTGGAAAGCCTTTTTTCCGAAATGGTCCACTCGGCGCTGTTTGTGGCTCCCTTCGGTTCGATCTCCGTTCCGGATGGGAGCGTCCGTGAACGCGTTGTCCGGGCAACGAAATGTCCGGTTTGGAATTCCCGTCGCCGTCGGTTAAGTGATATCGGATCGCACGGAAGTGCTTTGAAGCGGTGCCATGGTTGGGGATATGACGCTCGTGGTCCACTCTATGCTGGCGACTCGGAAACGGTAGGGTGGGTTAGGCCAAAATTAGAATTCCTGTCGGCATTTCCGGGAGTAAGGGGATGGGGGGTGGTTAGGATCCAACAGAATAGCAGGGGATGAAGAAGATGAAAGATGCTTTATATGCTAAATACCGACGTAAAGGGATTTGCATCCGGCGTGCGGACAAGTGAAGTGCATTACAAATCAATAAATCAGGCAATTCGGTTTCGGAATTGAATTCCTGCATGAAAGATCATGAGCAGACAGGCCAGTAGTGAAATTCCTGCCTTATCAAACTGTTCGATCCAAACTCCACGCCCCTAGCCCCGCCTGCCAAGGTATCTCTTCCCTACTTCTGATGGCATTCCTACTCACAGGAAGTCTCTAGCTCCCTTGATATGGGAAGTCAAGCAGGCAGCCAGATCCGTCTGGTTGTTTATTTGTTTATTTAACCGCTTTTCATCGTTTTGATAACACTTCACGCTACCGGAGGACTGGATTGTCCCTAATGTCCGTTTTCAAGGCTAGTCAACCTTTGTCAAGTGGACTTTTCAGCAGCAACGGCGAGCACACAATTAGGTTATGGGAAAACATGATTTATGGTTCTGTCTTTCCCTTAAGGGAGTGCGGTCGATACGCTTGGCTTCAGTGCACAGCTACCGATTGCACAATGTGCTTTGTTCTGGAAACTGAATACAACAGGGTTCTAATCGATATAGTTTTTTAGATACACAATGCAGCGTATTGTTGTTGTTTTTTGGTGTTGTAAGTGAAGCAACGATTCATTGCGTTATTGAACTTTTAAAGAGAATCGCATTAATATATTTAAAACCTGTGAAGCCTGTGAATCGGTAAGGAATATTCAATTTACTCAATATTTATACGCTTTAAATACACATTTAATTTTTACCCTACTTTTATACTGACAATAGAATGGTTTTATATGTCGTCATACTGTTAATCAATAGTTCATGTGAAAAATGATAACGATGTTTGTGACGAAATGCATTGATTATTATGCATTTTACCATGTTTGAAATCCATCAGATAACACAATCCACTGGAAAACCTAACGGGTTAGTGCTTCTCTATAACTTTATCTTGAAGGTATTGTTACCGTTGGGTTAAATTATATTAGGCCCGCAACTGGTTATTTTTTAATCAATTAAACTAGCAGATAAAGGAGTTTGATCATTTATCCTTTGGTTATTGCATCTTATAATGTTGGTTGCTTCAATACGACTGTTTCCATGACTTGTAATCAGTATATGCGAGAGGTGGTTCTTGGAGAAATGGTTCCTGGGCTGTCCATCAAGGTTGCAAACCATCACATACGCTAGAAATGATCCTAAAGCTCAGAAGATCGGTTCTCCATGATCTGAAGCCGAAAGATGTCGTGCGTCGACTTGTCATCTGCGAACAACTGTTCCAGCGAAACAATAGCTAAGGATTCCTCCATCGAATCATGAAGGGTGATGAAAAGTGTATATACGTCAGCTATGTCGTACGTTCAGTCCTCTTTTTCTCGAATAGGAAAGTGTAAGTCTCTTTGACTGTCTGTGCTATTTTAAAACGAGTTAAAACGAACGCTTTAAGAGTACATCATTGTTTGGGTGTGGCTGAACCTTCTTGTGGCAAGGTAGTACGCAATCTTGTGCGTTTTTGTTGTTCCGCTTATCTTCATTTTTTGTTCTTCGAAATGGAGTCGAATCTGTCAATGATGTGAACTGGAAGGGAAATGAAATAAAAGGAGAGATCAAAGTAAAAGGAGAATCTGTAAAAAAGGATTCACAACAGTAGCAACTCTTCGGAGAAAGGCAAGCCATCTGTTCCGGTTCCCGCTACGACATCGTTAATCTTTGTAATTGGGAAGTTGAAGTTGGAGAAACTCTTAGCAGATGATGTTCTTCGGCTGTATCAATAGACATCGTGAACGGAATAGTACAGTTTCGTAGACGTGGTACGCTTGTTTACAGCCCCGGGACAGTCACAGCTCCTGCAGTTGGGTTTGAAGTCTATTCTTTGAGTCGAAGGGGAGCAATGTCTGGAAATGGTATCATCAACAAGAGATATAAAATTGATTGATGTAATAATATATTGTTCCTTGATTCGAATAACTACCTTAAAAGCAGCAATCCAAGTAAATCCATTACACGGTACCGTTTGAGCATGAAGTGTTTACTTTACGCAGGTTGAAGAACTCTGTGCTCTTCGGTGCTAACCAAATAAGCGCAAATCATATTATTACGGCAGTATATAAAACAGTAAATCCCAGGTCTAGACAGAATTGAATGATGCTCGTGTGGGAAAGGATTTTCGGGCGACAGCTACATCAGCACCATGTATCCCAGGCAACTGAACAGCAGAAACCGTCCGCAGCATCATAACTGCCGCGGGGCCCTTAATGTTCCTGATTTTCGGGAAAGTTTGAAATTTGATTTCAACCATCCAGCTATAAAATGACCAACCCTCGAACGCTCGATCGTTCGTCGGATTTTCCATGTTTCTCGTATTGCCCTCGGGGTGAGGCTGAGTGTTATGGAGATTGACTGGCGATGTTATTTTTTTTTGTTTGGCCCACTCCTCCGTGCGGCAGCTTTTCGAGTTCACTGGATATTAAACACTGGAGGGGAAATTGTGTGTCAGTTCCACTTCGTTATGCTCGGATCGAACCAGTCTCACACCGGGTGGCGATATCACAGCGAGTGCGTACTTAAAGCGCTCCTGTCAGGTTGCTCAAGGGAAGGCTTAAAACCTTGAAAGAAGTCTAAGTTAGCAAATGTTTGCAGAAACAATAATCAAGCAGGCTGGGGAGCTGTTGAAATGAACGCTTTGCTAAGATGACATCCCACTGG
The DNA here is from genome assembly GCA_000349145.1 of Anopheles dirus. Classification (NCBI taxonomy): domain Eukaryota; kingdom Metazoa; phylum Arthropoda; class Insecta; order Diptera; family Culicidae; genus Anopheles; species Anopheles dirus. The sequence continues at coordinate 674,938 of KB673002.1, forward strand.
TTATGGTGAAACCATAAGTGATTGTTGGGAGACTGTTGCGCTCCATCGAGCACTGACGCATCGAATGACAGGTCGGTTAAAAGTTGACAAGCGTGAAAATGGGTGCGGCTTTTGCTGCTGCTACAAATGTCTTGGAATGGTTTTGTATCTCCAACAAGTGTATGAGCCACGTTGCGGGTTGAAGAACTCCGCCACGGTGGTATTACTGGCGAGAAAGAGGAGAAATTTTTGAGGTCAAACATGGTGTCTGGTGGACTGAGCCTAATGCAACCTGAAAGGATCTAAAAATAGTCCTTCCCGCTCCCCGTCCCCTCTTGGCGGCATTGCGATCCACCGGGACCGATAAGAGGCTGGTGTTGGAGGATTGGAATCTAGCAGCAGACGTACGTACGTTGAACTTTCCGGACATACTTACTCCTCCACGTATAAGCGAGCGACCGTTTTCCCAGCCCGGTTACCGTTACGACCGGCAATTCTACATTCGGGCCTACGTCCGGTTTGGGAAAGGCAGAACGGGACGCAACGGGAAAAAAAAAGATATGGCGATAAAAGGAAGACAGCGGATATTATGGAACCGGAACCGAGGCGAAGCAGGGGAGGAACATGTTATCCCTAACGAACAAAGGCATATCCCGTGTGACGTTATCATCCGCTTTTTATGACTTGATTATGGCTTTGATGTAGGCTGTGATAGTGGTGGAAAAAGTTGACGTTTCCTGCCGGGCCGTGAGCACATGCAGCGTTCGCTAGTGTACGTCAAAATGTGTACCGTGGGAGACGATGCGAATGGTGGATGCACGTTTCGATGGTCAAATTACTGAAGTGGGAAGAGTGTCTCTGAACATCTCCGTGAGTTTAATATTCATGAAAAAAACGAGTTAAATGTTTGTTCAAAATTAGAAGTGACTTCAACTCGCAATCAATATTTAATCGAGTGTGTAGTAGCTTCTACGAAAGTTGTTGCGTTCCTGGTTGTAGAAATCCAAACCCATTGGATTACCACGGCCTTGTGGTATGTTTTTCCGTAATTGTCTCCTACAGTTTTTTTTTTTTCGTTACTGTTTTCTCGTATCGTGTTCCGAATTCCAGAACATTACTTCTGACTGGCAGATTGCCAATTTCTTCGCTATCGAACTGATAACCCTCTCGACATAACCGTTGATACTTTATTTTAAGTAAAATACCTGTCATAACGTTTGCATTAAAAAAGCGACTTTTTTCAAACGGATAGTGAAAATAAACGGTTAAAGATATGTTATCAAACCAAATTACATTTGTTTCTATATTATGTCTATTATTGTACAAAAATATGTCCACTCCGTTCCGGGCCACCTGGCGGCACTTGGCCGGGACTTTGGCCATAGGTGTCGAAAAAAAAATGTTGGCATTATCTTCAGTTCCTAGGTTGCCATTTTCATCAATTCATCCCCGGGTTTGGCCACGAAATTATTTGAATATATTCTCCACGTCAAATGTGTCCAAAAAATCTCGATCGGACAGAGCTGGGCCACGATAGGAGGGTTAGCATGGTTGAGCGCCACCGGAATGCCCAACAGCTCCATTTCTTCCAGCGCTCGCTGCGAGAAGTGGGCCAAGCTAGGCTTGGCCAAAACACCAATCGTGATATTTTTTATGAAGTAATTAACTTCTGGGAGGCACTCCGTACTATAAATCACTCCGGTCAATGCCAGCGACGATGAAAAGAAGAGGGACGGGACATCACCTTTTCGCTGATTTTGAGTCGCAGAAACACCTTCCTCGGGAACTTATTATGGCCAGTACCAAGTTTCCTTCCGATAGATTTTACCTCCTCTAGAAGTGCCTGAATCTTATAAAAAATTGCCCAATAGTTTCCGACCAGTACAAAATGTGTCAAAATGGCCAAGATTGTTAGGCACGGATGAGGCAGGCAGGGATTGAACAAATCATAGAATGGAGTTCTTTCACTGTTTTGACCATAGTTAATGTAAATTAAGTGATAGAGGCGCCAAATTTTGACAATATGTTGTCAACAAGTATACATTGACCACTGAATGAATGCCCAACCACTGGGTGGCAGTGTAATCTCATGAAAAATCGAAGCATTTTGTCGTTTTTTTTTTAATGCAAACGTTATATCTTTGTAAACATGTTTTGCCTACTTTTTGTTTCATGTTTTCACTCCATTTGTATGCTTAATTTTCAATCTCGTTAAAGAAGCTAATAATTAATAGATTATACTTACAAGTACACACAAACTGTATAGTAAGGGAAAACACGATTCTTAATAGCAAATAAACAAAAAAAGGATCAAAACACAAATGGCTTCCCCAGCTGAAACTGTGAACACAAACGTTGCGAACCTGGGATGGTGTTGTGTCCTGCTAATCTTCGTTAGGTTACACTCGCCTCACAAATGTGGGACTAATTTCACGTCACTCTTTGCTAAAGCAGCCAAAATGGCTTACTGAAATTAATAATAATCTCATTTAAATACAGCCCGTGCCGGCTTCCCCCGGATGCGCCCGTCTCGACGCACGTCCACCCGCACGCACGCACACGAAAAAAGGGGTTTTACCCATACCCACACCGCTCGGTGAACGTTTATTGTCTGGGAACTGTTTCACTGATTACCATTTTTCGTCAATTATACCCACTCCCCTGGGCGGCGCTGGTGCCGTCTTTGTTCCAGGCAGACGCGCAGATGAGACTCTGGCCCGGAAGCGCCGCAACGACGTACGTCTACAAATAGGGATCTATCTTGTGTGTCTAACTTTTTCGTCTGGTCGACCAGCGGCCTGTCCTGTCGCGTGTGTCGTAGTGTGCGTTGGCGGTGGGGTGCTCTTTGTATAGGCAAAGTTATTCACACCGAAAGTGATTTTAATGAACATCAGCGCCACTTACATATGGGCGGATTATGTAAATTCGGCTTAAAGAAAGTGGTTTATTTTTTACTCCTCGCCGGGCTTACTTGGCTGGCATGCGAGTTTTTTTCCCCAAGTTCCGGTACAGCGTGCACTAAATAGACTCATTTCGGAAGGTGTTACCAAAAGTCGCCATTTGGTGCAAGATAAAAACCACAGACATCTTCATCGCCTCAGGTGGCAGCATGTGGTGGAAATGTTCGACCATCCCCTCCACTGAGCATCGTTGCGTGTCGGAGAGAGTTCCTTTTACGATAACCTCCGTCCACAAGAGCTTGCAGGTAACGATGAGCGTAATGAATCCTGGACTACAGATTGGTCAACGGGCAGATTAATAGAGTGTTGGGGGCACGCGTGCAGGTTGGATTAAGTACGGTAAATCATCCATCTTACCGGTTAATTATCTCAATCTGTGTAAACTGTGTCCACCATGCCTGGCGGTTGGGGGTTCCGGTTCCGGCGTGTCAGTTATGCGCCGTCTGATACTTGCACGTGTCACAATGAGTGTCTGGGAGTTTTTTCCTTCCTGGCGTGACAATAGTGGCCCTTGCCTATCGGATGCTAATATTCCAGTGCCAACCATGGACGCACGGTACTGACCAATGTCAGTTGGTCAGAAAATCAAGCCCGTCTGCGTGTACTCCTCGTCTGGGCGGTGGTGCGTGAAATAAGATAATAATAGTTTGCCACCCGGCCACTAGCTCCGCCACCCACCCGTCACGGTATGGACCCAGTGTGAATGGGTTTTTGTACAAGCTCATGCCGTTTTAGGTGGTGAGAACGCAGCCTAATGCAGTGGCGAGTGGCGGGCCGCCTGTTCTTCGTGTCCAATTTTGCATGGGCAGTGGGAACGCTGGAAATAGTAATCACAATGTACAGCCACTCCGAAACGATGTAATGGCGTGAAGCAGTCGGCCGAGCGATGGTGTTTAGTGCACGAAATCTGTTGCATTCCTTGCGGGCTGCAGCATTTGATGTTTTTATATGTCTAACGATGTTTCCACCTCGTTAGCGGGCGTGCCTCGTTTCGGTTTGTTGAAAGTTTGCGACGTGCGTGGTGTGTACGAGTGTGAACAATTATTTGAACAATGCCGACGGCTGTTGCTGCAGATTATTACACGTGAAATTACTGCCACAATAAACGAGCGTCACATGGCATTATTTTATTTGCACTCCTGATTGAGATGATGCGCTTTTAATCAAGAATATTTTATTGCGGCTTTAAACTTCCAAACTTCCAATTCAAAGTCTAGACCAATTATAGTGATTCTTTGTTGACCAATTATGAGAGAAAACAGTTGTTTTGATCCTGACGAGGTTACAAAAATTCCAAATTCATTTCCACTGAGCATAGTTTCAAACAGCAAATCAAATTAAGATCTTATATATTCTTCATTCTATACTATTGCCTTCATATTTGAAGGTATACGACTGACCCAAAGATAGCGTCATTAATAGCAGGTTGTAGTTCCCTAGCGATACCTTTTGCAGTGCGAATAATTGAATAGAGTGGGCAGGTGTTAACGCGCATGACCATAGGGATTACCCACTGTGATAGTTGGCTGGGTAGTAGAGAGCAACGTCACTAACAAAGGGAGAAAGAAGAAGACTTAACAACAACCAACACGTGCGATCCGAGGAGCGAAAAATAAAACAGTGCAAAGCAAATTAAATATTCCGATTTCACCAGAACGGTGAAGAAAACCACAAATCCGAACCAGCTCATCCGCTACAACAGGCAGGTATAAGCAATTCTCAAGTTTCCTACTCACTTACCAGTACGCCTTCGTCAGTCAATCTTTTATCTCGACTGTTATGACGAAAGAATCGATGCCGTCTATTTATTTTAGTCTGAGCCTACCACGCCTCCTCTGTTCATATTGACGGCCCTACAAAAACTTTACGAGCTGGGTTGTCCAGTGTCATACTACTGACATGACCAAACCACTGGGGCGTATCTAATGCACTGCACAATAGTTAGATGATGATGAGAAGGCTCATAGAGCTCGTCATTGTAGCGGCTCCTTCATTGTCCTTACATACATACGGGGCCAATAATCCTCCCGAGCATCTTCTACTGGATCGCGCCTAAAAGAATTTTGTTAATTTTGGTAGAATCCCTTTTGATATTAAAAAATATAATTAAAATAATATTCAAGGTAATTTGAATGGAGTCTATCCAAAAACGAGAACAGCGAGTGATTAGATACCTATTATTGAAAACATGTTTACCCATATATTTAATAGATGAGAAAAATTAGCATCATCTGCAGTACAATAAGTTATGGCCTGACAATGCACACTGCATCTTCGCACCATCGATACAGATGGGATAAATCGCTGAAAGCAACTGCATGGGACGTAACGTTATTTTTATGCAAATAGCACCCCGTAATGTTATGCAAATGCCCGAAGTAGCTTACTTTAGGTTCTGCATGGCTAATCGTTTTCTCTCTCTCCCGTGTGCTCCTGATCAAATCCTGACCAAAAAACAAACACCTGCAATACACGTTGCGGTGCATCGCACGGTGGCCGCACGGAAGACTCGAGTCTCGAGTTTTTTTTGTGATGCTTTTTATTTTCGCACGTACGAGCTCATCCCGTGGCCATCCCCAAATGGCAGTGAGCAGACGCTTAAGTGCAGACAATTTCACTGCTTGTTGGGAATTTATAAAATATGTTGTTGCAGAATTTATGTAACGACGGACGCGAACCGGGCCCGTCCGATGGTGCGCACGTCCAAATTACCGGCAAGATGCAGGCAGGATAATGTCCGGTCTGGCACTGGTGGTGTGCTGAGCGGGCCGGCTTGTCCCTGCTCGAATTCGGCAGAAGAGCGTATTAAAATTGGGCCCAGCTGCCGAGCAGCGGCGAATTTTAGCCATTTTGCCGCGCGAAAGCGGCTCCGGAATGACCATCGGACGGCACGGCCGGTGCATAATGGGTTTTTTGCCCTCCCCTTGATGGTGAAGGGGAAAATGAGGAGGGCGTGGGTGGAGTGGGGAGGCTTTTTCCCGTGAATGGCTTCAACCCTAGGCTTGACGGAAAAGGATGCTCAGATTGTTCGCCGTACGCCAGTTGCTGGACGCGAATGGTGCAAGGTTGCAGCCGAAGTCGTTTCCGTCGTAATCACTCTTCACTTTAACGCGTCCGAATGAAATCCAACTGCCACTGTTTTCGGCTTTTGCTTTACGGTGCACATGAGCCCCCGGGAGCACGACGAGAACGCGAGAAAGGAGCGCGCGTATGGCGTGCGGATTTTGAAGTATCGGAGATTATTTCGGGCTGCGTACTGTCCCGTCCTCCAGTCGGGTTGGTTGCGTTTTATAGCACACCATTTGATGTGATGTGTAATATTTACCTCTCAACACGTCGGCCAACTTCTCCAGCGAGGGGGTGGCTCAAATGACGAGTAGGGAAAGCGCAAATAAGCGTCCTCTTCATTCGATTTTGGAAGCCGCTTGCGGCGGGTGTATCCCGGCGCGCCAGATCCGGGATTTAATGGGGTTCATCTCAAGTTGACGTGTCTGTCTTCGGGCTGATGGAGTCATTAATCATTCATTTTTCCGAGCTCTCACTCGCCCATAATCGTATTTATGCGCATCGCGTGTTCGCCCGTGTTGCGTCTGGTGCGGGAGCTTGTTGCACGGTTACGAGAGGGGATGGCACGCACACAGTAAATCTTTAGTGGAAAGTTTCTGGCAAATTCTTCACCCAAAGCGGAATTAGTACGCACGTGAGCGCGTGGTCGGCCGGGGATATTTTAATCTTGACGAGAAAATTTCACCCAAAACTCGTAAACCGAACGATCTCCGCGAAGACGCCTCGAGGGCCGAAAGATTAATGATAATTACGCTCGCCCGCGTTTAGTTGTGATTTTGGACGATTTTAACGGCCACGGAACTCTCGCCACCTCCCGGCGGAGCCGTTGCCACCTGAACGCCCCGGAGGTGTTAAATATTCCATTTTTCAGATTTTATGTTTCCGCGTTTTCCACCGCTGCCATTGCCTTTGGTTCCACGAAAGGTATGCCGTATTCGGCGTGTTATGGCAATTGCAGCTGAAAATGTACGAAAATTGGGCTACCATTGAACTGGCACCGTTCAGAGCGACCGATTTCGGGGTAGGCTGGATACCGGGGAAGCCTTAAAATCATATGCGCGCCACGCCATTAGCGCCGTTGCTGGGCGTGGAATGCGCGAAGTAAATGGTGCTTGAAGAGTGTTAAATTTTATTTTATTGAGACGTTTATCCAGCGCAGGCTTTCGGAATGACAGAGATCGTGCGGAAGTATCGAAGATGGAAGTGAGCATTCATACATGTTAATAGCTCTGTTAAACACAACTTTTTTAGTATGGTCGTATGTGTTTTGCAACAATTGACTCGTGTTACTAAATGTGTCATATTTTTCGTCAATCCTTTTGACACATTTTGATTGTTTTTTTTTATCATAGAACATTGTAATTTATGATTCTCTCACTCGTTTTGAGCAAGTCGACTGAAACATAAAATAACATTATCGTTCATAAATCACAACAGGCTTAAGACGAGAAAAAATCAATCAAACTATTATGTTAAATAGATATCGACGTATCATCTGCAGACGTGTCATCTTTATGCAATTTACACATTATGAATGCTTTTCTCTCACATATTGAGTTAAACTAATTGATTTTCTTGGTACAATAACCTATGTTTTGTTGTCTAGTAAGATATCAAACGCCGCTGCACAATACACAAAAGTCTTTATTATTATTTGAAAACCATCGACAAGTGTTCGAAAACATTTGTCTACAATGCCATACATTCAACTGGCGCACGAATATGTTCCATAAGACAGCGTAGAACAACGGTTACATGTGATTGTTAGTATTACATTTTCTCATCAAAGTAGGCTCTTTCACATAAGATCCAGCCTACCAATAAGTTCAACGATGATAGAACTTTATTAGTCGATGGACGGAAAATGTGTTATATTTATGAATATAGTTTTTAGCTATTGTTCTTTTATAGGGAAAAGGTCTACAAAAGTGTCCTTTGATAATTAACAGATCTATAATAGTTTTGTAAAAATGAATAAAACAAACATGCGTTCAATTCCATTAGAACACTAAATGGACTTTGAGATTGTAAGTTTTTAATTAACATTTGGATTTGGAAATTTATTCACATTTCTGAAAAAATGTTCTAAATCTTAACAGTGTTCAAAAAATCTGACTACACCATGCTGATGTTTTTGCAATATACGCATCTCTTTAAATTGAAATTTTGTTTTGTGCCCCTTTCCCGAGCGAAAATCCGGCTCACAACACAACGCCTCGCAGCACATTCCCCCGACGCCTCCGTTTTGCTCTGCTTTAAAGACATTTTTCCAATATCCTTCACACCGGGGTGAGGCGTTGGCGAAGAGTTGTAAAATTATATTTTTATTGCAGCCGCGCGAGCTTTCATTGCTTCCTGCTGGTGAAATTCCGCTCCTACGCAACCAGAAGAGCCCCGGAGAGAAGTTGCTGAAAGGCAGAACAACAACAGCGAAAGTAAAAACTCCTCTTCCCGCAACTTTGACTCGCTTGTTCAATCCACACTAACGCACGTTTATGTAGCGATAAGGTAGAAATCATGGCACGCAGTTTGAAGTATTTTTGTCTGATGGTGCAAAAAAAAAATAAATTGAAACAGAAGTCGGGAGCAGTCAGCGCGCTGTACATTTTTCTAGTTGATTTATCGTTCCAGTACGCTTTTTCGCACCACACCGTACCGTGGATAAATAAAGAATGACTATTGTCCCTTTCTGGGTGCGTGTGCGTGTGTCGAGACCGGTGCAGATTGTTGCAGCGGTATCAAACCGCTTCGAAAGATCTCGAAGGATAGGGGACATATCGTGTGTGGAATGTTGCGCTTGATCAAAATGACCTGTGGCCGTGGGCTCGGTAGGGAATGTTTTGCAAACATGCCTCCAACACCGGAACCGGAGGCCAATTTAAACACAGTGGATAGCACAAAGACGCAGCAATATCTGCGGTTAAAAGGGACAACTTCGATCGGTTGTGGAGGAGTGCTTAGAGAAACTGAGCGCCGTGGTGGAGTTCGTTCCAAACCGCCGTAGAAACGGTTGTGGAAACAATGTTAATTTTCTTTTCACATAGAAAACCCCCAACTCAAGTGTTCCCGGACATGTAGCGACGGTTGATTCTTCTGGAGCCAGAAGGGACGAGCGCGCGTTGCGCTACGGATAAGTACCGGAAATTCCTCAAATTCCATCGTACCTTCATTTTGATTTTTATGGTTATGTAACATATGCGCAGCAGGAATGCTGCCGCTCCGAACCAAAGCTAAGCGCCAGTGTACTTTCATTCCTTTATGGATTCCTTGCAAAAACTCATGGCAACCTTCCGGGACGCGCGATTCTTCAAGGAAGTTTGGAGTGTTTGAAGCAGGTGTCCGCTCCTCGTAGGTAACAAGAGACCGCCATATGATTATATTGAACCAAGCTGCAGATAACTCAGCTGCCGTTTTGCATGAAGGGTTTGCACGAACAAGAAAAAAAAAACACAGAAACAGATCGAAACTACAAACGCGAAACATCAAGAAACCGGCAAATAACAAGAAATACAAAAATGTCGGAAAAATGCCCCCCTCCCGCTTGTGTGTGTGTGTGTTTTTTTCTGCCGGGAGGGAAGCAAAGCGAAACAGATTGTTTATCTGCGGCGAAAGGAAAGTTTGCCCATAAAATTGTTTATGTTTCGATGTCTTCACATCGCCGTGGCCTGGGCGTTGGTTGAAGGCCGGAGACGCCAACGGGTTGCACGGGACAGGGCCACCGGAATGGCCACATAAAGATGGTAAAAAATGACTCACTAAAGGCCCCTCGAAAGGGACGTTACCAGCGAAATAGTTTCGGTCCGTCAGTGTTGCCTCTCATTCCCCACCGAAAGGGACATCGAATCGAAGTGATAGTGAGCAAATAGTGAGCAGAAGGCGAAAAAAAGGCGAACACTCACAGGCAAACAAATGGGCGGCATCCGGGCGGTCCCTGGAGGTCGGGTCGGTTAAGAAACGAGAAAACGACCACCAAAAGGTACCGGTACCTGACACCACCGGGAAGAAAGGTGTGCTCGGTTAGCTTATGAATTTTACATTTTTTCTATCTCCACGCCACATCGCCCGTGGGGTGGAATTGGGATTTGGGAGCTAGGATTTCGCGTCGAGGAGGTGCCTCGTTTTTTTTGTATGTTGGCACGGCAGCAAAGTACATGCCTAATGCCGGTGTCTCCTAGCTGGCAGGGTTCCATTTTCACATTGACCGACATCCATTTGGGTGAAATATTGATTTTTAATACAGTGTTTCGTTCGGTTTTGCTCGTTCCAGGTTGGTTCATCGCAAGTATCCTCCAGGGCCGGGACGTGTTCCGATTTCGGCACTACACCGGTCAGAGCCGGCTCGGGTGCGCCGGCGTGCTTCATTAGCGCTGATTGCGGTTTTCGGAAGCTTCTCGAACCGAACCGAAACCGAGCGCCACAGATGAATCATTAGTTTCAATTTGTCAGCAAAAAGCGCACCCGCCGTGTTCCAGTGACCAACACAAAAACGCTCGCTAGCCGGGCGCCGTGACCGTCTGGGTGTGACAAGGAGAGGAGAGTTTAATATTTATGACGTACAGCGGCGCCTAGAACCTGATCCTAATTGATGCTAACTGAACCGCAGCTGTCAAAACATCTCATCATTATTGAGCCCGAACCAGCCCCTCACGCCACGCCAATCATCTCGCCGGAAGCATCACCTCTATTGACATTCGGCGTCTCGGTGTCCCCTGACTTGATGCATCCTTTTCGGGCCATCCATCTCCTGGTGGATCCGGCGGAGGGGTTCCCGAAGATATAAAGTTTCACTTCGTGCACATCTTAATTTATCACACCCCGGTGCTGGTAACACCACCTGCACCTCCTCCTGGCCCAGTGGTGGACCACAAAAGTGTCCTTTTCCATTTCCCTGATTGAGAGGACGAATTATGCGCGATGGGAAGGGTGGGCGCCAAATGAAACCGAATCTCTCGGTAGGCTCGGTGGGAGATGGTGAAGGTGGTTGCCTTTTTTTCTGCCACCGAGGTCGAAACCTTGGCCGGGCGACTTTCCGTCGCAAAGGATATGCGTACACGTACAATGTATTTTTTCGTCGTTGTGTATATGCCATCCCACCAGGCATTCACTAGAGGCGGCGGCGGCTTGGAACGGAGTCTATTGTTTTTGCCGGAGGTTCATGAATATTTGACGAATCGTGGAAAGTGCATATTGCGGGACGGTGTCGCCAGCCAGGCAGGCAGTCGCTGTTGGGGATCGTACCGTGGCATCCGAAACTTCCGCACCGGGTCTGGAGCAGGTGTACCACCCACCCGAGAAGGTGGAGGCAAGCTGCAGGTGTTGGATGTCATTCATTTCCACGCTTTCCGGGAGTGCAAGTAGAGAAATTCTTGTGATGGTGATGGTGGAACCAACACTCCACGTCACTTTTGCACTTAAAGATGGTGTCAGCTTTGCATCTGATGGGAGCCGGTATCGATCCATCTTGAAGGCATCATGTAAGTGGAATTATGCAATGTCTCGGTCCGCCCGACGGAAGGGCCGTACGGCAGAACGTACGTACGGCTGCGGTACGGATTTACGTTTTTCTATGAATACAAAATTCTACGCAGGGAACACTTCATCAAAGAAACCCATCGGAGGATGATTTTTGCAAACGAACATATTCTTTTCGCTCGTCCCACGCCCGCCGAATCTCGTGTGTTCCAGCAGCTCCGTCTGGGCAAGCGAGCAAACGAGCGGGAGTGGTTTAGAGGGGATCAGATTATTTCCAGGTTATTACGGCTTCCGCACTACAAATCTGACAAAACTTTGGACCATATCACTGCGTCAACAGATAAGCCGTTCAATAAATCTATCCCGCCATCGGGTACAACTTCAAAACCCGAGCCCATCGAGGGGTGGGTAAGGCCGTGGTACAAATCCTTCATGGATTATAATCATGTACGAACCGGTCATGTCTTACCCGCAGCGTCATGTCTAAGCCGGCCGCCCGCTAGGAGGGCCGCTTCTCGAGGATCTCCGTATGAGGACGAGCGTGGACGTTTTGTCAATATCATTACCGGCCATGTTTCCGTCGCACTCGGTCGGTGTGTAGAGCCGCGTGTACCTTCTGGATGTATCCTAGCGAAAGGTAATCGCACAACCCGACGATATCAAAGACTTGAGCAAAAATTCCACCCCGGCATGGCATGTGTTATGGCGGTCCATGAAATATCCAATTTTTTTTCTTCACCAGCACTATTCGCCATAACCGCTGCTCCAGCACAGCATGGACGTATCCTCTCGTATCCGTATCGGTATCACCCGTCCGTGGTTTTTCCCATTTCCGTCCGACAACAACTTGACTTTGGGAGGATCAACGGGGATGATCTAGAGACAGATGGGACGGAATGAAGAAGAAACCAGCCGAGAGAAGCCGTTCGCCAGGGTGGCACGAAAAGGAACGAAAAAAAGACGGTTGACGTCTGCCTGTCATAACCAAAACCTCCGTCGAATATGTTTGATATTCCGCACGAAGCCTGCAGCGACGCATTGTCCAGTGGTTGTTAAGCGGCTTCAATAAATAGTTACGAGTGTAGTTCCGGAAATCAGAAGTAGTTTGTGCAAGATTGAAGGTAGGAATCACGCGTACTTCGACGCTGAAGAGCGACCCCTTGGCTAGCGCTTGGACCGCTGCCAGTGTTTAGGGTGTTAAGAAACGGCCTTGAACATTGCTCGGTTCCTGCGCATCGAACCGCGGTGGAAGCAAAATATCTGGAACCCATCGCCGTTTGCCAGAGGACGCTATCAACCGCCGGAGACAAAACGCCTGATGACAGAGAAAATTATGATTATTATTGAATCATTCTTTCGCAACAGTGCCCGATTCTCCCCGCTGTGAGATTGGATGGCATAAATCCTTTTGGGGCTGTGTTTATGTTGATTCGATTTGGTTTCTTCGCCCTCGTTCTCATCCCCTGGTCGGTGCTGGTTTTACGTCGGCCATGGCGGTAATATCCTCTACCGGATTCCGTTGGCCCGGAGAGGGAGTGGGAAGGATTTATGTAAATAGAAAGAGGAAAAGATTTACCATACTTATTGGTTAGGCCCGGAGTGATAAAAACACTGCCAGCTGCCCCGACCCCGACGCCGGCCTTGGTCGCCGCGATAATCGAGGTGATAAGAACGGCGTCACGGTGTCTGCTCTGTGGTTAACGTCTTGTGGAAACTTCTCCACCTTCGGCTGGCTCTCGGTCCGCACCCCGTCCCAACTAGTGCGGTGCGGCAGGAAGAAGTTACTGAATGCGAACGGCCGGAAAAGCGAAACCCCGTTTTTATTTGGCAGCTCATGGATTTGTGGAGCTCTCGAGCCCGCAGATACATTAAGCATAATTTATCGCTTTCGGTCAGCGTGGGGAGGGTGCGCTCCCCAAATCGGTGACTTCTCAACCGGCTGGCCGACTGCTGGTAGGGGTTTTGGTTTTTGGTGAAAAGTTGAGTGATTTCAAAACGTTTCTGTTGTGCTGTGCTGCCCGAACCAGTCGAGAGGCAGGCAATTTATGTAATAATAAGGGCAATAACTTGCAGTACGATTCGCGTCTGAGATTTATCTTCAGCTTCCCGGCACATGCTGAACGAGTGAGGAGGGGTGCAAACGCGCTGCAAACGCGGAAAGTTGAAGTTCTTTATTTCCGTGACAGCAAGGTGCGCGGAAAACGAATTATGAGTGGTGTTTGCCGTGTTTTGTTCGTGACAACGATTGTTGTGCAAGAATAATGATGCGCCATTTCTCAACACATTGGTTTTGCTTGCAAGTGTGTGTGTGTGTGTGCATTTATGTATGAATGTTGAGAGCGATGTATGTATATACGCTTTATTCGTACCACTCTGTCCAACCAGATGCGGCGCTGGCAACAGCTGCCGTGATGGCGAACATACTGCTGTTGGGGTTGTCTATATTCACCTAGCGGAGTTGCATTTAAGCAAGAAATTATTTTCTTTACCGGGCTACGGAAAGGTTGATAAATCGCAGCCAAAGCAGAGGCAGCCGAAGCGATCATGTTTGTCGAAATCACGACTCGTTGCGTCGGTAGATTTACGGTCGTTACGTGATGGGTTTTCCGAAGCGTACTAAGTACGTGAAAAGTCTGCACTTTCCCGAAGGTAAGGATGTGGGGGAAAATTCGATTTTGCAATGTAAAATTTACTTACGGCGTGCAGATGGTTTCGTCTTCCTATAAATCCTGGATGAGAGAAGCTGAAGCATCCAGGGACATTGTGGGAGAATGTGAATGTAGTAAGAACTTTTTTGTTTAAAAGTTACTACTTCTTAAAGGAGTTCTTGAAAGATATTTTTTGTATATACTGAAGATACGGTGATACCAATAGTTTAAAAGAATGAATCGTATGACAGCCATATACCATAGGAAGAATAGCTAACACGATGATCTCAAAAATAGTTTAGCTTTCTATCAACTACTTTATTTGTTTCAATCTCAAATTAAAAGTTTGTTGAATGAAAGATACATGAAAAGTAAATATTTATTCACTTGGTTAAGTAAATATCGGTAAACTTCGAACCAAACAATATAAAGTTCGTTACATAGCTATAGCAAATTACAAAACAACTTCTAGTCGCAACGCTATACAGTCTCCAGCACTCATATCCAGTCGAGTTATTAAAGCTTAATATTATCAACGTGCCTTATCTTTGCGTTTATTTTGTATTTTGATGCTTTGAATATAGTTGATGAAGACCATTTTTCTCTACGACTAACGGTTCTTTGAAATCCACAAAGAACAAGTGTGACTATAGTTATGATACGCACTGTAGTTGCTGTAAATAATTTTTCTGGGAACTTATAAATAATTACGAGGTTAACGTCACCAACTTGTAGTCATTATCAGATTAAACAGCTATATATTTATATAGTTTTTGAAGTTTGTTTTTGTAAAGAAATCCACCACAGCCTTGGTGAAACTTAAAAAAGATCTCTTCATTGCATGTGGAGGCGCCTGGTGTCATGTATAAATTAAGGGATAAGAAAAATATGTATTTTTATATACATACAAAAGCAAAGCTTTTGTGGAAGGCCAACCAATTTCTTATAAAGATTGCAATAAAGAGCCTTAAATAATAAATCAACGCAGCTGGGCAATTATATTTGATCGGCACGACCGCTTAAAATCGCCATTGTCTATCAAGTTTGGATAGCCACTACCGTCAGCGTGTTAAACTGCAAACCTTTCCGGAAAGTTTTATGAAAATTGATATACATTTGAAACACAGCTTTAATCATGAGCGCTATCGTTATTGCAATGGGTTCTAAAATATATCGCGGTATGCGACCGATCGAACATCAAGCGCATCCGTCGTGGTAGGTTTTTATTGAAATACCACCTTAGTTTCGGCCATCACAGCAAAACACAATTACTTCCAATCCCCCATTGGCAGCCATCTCACGCCAGCCCGAGTAATAGCGCTGTTTACACCTCCATCAAACAAAGAGCAAATAATCACAAACGGCACCACGTGGCATGAGCCAAAACTTTACGCCCGCCGGCGGCACGGCCAACTACACCGGCGGTAATGCCCGTCCTATCGATATCACATTCCCACGATAAAATAACCATTTGTCAGGTGAGAGTGTCCCGGAGACTGGCCGCGTTTAGTTTGCACCGGTCCGGGTGACAATAAAACCAAGCTAACCCATTCGAGCTATCCTCCCTTCTCCTTGGCACGCACACCTTGGAAGAAATAAAACCGACCGCAAACCATTACGACCGCCGACCACGTGCCTCGTGACATCGAACCGTGGCCGTGCATCGGTTGGTCCTTAGCGTATGCGAGCGTCTCCTCCATGTGAAAAGGGCTGACCACCAGTGGCCGTTATCGTCGACGCAAATATGTTAATGACCGGGCGGTGCGTTAAATTGATCGTCTATAAAAGTCTATTTTAATGAATTTTTACCGTGTCCGGGATGGTGTCCAAAGGGGCTGGTAGCAATTGCAGCCTTACACCTTAGCAACCGAGTTGTGCGATGAGCGAGCGGTTTTACAGATGAACTGCCACGTGCGGAGTTTAGGGAGAGTCGCATCTCCACATCCACAGTGGAAGTATATTAAATTTTATGTTCAACTATTAATCTCGGTACGCTTGTTGCGACGATTACGAGCCGTGGTTTTTGGAGTATGCCGCTGTGCGTCTCTTTTTTCGTTTGTTTGTTTGCTTGTCACTCACACTAATGGGGTAAGGTAATTGAATCTGTCCCTCGAGCAACATGTTGCCGTTGATTGGGTGTAAAATGCAAATTTTACCAATTTCGACAGTGCGTAATTAAACGGGTGCCATTCGGGTTCGCCGATTTCGAAACGATTACGACCGTCGCGAGCTATCTTCGTTTGTTCTCGAAAACTACTCGAGAGTCCAGACCAGACGGTGGCGAGAGCACACGCGGTTCGATGGAACCGCCCGGTGGCGGCAGGAGCGATGTTACAAATGGTGCGTAATAAAGCCAAACCCGGGCGCAAATGGAATCAATTTCGGGACGTATATTGCATTCCGCGGACTGGGATCGATCGAGTAGCCGGCAGCGCGTTGGGCGCGTGGGTGCGTGTGTGCGTGAACGATTCCAAGAAGGAAATTGTATCCATTTGTTACTTGCGGTTTCCCATGTGCACGTGTACGGCGAGTGCTCGCACCCGGAGGGCCGTGATTGTAGACGCCATTCTTCTCGCCATCGCCCGTCGCCCCACATGGAGATGTGGAAAATCTAATCAGAGAAAAGCTGAGGTGGCTCACACCTTTACACGCGCTAACGAGGAGCAAAACCCTCCGCATACCGGGCCGGCGAGTGGATGCATTGTGGATACATTGTCTGCAATCCGTCACCAGGTTCGGCTCGTTTCCGGCGATGGGAATAGCCTCCAGCAAGTGGGGGGATCAGATGGGATTCACCACCCCCTAGATCATGCTGCGCCAGAAGCAGAAGAAACAACAACAAAAAACACGCAGCCCCGACGATGAAAGCCGTCCATATTAGATGTTATAAATATAAAATGTAAATAGTGTTTTCAATAAATAAAACCCTATTTACATACCTCCCGCCCGTGTGGCAGCGTGGGCAGCATACGAGTGGCTAGTGACTCCACGCCGGGATGTCGAAGGGCGCCGATGCTTCTGATCGGAGAATTTTCACCAGCATTCAAATGAGATGCCATAAATCTTGACGCTTCAACACCATCCGCCACGGCCGCCGAGGGAGGTGGCATGCAGTGATCGCTCCTAGGCGAACGGTGCACTGTTCCTGCTGCTGATGAAACGAGCAATTTCCTGCCCAAAAGAGTGTAGCAATTGTATCTCGCCAGAGCAAACGTCGCAAGCATGCCGGGAAGCCGGGTGCTGGCTGGTGTCGGGGCCGGGTGCTTCGCCGTTTGTGGAATGTAACTGTTACGGGCACCGTTGTGGCTCATGTGACTCTTGTGGGTGAGACTGATTCCTCGGCTAGGGAGTCGAAAGAAAAGGAGTAGAAAGTGGTACTGCTTCGTGTTTTTTCTCCTCCCCCTTGGGGACGATAAGAAAGATCCGCGTCCGACGACGACGACGACGACCATTACAGACGAAACCGACGCCGTGCGACCAAGCGCGCAAAAAGGCGCTGTAGGCCGAGAGATATTGGAATCATCTCCCGCTCGTGGCTGTACCTTTGATTTATAGCCGGAAATTGATTTGATTTGCTCCTTCCGGCTTCCTTCTTGGTGCACACGGGAACATTTTTCGCCAGCAAATCCGGTCTCATGTGTGCCCGTCAAGACGTCCGCTTCAGACGTTCCCTACCGTAATTTGTCGGATTTATGCGCAATGTTGTAGCGAAAGGGGTGGCGAAACAAATTGTGGTACCTGTTCGAATGCGGTGCAGCTAGAAGCGGTGTTTTGGTATTGAATTTTCACGTACCACTAAGGTGGTGAATTGGATTTTTTTCTTTCTTTCGAAACGTTACTGCGGGAGTGTGAGTTGCCTTAGCGTAAGTGAAATCTATGTCCGCGCCCGTTTGTGGAGGGGTTCGTGTAAAGGTGTGAATATTTTTATTCGAACATCTCGGCTACCTTTTTGTACAGTCGCCCAACAGTGCGATATATCAGCATTATGTATGAAAATTTAATGGCAAAGCGCCGTACGGGGATGATTGTGTTGCATTGTCGAATGAGCCCGCATAGATCAACCGGATGGCGGTGAAATAAATCACGAAATAATGGTACCTACTTGATGCGTTTTAGGTGATGAGAGCGATTTGTACTTGTTGTTTTTTTTTGCTTCTTTCGTTGAATTGTTTTTTTTTTGTGTAACATTTCAACTGAACATTTAGTTGTCCATCAGATACGATTGTATTTTGTCATAAAGCATATTTCTACACATAACCCAGAGGATTAACAAATGAATTTTAATTAAAGTATTTATCCACTATATTTCCTACATGATCGTTCGACGTCGTTTTCTGGTTTTGATTGTTTTGGTTTAGCTGAACAGAAGAAGACATGTGCCAACGTCGTTCGATACGATCAAATAAAATATCAATCCTATACTTTGGCACCGTTATTGGGCCAGGATCTAGTAAGAGAAAGTTTCTGGCGAGTACTGTTACATTAATATTGTTGCCTAGCATTGTGTCGAAACGATCGAACATTTATACGTCGACGATTCTAGTTGGTAAAGGAGATATTTTTAATCTCTAGTAGAAGCTTACTCTTTTTGGCGGACAATATGTGCGTAGAAATGGTGAAAGATGCGCATGTCTAGATCTTGGCATCATACTTGATTGTAAAAGCTAGACGTAAAGTCGCAAAGATAATGTTTTAAGGTTGTCTACTTTCGTGATGTGTCTTAGGTTGTCTTAAGTTTGAAAACCCATACTAGTGTTGATACAACGCTCCTTCAGAAGCCTATCTACTAATATAGGCTTAATAAAATCAGAACAACTTTTCACAACAGCATTGATAAGTTGGATAGGAAATACTACTTAGCTGTAGTGTGTTCGAACCGATTGTTTTCGAACGCTGAGAAGACGTCTCAATGGATGTGGAACATGTCACATCGAACAACAGCATCATTGCTCCATGAAGAGAAGAGACTTGGCTTATTGGACCTTTCCAACACTTTCCATCATAGTTCGTGAAGCAAAGGCTAACTACTGGAACGTCCTGATCCAGAACGTACGCAAGCTGAAGTTTCTCAAAAGGTCGTACTGCTGAACACCTTTCTTCTGCCCAAGTTATGGTTTTGTTGCATGCGGTATGTAGCAACCGCGCAATGGACTACCCACACCATCACCACAAGTTGGTTGCCCAAAAACATACGTTTAGCACCTCATAGGAGTAACTAGGTTCAAATCTAAGCAGAATAATGCTTATAGCATGACTAGTCGTTTAATGCCTGAACTTTATTTTCTTACCAGACTAAAAGAGTTCGTAAAGCGATCTAAAAGAATCACTGATGTATCCGATTAAAACTCATACACCCTGTATAAAGTTTTTAAAATACTGCTTTACTCAGTTGAAGTACTGTATTGTTTGTTTCCCAAACGTTACGATAATTATCGCGTACGTATAAATTACGAGCGGGTAATAAAATGCAGTCATCATCAAAAGCAACAAATACAGGCATAATTGAAATTGATACGAAATCATTTGGAATGAATTATTCTTCCAATAAGCCACCCCTAACGATGACCATTTTTTTGCCTTTTCCCGAAAAGAAAAACCCAAACACCAAACACCAAACACGCCGGCCGGGCGGAAATGAAAACCAAACATTATGGTACGGCTGCATGTCGACTTCCACTCACACCCGTGCGCCAGGGGTTGGACGCTCGGTTGGACAATCGGGAAGCAAGGGTTGCTTGCGTGAAGGAGCACCGTGGAGGTGTATTGTTTGCAATGATTACGGCTTAATAAATTTCACTTCATTGGGATGAGTCGGAGCGGACCGATGGGTGAGCGGCTTCCGCTCACCCGGGTGCCGGTACATGACGGTGAACCAGAACGTGTTCAACGCATCCGTACGTATTTAAGGTTAATGCGACCGTAAATCATGAATATGAATAATATGCATTGAAGGGTGCGGACTAAACTTTTGCATTCTGGTCGGAACGCTTGCTCGTTGGTCGGCACCAGTCACTTCCGGGTGCCGGGTTTTGGTGTCGGTCGTTGCAAAAGGGTTTGATTTTTGCTCGAAATGCTCGAAACGTGCACTATGCACTAGCTATGTGGCATAAAGAAGTGAAATTTTCAGTATAATTAAAATAATCGTTTCATAAACATGTTGCTCGAACGAACATTTCAAAGCCATTTTTCTTTGTTTTATGTTGATACAAAAAGCGTTTCTAATTCAATTTTTGTGAAGCAAAACATAAATGTTCCATTATATTTTTAACCAACTTTCCATAGTTCCTATGATCATGGTCGCAAAGTAATCAAGCAGGTCCATAAATAAGGGTTGATTTGAAGTGGATGCATGTGTGTATTTAAACAAAACGCACCGACGCAAACGCTTGTCGATACGTCGTCGATCTGCTCCCCTGTGCACGGAGCGAGCCGTGATATTAATCGTCGTATCATTACCACTGCGTACCCTCTTCAAATAGTTCACCCTATCATTATGGTTGAGTTGTGGAACACACCAGAGTCGGACGGCCCAGAACGAGGGATCCGGCTGGATGCCCATACCTGCCCACAATGTGTGGCCGCTGGCAGCTAGCGCCAAGCAGCAAAATTGAATTTAATGTAAACGCTGAAATCAAACGGAGGATCCATCCCGCAAAAACAGCCGGCAAGCGCCGGAGGCACCTGAAATCTGAAAATCCTCCAGTCCAGGCCGCGTTTCAAAATGCACAAAACCCATCGCCAATGTCGCCCGAGCGGCTCCTCTGCTGGTACGATATGAATTATGTAACGAAAACAATAGAATTTGAAATTTATGCATATTTCAAGGAGGTCCAAAAATGTCGCCCCGCACTGCAGAAAGGGGTGACAAACTTGAAAGGCGTTATAGCGTACGCGCGCTACCGCATGTACCGAGTCGCTTGCTAAGGCCGTGGAATTTCCGGTGACAACGGTTACAATATGGGAAATGTTATTGGAAGAAAATCCTGGGCGGCGAAATTCGTTAAATAGTGAACGAACGAACGCACGTACGTGTAAGAGGTGTTGTGTTCGTGGCAGTGGTCTGTAGGTCTATAAAACGTTTCACTATGGAGGGATTTAGTTCGAATCACCGGATTGCTTTCCATCGCACAATGTATAACGTACGCCTGCCACTTAATAACCACTTGTCGTGTTTTGCTTCTCCCGTTTTGCAGATATCCGTCTGTGATGACTACAGCTTACCGATTGACTTCGTAAAGAAACGACCGTCCAGTTTTGATCCCTGTCTCGTTCAGCATATACCAACCAATTGGGCTTCTCCAAGTCCGCAGTCAGACCACGTAAGTATTAGGAAGGAGTTATGCAATTTAAATAGCTAGTAGTATGTGTTGCTCCATTAACTATCGTGAGAGATATTGAAGCTAGCGTTCCATTAAATATGGCTCAGTGACATATTCCAAGCGTTTTCCAATCGTTATTGCTATCAAATTTTGCCTCTGAATCATTTAGCGACAAAAAGCATCTTGTTTTAAAGCCATTTTAGATCATATCATAAAACGTTATTCCAATACCGTTCTCTAATATCGTTGTTAAAACATCCTCGAAAACCTGAGTTGAGATTTTGTTCTCATACTTGTGAGGCATGACGTATCATTCTACGCATCTGATAGAAAACAGCAGAGATTACTTCGCATAATAAATGAATGTCTCTCACCGCAGCCTGAAACATGGTTAGGAAACCAACTTTTTACTTATAGGTCGGATAGTGTTGAGTAGAGCTCCTTATAACATACAAGATTATAATAGACAAATCCTATCAGTTTGTATAAAGTTCTACTTGCATTATTGTGGTTCCTAACTATTTCAACCGTTTGTTTATTGAAAGACCAACCTTGCCTCTAAGTTTAGTAAGACTCGAATCATCCCAAGATAAACTTCCGTCGAATTTGTGTTGAAATTTGGTCTTAAGCCAAGCGCAAATCTTAAGCAAAACATGTTAAAGCGTTCATCCGACAGATCGATTAGTATACTAGCACAGCATCGTCTGTTAGCTGCAGACACCACTTACCACCAGTGGTCGTAACGCTGGAAGACACCGTTTAATCATAAACACTCCACTTTTTATCGTTCACCGCACTCTGGAGGAGCCGGGCTGCGGGTTACTACTCACTCGAGCAGTGCGATCCGGCGAATCAAGCCGGCACTCTCGGCGTGGCGCTGAGAAATCGCCCGTGGTGCAAATAATTACTTTTTAAATGGACAAAAAATTGAACTACCATAATTTAATTGAATTAGAATTTAATTAAAACGCAAATAAATTACTTTCCCGGCTCGGATGCCCGGATGCCGTTATTGTTGCCATTTGCACCCCTGTTGTTGCCGTTCGTGGGGCTGGCTTGTGCACCGAAGGTGCGCATGCAGAAGCGATCCACCTGAAGCTACAGTACGTTTGGGGCCCTTTGGTGCGTCTGTACTTTTTCGACCATCGAGAGATGGCCGGCTTCATCTTGGGGCACCACGTTGAGCAGCCCAAACGCAACGCAGTGGCGTCCTGTGGCGAGGCAAAAGCAATACGAAATGGTTGTGTATGTGTGTGTGTGTGTGTGATTGTAAATAAATTATGAGACGATGGGTCTACGAGTGTTGGAATGTCGATTGTAGAACAGCGTGATAGTACAGGATGGGTAGATGAATTATTAAACGCAAGTGATTCGGAATGCGTGCGGATGTGAGGAAGAATTGACTAAATGATGCTTCTCGTAGATAGCTATATGTGATGTAAAAGGTTTCACAACCTGTAGTAGAATACCTTAATATTACTTTACATTACATGTTACGATCTCACTTTTTCCAAAATAATGTCTTCAGTCAGTCTAGTCTTCAGTAATATTCGATATTAGTAATATGATGCCAAATTTAAACAAAAACCCATTAGACCAATGACGATCGAGCGGTCATGATTACCGAAAATCTTTCTTGAATTAAACAACTGAAACAGTTGTAATTCTAAAACATTCGGCTTATCCATTTTTATCCTAGCGTGTAAATAAAATACCCGTGCAGGGTGCATTGCATTTTTTGCGTGAGTTATCTATATCAGCCCAAACATATGGTACGACGAACGCTCTGTAAAGGCATTATCAACATCTAATTTGACCATTCTTACTTGCCAAATGAGTCATAACCAGTGTCCGATAACATTAAGAGCTTTAAACGTACATATGTGTAGTCTGGTCTAAAGTATTTTAAAAATTAGCCTAAAGTCTAGTCAAAAGTTTTATGTGTTGAAGGAGCACGTTTGACGATTATTCGATTTACGATCGTAGTAACATTGTTTTCCATACAACATACACCATGTAGATAGCAACGTACTATCTAGAGCCGTAGCCACATAACCGTTCGAACGCACTTTCAACTTCAGCAAGCAATGAGGACACGTTAAAGGGAGAGAAACTTCCACTTCCGGCTAGATTAAACGTGTGTTTCTGTTCACAGCGGCCACCCTCGAACGTATCGCCGCGATAAGAAATTAAAGCTTAATTGGATGTCAGGTAGATTTAGCTCCAGCTGCCTGGTGCAACCACAGCTCCGTGGCAGCGATGAGCCGGTCCTGTTAATCGCTTCCGACAGACTCAATTCCGTCGTGCACACTCTATTACACCTGATCCCGGGCAAACCACACGACACGAGGTCGTTCGCGGAAAAAAGACCGAGCAAGCGAGAGACCCGGGGTGCCAAAATTAGCGGTAGGAAAAAGTTTTTCCACTCAAAGCGAAACTCATTAGACGGTGTTGATAATTTTGCGTCGGTGTTAATGGGGAAGTATGGGAACGAAAGAACAAAACAAGCACGGGCACCAAAATCGAACTAATAATCATAAAAATCAATATTCATAGTATTCGGTGGACGGAAAGGACACAGTGTCGGATTTTACAGCCATTGACGGCGAAAGGCTGGCATTATGGGTTTATCAGATTATAAGCTTAGCGTGGTTTGAGACCACCCGAGCATGTTTGTTATTTTTTCTTTTCACTTCTTTCACCAGCGTGATGATTAAATTAAGCCACAGAGTTCGTCTACTGGCTCGTTTGAAATTCGTTTTTCATCAGTAGTTGTTTTTCGAACATATCTCGAAGTTTTTGAAGGTCATCAGTGAACATATAAATGCACAGAGAGCACCAAAGTTTTCATTATCAATATCAATAGATTAAATGGTTTGAATCTCATCTCATGTTGAGTGCTCTGAATTCACTAAGCTTTTGATCTAGCACCGTGCTAAAGCCACACAAAACAACCACTTCATAAATCGTGCAGAATTCTAAAAATTATGTACACTGGACAACGAAACTAGGTATGTGATGTTCGACGTTCGAGTCTTATGAGCTGCACAATGCAACTCTTGTTCCTTGCAACTCTTGGAACTGGTCCTTGTAGCGGCTCCTCCATTGCCATTCCATACACATCCAAAATCCTCCTGAATGTTTCTCTGAATGCAGGGTTTCCGTCCGATTTTTACAATGCAAATGTGTTTAATGCGATTTGGGCAGCTTGAAGTATAGAATCTAGTTTCGTATTGATATTCTGGAAACAAATGTACCAAATGTATTTCTACGAATGTGTGAGCAAAGTGTGAACATTTTTTTTAGTATTAGTATTGGTGTAGACGTTTTCTGACCACAAAATAGACGTTTGGGTCACCAAAAACGCTAGCGCGGCTCGAATGGAAACATTAAATTATACCAATTCTTCTTAACAAATGTCTCATGCCTCAACACTAATTTATGCTACATGCTGTAGTCTAAAATAGCATCTGAAATCTAATGTATAGAGTTGTGTGGACGGTTCAGTTTCAATCATTTCAATCATTTATAAAGCTTCGTCATGTTATACGGTTTCTCTCTTCTGGTCGATTAGTTCCTGGACAATATCAGAACAATAAGAATGTTTATGAAATCATCCGGTGCATCGTCTTACACCAATCTGGGCGAAGATGCCTCGCTTCGCAGTCACAGTTCCAGCTGCTTTCGATGATACAGAATGGAACAGTTTCTTCACTGTTCGCAACATGCGGCAACACTGTCGTCAGTGGTAATTTCTGACTCAAGATAGTTAATGTTTCGGTCGACTTTGAAGGTATGGTTATCTATCTGTGAAATTAAACCGAAACATGTTTAAAACCATCAACCATGAAATGACACTGATACATTGATAGTTTTTTGCCAAAATTGCGCATTTACCGAACACTATGCCAGCATGTGCTTACTATTGGTGGATGGTGTGCTGAGCAGAACTCTTCCCTGCTGCAGATAGCCAGGCTATAGTGACTACAACATTCCCAGTCTTTCCCATTTAAAAAGCTACTTTGCAGTCGTCTCAATTGAACCTCCAGACATTGAGTTTAAACTTTAATATCGCAAAACTTTATTCATTTTGTTCAGCAACACCATCTCACGCAACCGTTTCCGCTTGTGCATCCTTGCGACCAATCAAACTACGCGTTCACACCTGACGGCGAGGACAGCGCAACGCTAGCCGGTTTCTTATGACGTAAATGTGCTTCATTTAGGAAATCGATAAATTTGAGAGACAACACATGCAGGTAAAGGCGTGTGTCGAAAATGCCCTTATCACCTGCACTTGGCTCGTCCGTGTACGGTGCTGCCGCATCCCCGACCGCCACCGACCATCATGTCGGTGCGAGTTGCCGCTAAATATAGCAAGCTGCCTCCGGCCCTAGCTCGGAGACCTTGGAGTGCCGGCTAGAATCGTTTACCGTGCGCGCTGGTGCAGGAAAGTCTTTCGCTAGAACTAACTAAACATCACTTTCGTAACCGTGCTAGCTGGCGAGGTTTTTTCCACCATTTTGCCACTGGCTGACTTTTTGTTCGTACGTAATACGTGTATGCTCACCCGTTCGGCACGGCCGAAACGGGCCGCCGTTCGTTCAATGTATCTGCAAAATGACCGGGGAATAGGTGGTAGTGGGAAAAGTGCTGTGGATGGATACCACACGCCCCACGGTGACTTCTCGCCGCCGAGCGAACACCTAGGCAACGGCTGTGGCTGTTGGCGATTGCGAGAGCTTGCTGCTGCCTAGTCACAAGGCACTGCGCGGAATAGCGCGGAATTTTCACTATTACCAACCAGCGAGCTCGCCGCCGAGCATTGTCCACATCCAGCATCCCGAAACGCTAATGACGATTGCGTCCCCTACGTTCGAACATCGAAATCGAATGGCCCTCCCCCTCCAACGGAAGCAGCAACAAAAGGTATTTCTCGTTCGGAATCGTTTTTTCCGTTATCGAGAAGCCCACGGGTCCTGGGGAGCGTTCAGCGGAGAAGTTATTTGCCTCCTTTTTTGTGCATTGTTATTGGATTCGTCTGATGTTGCTGTTATCGAAGCATCTCGACGGAGCCGGGGTTGGAAGGCACATTGTTGCTGTTTGCCAAATGGGATGAAGTCGATTCCGACTTCCTTGCGTCCGGAGCCACTGCGAAGTCATTTGCTGCCCGCTGTACCAGGGCCATCCTGCCATCGGCGGATGGGACGAGGCGTTTCAGGAATTCCAGTGGCATTTGTTGGAAAAATTTATAATCGTTCGATATTGAGTTTTAAATATTTTACACACGGTTGGATTCGGTCGCCGTCAGCTTCTGAGTCCAATCGGCAGGGCGTACGGTGGCTTGCAGGATCCAATCGGGACGGGATTTTCAAATAATAGCCTGTCTTTCTAGTGCCGGTCTCGCTATTAGGCGGACGACGTGGTTTCTTTCTTGTCCGAATTTGTCCTCCGGCGGGACAGCATCCAGCCGGATCTAGTTTTTTTTGTTGCTTTGCTTTGCTTTCCATTTCACAATGTTGTGGTACTGACGCGGAATATTAAATAGACGCACCGGGGTGCGGGAAAGCATCGAAATAATGTTCGATAAATATTTTATAATGAGAACCCGAACGGTCACATTCCATTCGCAGAACGTGGGCAGCTAATTTCCCGTTGCGTTTGCCGCCGAGTTGTGCGGCGTACTTTCTAGCGAGTTCGGTGGAAAGTAATCCGCCGGATTTCCCCGCTGGGAACTGCCGATGATGTCGAGGTGGGAAATGAGGGAATTTAATTAAATAAAAAATAATTCCCCCATATGTGCCGCTGGTTCCCCTCGTGGGCACGATCGTTATCGTGTGGAAATATCGTTTCGATTTTTAGCCCTTAATAATACACCAAAATGGACCATTCCGAGGCGGTCGCAACCGGGCCGCGAGGATTAACTTCACCCGCGAGTTTTCAATTTAAATTTATGTAAATTGTGTTAGAATGTTCGGATTTGAGCTACGGGTGCTTGTAGTGACACCGTTTTTTTTAACTCCTGCTGCTTTTGCCGTCACTTTTTGGAAGCACCGAGTCCCGGGCGATCGGTGATGATATCGGGAAAGTTTGGCCAAAATATTGAAACCCACGCCGCACGGTGCGCCCTGCTCATCCGGGGCCTGATCGGTATCTAAATATTCATGAGCCTAATCGAATTAACCCAATGTAACAAGGCGAAATTTATTCAATTTCCCGTGCAACACACGCAAGAAGGTGTACACGCGGTGCTCTCTTCTGCCGATGAGCTCAAAAATTGCAAGCTTTTTGGCACAAACACTGTCGTGCCCGTCACCGGTAGATATCGGTACGGTGCTGGCTGGCGTGTTCGGAGGATTGCGTGTTTCTGTTTACACCATAAATTAAAATTGTCATAAATTACCCAAAACCAGCCGCGGGGCGCTGTGCGAACGCGCGGGTTCCAACTCACAGCGGGACGGTAGGACACTAACCCGGGGGGATCAAGATGTCGCCTCCCCGAACACGCTTCGCGTGTTTTCAAGTCGAGTGGAAAGTGTAGAAAAATACACCACGCGAGCACCTCGGCGGCAGACCTATCCTTGTGACATTGGGCCCGTTGGGTGAGCCTACGAATCCAATTTCGCGCAGCCTGCTGTTGCTTCTAGCGCCGTGGCACTGTTCGTGGTGGAGGATTGGCAACGTTGGCATTACACGCTGACACGATTCGGTGCGGGGGCTCGCGCGAATGAAGCCCCGGCGGATTCATCAATTCACACATGTGGGACTCCAACCGGCTCCGGCCGGATATTCATGGGCACGAGCCTTCGGGCGTGTACCGTCTGCCGGTCGGTTACGTTTCTTCGGGGGAGGCAGCAGGCGAAAAAAGGTTCAACGATTTTGGGGTTTGCTGGATTATGAGCGAGATATACCGCGACTTAAACGGTTCCCCCGGGAGAGCTGGTGATGCTGTGTTCTCCTGGTCGCGGGGGCGCATTGGGAGATAATCGATTTTTGAAATGTTTATGGCCGGTTAGGTACGGGATTCGATAGAGTGGAATCTCACCTTTGGGGGTCGGGTCGGTTTTTTTGGATAGTTCGACTCGAATGCTTTTTGAGGTGACAGTGGAATTGATTTTTACATAGGTTTTGATTGAAATAAAGACCGTTTAATAAAACAGTATACACCAAACAGTCATGACAGAAGAGTTATGATCGAGTTTGGGAAGTAATATTTTAGTTTTACCTAGCTTTGAAAATTCAAACCGCAGGCTGTGAACAAACTTGTAGCGTATCAG
The DNA here is from genome assembly GCA_000349145.1 of Anopheles dirus. Classification (NCBI taxonomy): domain Eukaryota; kingdom Metazoa; phylum Arthropoda; class Insecta; order Diptera; family Culicidae; genus Anopheles; species Anopheles dirus. Next base: position 703,659 of record KB673002.1, read on the forward strand.
TAAGTTTGAAATATCAATTGATTTTTTTTTGTTCCATAAACTTTATCATATTCGAAGTAACAAAAGTCGTGGCAGAAGATGTCAGTTGTTGTGGTTGTCGATTCATAATTGCTTATTAGTACAACAACGGTACAACCCCGTATTACCGACGGAAAATTACATATTACTTTATTAATTACATATTTATTATTAAGTTTAATTTTGTAACAGTGAGTTTGTTGTGGGAGTGTCAAATTTGTTTTGATCCTGATTAAAGCTTAGACGCTCTGCTGATATAGACACAAAAATAGCATATCTGGTTCTAGTTCGCGATAGTTGAATGAATGATGTCGAACGTGGCACGTCAATGTTGACTCTGATAAGCAGTTACATTTTTTTTTTCAATTGTCCGACTTAACCGGTTCAACAAAATTAAAATACTTACCTTAAACTTATATCCTAATAACATTCCGTGGTCATGAAAACTAAAACAAAGAAAAATACAACCAAGGTCATAGGGGAACGGTTGACAAAGACGAAGAGAATTGGATTAATTCGAGGGATAGGGAACGATAAGAGGATAGCGGGGAGTTAAAGTCAAAGATGTGAGGCTGTTGAAGCGACAAAGACATACAAGAAACGGATCATTTGTGCCATAGTTGGTCCGTCTTGAAGGATCAGCAAGGAAAGGAACATACAAGCGGATGCGGGATAGGAGTGAGGGCACGTCAGTGACCCCCAGCACAAGGCCAGCAATAAACACAGCTTGCATAATGCAGGCGTATTCAAGTGTGTAGCGCACTAGGCAGCAATAGAGCGCTCTCAGGCATATTCGATCCGTAATATCATAGGTTAACCTACGGATAAGATCTAGCGTTTTGTAAGTTATGCCTAACACTGTCTCAAAGTGCGCGCTGAGTATAAGTCTATCATCTCCCAGGTCCTAAATAACATGGACATGGATTGAGACAAACAGAATTGAGGGAATAGTTGCTAACAACAGTGTTGCAACGCGAGAAAGAGATGACTGAACATTTATTAGCACATAGGTCAAGGAAATTGGAGGAACACCACAGAGAGAAACTATCGAGGACGAAATGGATAAATATGCAGTCACCTAGAGAGGAAATGGGAAGCAGCTGAGTTATAAAAAAAAACTGTTCATGTAGTCCTAATAATTAACAGGGGATCGTTCAACTCTTCACAGAACTCTTTTAACACTGGTACATTCAAAACAGGAATAACGTTATTGTGTTGTAATTTGAATAGCTTTTTGAGCCAGTAGAGACTATGGTTGTTCCTAGTAATCAATGGATAAAGAAACCAGGAGCCATGGATGCGTCCTAGATTCTTGGTCTAGATTCGAGATTCAAATTTCGTATTAAATATTGATCCAGCATTATGACTTGATTGCGGTGATTGTATTAATTCCGTATACATTTTTATGGAAATAATCAGTTTAAAGTTTAATCAAGGTATTGCGAAAAAATAGAAGATATCACTTTACAACAACACTTTATGAATGGCCTTTTCAATGCTATTGCTACGATAGAAATTTGTCAAAATATTCCGTCTAAAATGTGGAAAGTTATTAGATGAATATTTGAAGCCATCACTTTTCCGTGAAGCTTCATGCATGATTCGATTCTAATACTATACTGCCATAGCTAATTTAAACTTATCGTTATCGCATCTTGCAGGTTTCATTTCTAGAACCTTTAATATTGCAACAACCCTTGTCAGCGGTTCCGACCATTGTTAACAATAGCATACCGGGAATTGGAACGACCGCATCCGGCATTCCAGCAGGTGGTACCATCGGACGTCCACCACTCCCGCTAGTACCATCCGCTTCCGGTCCGGCACTGTGCGCAGGGCAATCGCTGATTCCGGACGCCGCGACGACCGCTGCAGCAAACACGGTTGCTATCAAAACACTCGAGGAAATCTTCGACACTCACCGGAGCTACAAACCGACCGGGAAACACCGTGCAAGAAGTCGCACCCGACGGCGCGACAGCAGTTCGGAGGTGAAGTACATAAATCAAAATTTCAGTTCCGGTAAGTTGATCACTCGTTGACGAATATCAGTCGAATGTGGACGAATTTGTGATGTGTTGCGTTCGTTTTACAATCTCCCCTTCAGGATCATCGGCACCAGTTACCTCCGAGGAGGAAGACAACGACGAGGAAGAGGACGAACTCAGCAAGATCCCGGAGCTCAACTCGCCCGATAGCATTTCGGACGATCTAGTGCAACCGCTGCCGTTACGTCAAAGTCCGATCAAAACAACCGGGCCGGATACGGCCAAGCGGAATCCTTCGCCATATTATTATTCGGATTTGCTGAAGAACAAACAACGCGAACAGGAAGGAGCGGATCGGGAGGCCAATCCGGAGGAAGCTGGCCGGGAGGAAGGTCCTCCTGTTCCAGTGACAGCGCAAACTCCGGCCGGACGGGCGAGTGTACGGGCGGGCCGTGAGGGCGGTGTAAGGTACAAGAAGAGCAGCAGCCTAGACACACCCGGTGCGGAGAAGGAAGTCTGCCTGCCGAAGCGTTACTCGATCACCGAGGAGGGCGTCCGGATCATCCGGTGCGATTCGCCTTCAACGACTACCTCGGACGACTCGGACTGCTCCGAATGTCGCAAGCGGCGGGCCTGGCATGCGCAAGCGTTAGCCATAGCACGAGCCAACTGTAACCTCGGTCCACTGGTCGATGCTAGTTCGATGCCACCGCACCGTTTGCTAGGACCATCGGCGGTCTGTGCCTGTGCGACGCCGGCCTTCGGCGATGACAACGATGAACTGTTCCGTCCGCGCAGCATTTTCTACGTGCACCAACCGGGCGCAGAGGACTGCGCTGACTGTGCCCTGAGCGATCCGGCCGCGCCAGGCGTGAGCGGCACGGCCGCGGGTGCGGACGAGATGACCAACGTGCGCACCCGTCAGATCTACGAGACGGCGTTCGACTCGAAGATTACCCGCTCGGACGACGATCTGGATGAGGTGGATCGCATCACGAACCAGAGCGTGCTGCTGCAGCTGACCAAGAGCAACAGCAGCAGCGCCAGCAACATGGCGGTGTCGGGTCAGAGCCGCCCCAAGCGGTTAGAGACGAAGCGGAACAGCAAGTCCGCCACGAGCAAAACGCCTTCCACCGGTCAGACGCCGGCCCCGGTGCCTGATGCCGGCGGCTCCGAGGAGGCTGCCGCGAAAGCGGACCAGCTGGCGCAAGACCTCCAGGAGAAGCTACAGATCGACAAGCAGATGGACAATATCGCGAACGCAAACTCAACGTCTTCCTCACAGCTTCCCCTGCGGGGATACACACCATCCCCTCCTTCCACCGCGCCGCTACCGATGAAGTTCCCCGGCAAGCACGAGCGGTTCTTCATCAACAGCATCAAGAGCGCCCCGAACCTGCCGTCGTCGAACGCGGTCGCCCAGCATCCCCGGCTGAAGGACCTGCGGCTGGACATACAGCACGTGCGCAACAACGAAGTTCCTGCCGGGAGCTGCGACGGTAGCAGCATCAATGATGGTCCGTTTGGCCACGGTTCGAAGGTAGGCGAGCGACCCCGGTCAACGCTGTGTCTGGAACCGGAGCGTGTGCTCGAGCTAAAGCGTGGCCACCGGACGTCCCATCACCATCACGGCAAGCAAGCGGCGCACCAGCAGCAGCAGCGTGGTCGCAACTTCTCGTCCACGGAGAGTATGGCCACGTCGAGCAGTGGCGGAAGCATGGAGTCACTCAAGTCCAGCACCAGCGAGGGCAACCGGAGTACGTCCAGCTCGGACTCGCGGCATTCGTCGTCGCTCAGCTCGCACAGCTCCGATTCGGGCCCGTCGATGGCGTTCCCGCTGCGCGTGCCGGTGGCCGTGCACAACAAGCTGAACATTCTCAGCCCCATCTCGGACAAGTCGTCCCAGGAGCCGGGCTCCGAGACGTCGGACATCAACAATAGGAACAACAACTCCCAGAAGCAATCGCCGGTGGACGCGGCGGTCGTGACCGGGGCCAGTGTAACGATCACGTTCGCCGGAGGTACACTGACCGGGATGAAGAAGGAGGGCGAAGAGGGCGGAAGTGCCGTAGGTACGGAGGCTGTGAAAACGAACGCCACAAAGAGACGTTCTGCACCGAACAAGGCATTGCTGTTAATAACGGGTGAGTTCGTTTGTGAGCGGTAAGCTTGCAAAGCGTTGTGTTCATAACCTTACTTTTGTTGGTTGTTTCCCGATAGGTCCTGAAATGCAAGGCTCCGACAGTGGCATCTCGCTGCACTCCCGGGAAGACCTGAAGTCGAGGACCAACTTTCTGAACGTTGGCATTCAACGCGCATCGCTCGGGCAGGAGAAGCAGAGTGACCACGCGAAGACGCAGGCTGGACTTCCACAGGATCTGAACGATCTTCCTTTCGACATGCCAAAGCTACGACGGAGGCGAGCGCACTTGCAGCAGGTATGCCGGACGAAACGGCCGTAAGGGAGATGGGTTTGATTCATTTTTCGATCCCCGTTCCATGCCCACCACAGGAACCGTGCACATCTGGCAGTGTCACGTCGGTGGACGTCGGTGATTTGCCCTTCGATATGCCGAAGTTACGGCGACGGCTGCGAATGTCGCAGACTCAGCAGCAGCAGCACCAGCAGCAGCAGCAACACCAACAGCAGCAGCAGCAGCAACAGCACCAGTTGCAACACCCCTTCCCGGCCACTGCTTCCACGTCGGGTGGCATGTTGCTGCAAACGAGCACCGAATCGAGCGGCCTGTCACAGGCCTCGTCTAGTCTGTCGATGCGAGACTCCGATAGCAAGCTGGCCCTGGCTGGAGGTAAGTGTCGTACGGGCCATACGAAGCACGGCGCACTGTCCCCACAGGACTATCGGATCGGATTGCGGTTAGGCTGTGATGTTTCAATCATTCTGCACTCACTCTCGACGGGGCCCGTCCCTATCGCAGTCGTCATGATCCGCACGCACGGTGTACATTCATTTTAATAATTAATTTCCAGTCGGGGGATATCGAGTAACATCGATTTCATCTTGTTCAACACTTGCGGGATTGAATGCGTGTCGTCCTGGGGTGGACGCCCCCGCAGTCGGAGGATGGTTGGATCTTTGTAATGACCATTTCATTGCAGCTAGATAAATGGATGATGTATGTTTACTTGGAACATTCGTCACGTGCGCTGTACGGAAAGGAATGTGTGGCAAAGGCATAAAGGCTTACATGCGGGAGGCGTTGCGTACGACCGCCGGAATGGTAATTGATTTATGGTGGAGAAGAACACACCTGCCACCTACCGTTGGAGCGTGGGCAGAGTGCCATTAGCAGCAGGAACATCCCATGCGGAGGATTAAAAAGGTGGAGTGTTTAATAGGGAGGAAACATCGGCTAATTTGCATCATTTTAAAATGACGATAAGGTACCGCCCTTGAACGAAGTATGACGATTGATGACATTGAAATACGAATGTGTTCGAGTGTTTATGTTGAGAGTCATGAATTGATGCTGGTCAAGAACACCTGAAAAAGAAAGTTCGAAAAATGGATTATTTAAGATTAAACAAATACATGTTTATTTGTATACATGTATATTTTGTAGATAAAACTATTTTTTACTAACTTATTCTATCGTAGCGACAATCGGTTCACAAATATCCAGTGCTTAAAACAGAACGGCCTTACAAATCATAGATAATAGGTTCAAAATTGAATTTGACAAATCATGTGTGGAGGAATATTATAAAAAAAAACAAAATGTGTCAATATAAATCAAACTCATTATCTTTTCTTAGACTTCAATACATTTCCTGTGCTTAGGATTTGTTTTATACTCGAAAATGAAAAAAATATAATCAACGGACGGAGCGTTTTTGAGTTTTGATGGCCACCAACTAAAAAACATGGGCTCGAGATAATCGCGTTTGAAGTTTTGCATCCTATTCGGAGCGCTGTTTCTCATTTTGGCCTTTGAACTTTGGAACAGAGTTATCTCAAGAATTACTCCAAAGAATTTTAGAAGTAAACAAGTTTTTTAACTTTCGCAGTTTACTAACACCTACTAAAAATAATCAAAAGAATTGATTATCGAGCGGTACATTGACAACCCCTGTTGTCTATATGGTTTGATATAATCTTAACGATGCCTTGTTTCGAACTGGCTAGACCAAATCCGTCTTTTCTAGTTCAGAAATTATCATTCTAAGGCTGATCTGTGTTTGAAGCAAGTTATTTACCTTATAGATGACAATTAAGAGAGCAAACACATAGATCTCGTTACACACATCTCTATAGTGTGCATGTTCTTATCGCATCAGAAGCTACGACATTTGATTTTTTAAGGCATTTTTTCCAAAAACGCACAAAATCCACATTCTGACTTTAACCAACATCAGGAATGCTGAGCAAGCACTCGTGTACAATCGTTGAACAGAACAACACCGCACAGGAAACAGCACCGTGATGTATCGATGAAGCGGCTTCCAAGTTCGAAAACTCTAATGTCAGCACAAACGGGATGGGCACAACTTAATTAAGTATCACAGCAGGGAGACAGCCTTTGAATGACGAGATTCAGGTCTCGGCTTTTCCATTTCGGCCGGCATCACACACGTCCCCGACAACAAACCGACAACAATGCACGCATTGCAAAGCCGAATGAGACGTCCTGTTTCGTTCAGCGGCGGAGGCTACAGTATCCATAAATTATGCATCGAACAGCCTGTGTACCAACTTTTACACGTAGCACGCCTGGCGTTGCCGTGGATACCGTGCGGCGAAGGAATTAATTCAACTTCTCCACACACCCGATCCGACGCTCTCGGTGCATCGGTAACTTTTCCCGTCCTTTGTCGCAAAGTTGACAAAGATTTGACAGTCGGGGTCGAAAAATGACCAATACGGCAGGATTTTTCCATCCAATGGAGATGTCCCACGCCGCCGGAGCCGCCACTGTTGGGGGTGGGTGTACGCGTTGCGATAAACAATCGTTTAGCGCGCTGTTCGCAGCCATGTTTAGTTGACCCTCCGAGGGGCAAGATCCATTCGGTATTCCACGGTGGCAACTGCACAAGTTTTGCGGTTTTTACGCCACGTCGGAGTGTCGCTGGCCGGCAGGACACACCAGGTCGCGGTCCAGGTCGGTCGGTCGGTCGGAGTGTGTGTGTGCGTGTTGTGAGTGAAAAATGTTGTAAACATTATCGCTGTTCTCTGTCCGCCTGTCGCCAACATCCACGCGCCCGGCCCGGTTGGCCGGAGTAATTGTCGTGTGTTGTAGGGTGCCCTAGCCCTCAGCCCCGCTAAACTGGCGACACGAATTCCTGACGTGATGTATTTAGCCGTGAGTTTTTTCGAGTTTGTCTCTTCCCGGTGAACGGGGTAGATTTGCTCGTTTCTATCCCGGTGAGGGAGACTTCACTTCGTTTGTGTTCCCTGTTGAAAATGGCCACCGTATGCCGTCCGGTGTGCTGCACGTGTCACACGTAAACTAAAACCGCGGATGCTGCCAGTGACCACCGCTTGCGCAAGTAATTACCGCTCCGCGAAACAAGCAATTGTTAATGTTTAATGTATCGCCCGTTGTCACCGACTGCAGCGACCGACCGGAAGGAAGGCGCGATGTTGTTTCAGCCGTACGACGGCTGTGTTCCTCCAGGCCCGGGACGAGATATTTAAATCATGCCATCGAGCCTCGTCGGCAGCATATGTGTGCGGGGAATAAATAATGAATTAATCAGTTAGAAAGTAATTGGTGTGCCATTCCGGGCGTCCTGCAGAGGACATGTATGTTTGGAAAACTGTGGAAAAGCGCTACGGCATTCCAATCACGTTCGTGTGCAGTTTTTGTTGTTTTTTCCCTCTTACCGTTCGTCCATTCTCTCGAACGTGATGCCGATGAAGAACGAACAGGGCAGCAGAGTTTGAGGGCACAACAACTGCTACCCAACGCTGGATGTCAAACAATAACAATCAGCATTAGCACCGATAATAACGATGAACTTGGACTGGGATGGCATTGAGACGCCGGTTGATAACGAGCCAATAGGGGGTGGGTTTGCCGTTCGGGCAGGGTGGCTAGGCGCAGGCAGTAGACAATTGCTCGGATTATGCTAACCGAAGCATTAGCGAGACAATGGCGGTTCAACGATGCAATCGCAATGGCACCGCCAGCGCAAGACACACAGGGCGTGGTATTGTATTCTAATTGAGAAATGTAAATGGTCGCCGAGAACCCGTTTCGCGAGCGATCGGTTCGAAAAGCGGCAACAAAGTTTTGCAGCTGAGAAAACACACGCCTGAAAGAGATTTTAACATCTTCGATTGACGTTTTATGAGTGACAATTCTTGTGGAATCGTTTTAACAATCGTCTAGGCTTTGTCCATAGCGACAGTTTCACTGAGTGATAAAGTTTCTTCAGTTTCTTCAGCCGTGCGCGTAGTTCCACATCAATGTCGTTAACGAAGCCAACTTTTGGGTCACTATAGGTGCTCTGAAATGGGGTAGGATCCGATGCCCCTTGAAGGTAAACTACTAAACTCCTATTCAGATACGTTCTCTTCGTTCAGAGTGGCAGCACACATCACCAATTACTCCAAGCTTAGGAATAAACTCAATTGAATTAGTTTCACGTTCAAAGCCAAGAGAGAAACACGTTTATCCTAGTTGACATTTTGAGATTTTGCTGAGTTTTTGAGATTTTGCTGAGAGTTAGACTTGCTGTAGATGTAGTTCAAACATTTTTTTATCAAATACCACTTCACTCTTCGCACCAGAGGTCGGCAAACTTCACAAGTAAAGGGACAGGGGAATTGCAGAAGACATAGGAAAAGGGGAATTCGCTCTCTGTGGATATTTGGATTAATTAATGATTTTTGCGATAAAAAAACAAGGTGCAAAAGCAAAAAAAGGTTCAAATTAAATTGATTGAGAATGGTCTAAGAAAAATATGAAAAAAATTATCATCCATCAAGCTCACCAGGTCACCACACCAAGCAAAGGGATGGCCTTTGAAACCGATTGTTTAGCCGATAGTAATTTTGTTCGGAAAATTGGTTTCTGTCCGACTACTATTTCCTAAGCCAAACGTTTCATTAAACATTCGCTAGTTCATGCTGGTACGTAGACAGCTGTGCCACTGAGATGGACTTGAATGCATACATCAGCCAACCGCTGATAGCCAACAGTCTGGACTTGCCACGGTTCCTCTGTCCTTCTTCATAAATAAATAACCTTATGAGCTGGGTAATCCGGAGTCATTCTACTGACATGATCACGGTCCCTCTTATTAGTGGCTCCTCCATTATCGTTTGTTCAAATATACCAGGCCAATAATTTTGCTTTGTAACATCCCTCTCGGACGGCGCTCGAAGAGGGCATGGTCAGATATAGGCAGGTTTTCAAAAGCAGTTTAGAGACATTGGAGCCTCACAGGCGAACATGTATGCTAACACTACTAATGTTCTATATGGGATCAGCTTCGTTCGTCTCAGCTTCGTATGTAACTGACCCAACTTGGTCGGTTGTTGGAATCTAAGTTTTGATCCAAGATTGTTGAAGTTTTGGACAACATCAACAGTTTAATCAGCTGCTAAGTTTCAAGGATAGCTCTTTCTATCGCAAGGTTGAAGATTATACAAGTCTGTCAAACTCATCCCCTTGGCGCAGACCCTTGGAGGGATATTTGATACGGTCAAACTTGCAAGCCTGATCCACTTGACTGGGATTTTGAAAGAACTCATGGAACTTTACAGTTTTACTGCTGGTTATGCTGACGTATATTACCTTCAAGTATGTGTAAAAGAGTAAAAGCTGTGGAAATCGGAGGTGCTTCGTTATCTTTTCTTCATAAGATACTTCAATAATAAATAAAAAAATGAAATAGTTAATAGTTAATTTTGAACAAATAAACAGCCAATGAACACAATCTGTTAAATATCAATACATCTAGTAGACACAGAATTTGGGTTTGGAACTGAAATAAGCGTTCCCTCAAACAATGTTCTTTGTTAATCAGCGTAGCTGAGCAATCAGTAGTAAAGACGCTCTGTGAACAAGGTAAAGCAGGCTCTGAAAAAAACAAAATGTGTTAAGACGAGTAAAAAGGAGGCTCTGAAAACACATAACGAACATCAGACGGAAATCTGAAGTCAACGAACACAAACGGAAAATTGAAGTCAACGTGAAAGGACAACAAACTGAAGTCGGAGAACCTAAAAGACCTTAAAAATAAAGGCAGAATTTCTCGCTCATAAAAATATCTACGAGTCGTGTAGAAGTGTTTGCAAAACTTAGCCCGGAGTGCTAAAACAATTACTGGCCAATTACTTTGCGTGATCCTGCAAAACAGCTTCAACACTCCTTAAAAATATAAACAACATAAAACAGGGAGGCCATTGGTTTTTATGAAATAGGACAATCATGGGATACAAATATATGACAGTAACATACGCGTACAGCTCCATTTGTAATCATACCATCTTTCCGTTTCTGTTCTCTTCTGTTGCAGGATTCTTCAAACAAAGTCTCACGCTAAACTTAAACGACAACGGTAGTCGGCCGCCGAAGAAGTTCGGCACGCTCGATCTGGGCCTTAACCTCGGTACAAACCGGCCCAACGTGGACCTCATCGATGCATCCATTCCACTCGACCGTCAGGGGTAAGTCGCGGCAAAAGGCGGCCCTTCCAAACGGACCATTAACATCTGTTCCCTCTCCACAGCTGGTACCATGGTTCGATCAGCCGTATCGATGCGGAGAAAATTCTTCGACCCTTAGCGGAAGGAAGCTTCCTCGTGCGCAACAGCGAATCGACGCGACAGGATTACTCTCTTACGCTGAAGTACGTATCGCGCTTACTCACTACCGTCTCAAATTGTAACGCGTTTTGCACACTGTTCTCCACTTCACAGGAGCGCCAAAGGCTTCATGCACATGCGGATACAGCGGGATGTCGACACGGGCCAGTTCATCCTCGGTCAGTTCAGTCGCCCGTTCCCGACGATACCGGACATGATACGACACTTCTGCCTAAACCGGCTGCCGGTGCGGGGCGCTGAGCACATGTGTCTTCTGGAGCCGGTCATCGCGCAAATTCTCTGAGCTGGCCTATAAGGACAGATGGCTGATGGCGGCACGAGTGCGGCTCGGCACACGTAGATACGTCTCCTCGGAATCGGGGAAAGTGCAATATAGCAAGCAAAACCCAAAAAAAGCAGTGGCTAGATTTAAAAAACAGCTCCATTACGACAGTTGCCCATAGACGGTAGCAGCCTTGGCTGAGAAATACAGGTAGACGCGTGAAAAAAAGCCTTCCCTCAGCCATTGCATCGCACTCGATTTCGAGGGCGAATCAAGTTCCAACAAGGCAAGGCAAGTATGTGCACTCTAGACAGCGCCGCGCACAAGCAGCCACTGGCATGTAATCTTCCAGTGTACAAAACTCTTCAGTTTAGAGTTAAGGACGTTTCTCTTGGGTTTGCACGAGTTTTTCCATTCGATTTTTGTTTCCATTCGTGACAATAATTGTTTTGTTCGGCAAAGCAAACGGCAGAGAAAGAAAGAGAGAGAGAAAGAGAGAGAGAGAGAGAGAGAGAGAGAGAGGGAGAGAGAGAGAGAAAATGAAAGGACATCGGTTGGATGGGAACGTTGGAGTAAGCAAATTAGTAGAGAGAACTAGAACCGTGAGCGTGATCGACGATCCCACGCACGGTAGCAGTTAGAAACACTTTTAAGGGGTAAAAACAAAAACGATGCAGCGATGGAGGTGTGTAGAAATCGATCGTTTCAAATGTTGTGATACAAGAGCGGAACTCGTTTTGTTGAAGAAAAGAAAAACTCACTGGTTTCCTTCACTTTCACGTTAAAGTATAAGTTCTGTGTATGCGTGTCCTGCGTGTAGCTGGTTCGGCCTGACGGTGTCTTGAAGCGCAGAGAGATTTATGGCAAAGATTTAATCTAATTCTACTACAGAACTGACGCACACATGCTGCATTACGGTACGGTTTCGTCAGGGTCGATGTCGAACAGTTCCGAAATCGAACCGAACTCGGAACACAGTGTGTGTAGAGAGAGCCTGGATGCTTCGTGCGGGCACATGGTATTGGATATTACTTTCTTCCACAACTCCTTTGTCTATATATCTGTGCTTTCGTTCCGGGGGTGGTTCATTAGTATGTTGGCTAGTCTATATCAATGCCGTACACTAGATCTTTGTGCGATAGACGAAACCTTTGTGTATTAAACGGTAGCACTTACTCGTAGCGAGGAAGACGGGCGTTCCATTAGCAGTGGCTATAGCAGTGGCCGTAGTGTCAAATCAATCCTTAGCACCAGCAATCCGATAGCGCGGACAGGAACTGGCAGAGGGGGGCTAGTATCAGAGCCGCAGGTTTGATACTGTGAACATTTACACAGACGGAAGAACAGTATTCTCAGTATCGTCTGGATTATTTATGCACAAAACCACACCGTTTTTGACGAAACCGTTTCGACTGGAGTATTGTTTTTGTACTGTCCCGGAACGCAGACACGCGCGGGCTACCTCGTGGTGTGTGTTTCGTGAACGTAATTACGATTGCTACAAAAACGGTCCCCCTGTAGCAGCTAGGGCAGCTTTTTAACTGATTGATCCGACAACAACAACAGCAAAAACACCCAAAGAAAACAAGTAATCTTCACATCTAGTCTCTAAAACGTTGTATTCCTACAAGTAGTAGACATTAGTCAGACGGCGGTAATATAATTTATTACAGTAATCATTCGTTTCAGTGCTTGATGCCCGACCCTGCGTGCAAGACACTGAAGTTTCACACGGAATCTCTCATTCACATATTAACAATCACGTAGTGATGAAAAAGGCTATTATAGACATTGATAAATATATTATGAAAATATTTAAACATTTAAAGTGCGTGTTTGACGTCTGTTTTGGTTTACTCACGATCTACGCTCTGGTTTGATAATATCACTCATACATGCAATAAATGTATACCGAAATAACAAAAGAACAAAAATATAATCGAAGCAAACTACAAGCCGTGAGATCGCTATACAACGATTTGTTTTTTTTTTAACAGTGAACAATAATTTGCAGAAATGGTTTTGAGAAATTTTAACAGGTGAACAAAACTCCATGAAAGCTATTCCGACCAAAATCTTATCGCGGTAATCGAGTGCTCATTTTATTTTATGTCACCAAGCTATCACAAAAAGCACAACCTATCGAGTCATCATCGACATCCAAATTACCGTTGCTAACTGAAATCAATACATCAGAAGAAAATAATCAATATCTAAAGGACTATAGCGTAAGTGTACCAGCTTTCGGCCATGTACCAGTTTTCGGCCGGCCAAACAAAACCCTCAAATATTACTGTTGCGTCCTGCAACTTTCTTTCTGGCGCTTTACTAAAACGTGATACGGTTTTCTTAACACAAACTTGCCGTCCTTGCTTTATTACGTTAACGGAGCTTTAAAAAAATCCGTGCCATAACGCTACGTGCTCAAGAAAGAAGGGGACCGGTTATGCCGACGCCAACGGCTTTTATAAGCGAAGTTCTCTCTCTCTTTCTCTTTCATCCGGTTGGCATCCTGGGTGGGGGTATTCATGGCCTCCTGACTGTGTTGAGAGAGAGAGAGAGAGAGAGATGGGTTCTCCATCCTCCGATTTAGTGAATGGAAAGTAATGATGGACCTGGTTTTTCGGGACAGTTCTTCTTCTTTTCTGGCCCGCTCACGGTTGAGCACGTCGTGCTGACATGGCCTGGTCACCAATCGATCTCCAGGTCGCTC
>KB673002.1:721737-781081 GCA_000349145.1 Anopheles dirus
ACGGAGAGCCTAAGTATCCTACGAGAGGCGTCGGATCCGTACCCGTACCAGTGCTGCATTTCTACAACACTGTCTACAGAACACAGTTCGGGACAGTTACACAAATGTATCGAACCTGACCGGGTCCAAAAAATAAAAATACCTGGTTACACAAGTTACAATATCAATCGTCTTCTCGATTTTTAGACAATTTTAATTACTGTAAAACTAAAAACGGCTCGAAAATAATCAGGCTAAAGCTACATTTTTTTCAGCATAGCGAACAGCTACCGTATCTAAATAACCAGGTCCAAAAATAACCAGATCCACAGATAACTACACGGCGCGTATCTAGATACTGGACCTGGCAAAATAACTATATATGAAAAGTAACCAGATCCAGGACTGCCTAGTACTTTGTGAGAGTAGCAGAGAGGCACCAGGTACATTCTTAAACAGTTCGCACAGCTAGATGAAATCGTCACACTCAAACATGAGATCCTTCACCCCATTCATAAAATGGCATTTCGCACGCAAGGCTTCCCCGCTGTGTTTAACATGTCAGGTTGAATACTTCCAATGATGCAATTGTATCGACTTATTCGAGGTCAATCTTTGAACTACACGTAATAACCACTTCAAGAATAGTTGGATGTCATTTCATCATTGAGTGGGACGATTTCATCTAACTGTGGGAACTGTTCAAGAAAGGATGAAAAATCCTGTATATAGTGCAGCTTTTCTGTTCCATTATTTCAGGTCGACTGCCAGGTTGGCTTCTTGTTGAAGCTGACTTTTGACCCCAGACAGCAGAAAAACTTCTTGTCTACTACTTGTTCAAAATGATGCCTATGTCATCAGCATATGCCAAGATTTGGTTTGACTCATGTAGTCCTCGAAGTTTGCACCCCTGAGTTGGTCACCCAGAATTGTTGCTTTCGTATGCGGCCTTGAAACCTATAAAAAGAATAATGTTCCGCCATCTTGTTACAACCCGTACTCCTACAAATTGTGGTTGCTCGATGCAGGTTACAACGTTTTAATTCTATTTTTAATTACAGCGTTTTCTTTTAACGCTGTAATTAAAGAGTTACATGAATTCGTTGCACCCAATCTTGAAATCGTTCCACCCATTCTCGAAAAGGTTATTATGCGTAGTTCAAAGATCAACTTCGAACAAGTCGGTACAATTGCGTCTTTGGATGTATTCTAGCTGACGTGTTAAACATAGTGCGGAAGCCCTGCATCGAAGACCTGGAAACCTCCTTTTTCCGCCATTCGTTTCATTAATAAAAGGGAGTGAAAGGCTAACGAAAGCAGTGCCAAAAATATGTTCGAAACCGTTGGGAGATCTTAAAAATGTTCAAAATTGAGAATGTTACTTAAGTTCACAGTAACACACATAACCCTGTATATAAACAGTTTAAGGTGCATTATTCAGGGTTCATTATAAACAGTTTAAGGTGGAAACCTACATTTTTTAAACCGAGGTTTTTTTCAAAAATCTATAACCTAGCACAAGATAGCTAAAACAACTTGGAACACCCATGAATTTAAAACTGCGTAGCGCATGGCCCGCACACACACACACACACACACACACACACACACGCGCGGACCTCTCCATAACATGGTTATTACCGGCAGTGTAAACCTCCGCCAGTGTATCAACCGGTTGTTATCAGTTATTAGCTAGATTGTAAACAATGCCAGCCGCCAGGCTGCCGCTGACAAACCCGCTCAACGAAGAGCAAATGCACAAGATGTCTTGCATGAAACGGCAAAATAGGGACGGGCCCGGCTGAGCGCAGGCAGTTTCCAGTGATCCATCTCGCTGTCCGGACGAAACGTAGCGTGCTACCGTGCACCCGTCTTCCAGCGAGAAACATGGCGCTAGTGTCCGTACGTGATTATGAGCAGCGCGCTTACGAAATCGTCCCCCGGAACGCGCTCGACTACTATCGTAGCGGTGCGGGAGACGAGCTGTCGCTCAAGCTGAATCGCACCGGGTTCGACCGGATCCGGATCCGTCCGCGCATGCTGCAGGGTGGCGCGACGCGCGACCTCTCCTGCACCGTGTTCGGCGAGCGGTACTCGATGCCGATCGGAATATCGCCAACGGCCATGCAGCGGATGGCACATCCGGACGGTGAGGTGGCAAATGCGCGAGCCGCGGCCAGCCGATCGGTTGCGTTCACGCTCAGCACCATCAGCACGAGCTCGCTCGAGGACGTGGCCAGTGCGACTCCGGACGCGCCAAAGTGGTTCCAACTGTACATCTACCGCGACCGCCAGCTGACGGAGGGTTTGGTGCGGCGGGCGGAATCCGCCGGCTATCGGGCGATCGTACTCACGGTGGACGCGCCGTTGTTCGGTCTGCGACGGGCGGATATGCGCAATAAGTTTTCGCTACCACCGCACTTGACGTAAGTTTGTGGCTACTGGGGCACAACTGGGTGTTAATGTGATTGTCCAAAAACAGCACGGTCACGGTGGTGTGTGATAAGAACTGATGAACTAGAGAGAAAAGAAAACAGTCACAAATTAGCAAGTAAAGCAATCACTATGAAGAACGCAAGATGTAAACCGTTCAGGAGCTCTTGCTTAGGTTTTTAGAACATGAAACGTCCAAGAGAATCTTCCTCAAAAGCTGATAAGGTAAGCTCGAAGTAGTTCATCGTCTAGTTTATAATTTAAAGTGCTTACGTTTGCACATAATACCGTTTATTTCAGAATGAAGCATTTTACTTCTGATGCACATTACTGCCGTTGTCAAGTTTAAATCATTCTCTTAAGTTGGGAAGCTAGGAAAGTCTTAGTTTGAAGTTATGCAGTCCGGGAGTTGCCAAAATGTTCAGCAAAAGCGCTGATGCGGTATGCCAACCTTATCTCCATCATATATGGAGATAAGTGTTAGTGCTATTTTCTTATGTTGTCTTCGGGAACAAAGAACAAACCAGCTGAATTCTGATGAGCTGATTTCGCGGTGTTCTAATAACTTAGTGGAGAACAGTACTTTACACAATCTTCCGTCTAACATTCGGTTATAGTGTTCCATTCCACATTGATGAACGCTACCCAATTACAATTGACGAAGACGTAAATTGACTAATGTTACCATGGGCAACAGGCTTTCTTTTTACCTTTTTACCCACGCCCGACTCTTTAAAAGATCAGAAACTCTTAGTAGTTTCACCGGTTTATTTCGTCATACTCTACCAAATTTTATCACTGGAATTAAAAAATCACTGTTTGCTTCCCGGGCGCGTATCGGTGAAAAGGCGCGATTCTTTCTCCTCACGCACTTTTAACACCTGTATCTTCTCGCGGTAAGTGCCCTCGATCCTGTTTGTGTACTATCTTCTATCTTTATCTATCTTTATACCGACGCTCTACACTGACTACCGCGCCATCTGATGGCTATTTACCCGAACCGCTGCCACAGTCGATCCGTTCCGTTCCGTGCCGTTTGACGGGACCGTTGATTGTTGATTAGAATATGCGATTGAATCGTTATAAATGCTTCGTTAAATATCAACAAAAATCATAGAGTGACGTTTTGTTGTTGAGACGATCCAATAAGGCATACACCACGTAGAATTTATCAGCGCAGAAAATGTTTTAGGGGCATTCCACCGGTAGCGATATTTTAAACCTTTTCACAGGAAATGGTACACAATTAACATACTTTCCTTGGCAACACTCTTTTGGCCACTGGAATAGCGTATCTGAAGCATGGAAGACAAACGATGAAAACAAAGTCTGCACAAATAAGAAGTACATCTGAGGAGGTCGTGGACGTGAAGATAAGATACGTTATGATGAAATTCAGGTAGCTTCTGGGTATATTGATATAGTAAATTTGATATGGCCACTGCAATATGATATATTTGCAAGCTCATTTGCAGTTTCGATCAAACAACACACGTTTTTGTCACAAATAAGGTGATGAACTCTGACATATACAGACAAATACTGCCTGAAGTACCTACGACACTTTTTATAAGTCCCTTTTATAAGGGAGGAGTTTGACAAGGCAGCCATTCTTACTTACGAGCGATACTTTATGAGTATGACAATGAAGTGGAATATATTCCACACAAAAATGAGCTATTGATTGGAAATTGATTCCGGATCATATTCAGCTTGAAAAAATGCCTTATTGATAGCCTCGCTAAGTAAAACTGGCCCATACAAACTTGCAAGGTTCTTTCCGTCTGTGTTATTACACAGATAACAGTAGAAAAGTCTTATTCATACAACGGTGTAAAAATGTGTCAGCGAGTTATTGTATCCATTAGACCTTTGTGTTTCGAAACACGAGGGATACGGATCGGAACAGCAGGATCAAACACAATCCGGATCCGGAGTTCGATCGGATCGAAATTCAGATAGGAGTGCATTGTCCCATCATTCAAATGAACCTTCGAAGCTAAGCTTCATCATAGCTAAACTAATGGGGTAAATGAAACAGAAACTGAAACCACATAGACAACAGTCTAAAAGTACAAGATTTCATTCCCATTCTGAAACAATATGTACATTCCTTACAGCGCTAAAAGGGCAACAATAAACTTGGCATGGCCAGACTGATATGTGGTGCATGTTTGCATCTATCTACTATGCATTTCTTTATTGTCGTAAAAATATAAAACGGAGAAGCGAGGCGAAAGAGCCAGAGAACCGCGATTTTCTCCTAAATCCAATTTTAAGCTTTTTTCAAATAGTGTTAGGGGCATCCTTGCAAGAAACGGATTGTTTTTGGTGCTTCATACGAGCATTTCGCAATGAACTTGCATGTGATGATGGTATTATGATGGTCAAACATGAATGAATCAGATTTGACTATCATTAGAAATGTTATTAACAATTGACAAACCAGTGAATATGTCCTGTAGTGTACCTGCAGACACAAGCTTGTGAGGTTCGATGCAAATCCGAAGAATCATCAACCAAGTTCATTGCAGCAGATGAAAATCCTCTTCTTTCAGAATGGCAAACTTTGTCGGTAAAGCGTCCAACATTCGTAGCCAGGGCGGGTCGGGCATCAACGAGTACATTGCCGAGCAGCTCGATCCAGCGCTGTCATGGGAAGACGTCAAATGGCTCATCGGGTTCACCAAATTGCCCGTGATCGTGAAGGGCATTCTGACCCGCGAGGACGCAATCCTTGCGGCCGACCTAGGCGTGCGGGGCATATTCGTTTCCAATCATGGTGCCCGTCAGCTGGATTCTGTTCCCGCTTCGGTTGGTGCACCGCGTGCCGCTTGGTTCTGAGAATCCGTCAATAGCACCTTCAATCACTTTCAGATCGAAGCACTCCCGGAAATTGTAGAAGCCGTCGGGGCACGCGTCGAAATATTCCTCGACGGAGGCATCACCCAGGGGACGGACGTGTTCAAGGCGCTGGCATTAGGCGCACGGATGGTGTTTCTCGGACGACCAGCGGTCTGGGGATTGGCAGTTAATGGGCAGGCTGGCGTTGAGCATGTGCTGGACATACTGCGAAACGAGCTGGACCTCACCATGGCGCTTGCCGGTTGCAAAACAATCGCGGACATCTCGAAGGAATACGTCGTTCACGAGAACTATTACAGCAAGCTGTGAAATGCACGCACACACTTGTTGCGGCTGTAGCCCACAGGTACGTTAGGCATGTTAGTTTTTATTTTATTTATCAAAAATTTTGGACATATTTCGGAAATCGAAACGAAACCAAACAAAATCACTCGTACGAATGTGTTGCGCTGCATGAATAAAAAATGACCGGTATCTTCAGAACCTGTTTGTTCCATCCATTTCGATACAATGAACTGAACTCATGAACTCATGAACTCATTCTGCTTTATCTTCTTCAAACGTCAACTAAGATTGGGCCCGTCATTTATGACCTTTCTTGAAATGATTATACCCGTAGCTTGCTTAGTTCGTTCCGCGCCTTAGCAGACGGTACAGCTGAGCTTCCAATCCACTATCATTGGCATGTAAATCAATGAACTTGCGCCTCTGACTACAAGCCCCAAAGTATACAGCTTTTACTTACTTATCAGGCGCTTCACGGTCTTGGCCTGCTGCAACAAATCCGCCCATGGTTACCGTCATCTATGCATGGCCTAAGAAAACTATGCCGGTTAGATCGTCCAGTGACATTCTACTGAAAAGACCTGCCCACCGGTTTTACCCCGGCTGTGCTCTCGAATGCGATCTTGTCAACGATTAAATTGTGAAAGCTGTGGATCTGACACCCATATTCTCAAGTATCTACCGCATGATGAGGATCTGGCCAGAGGTTGATTTATCTCATCAGAATCCTGTCTGATAGTCACCAACTACCAACTTCTATGTATGGGTCAAGATAATCTTGTAGCATAAGGAAGAGAACTTTATAGGCGGTATTCAACTCCGTAATATCGATTCGTTATCTCGTCTATTTCACGAATCTCGTTGGATCAAACAGCACCTTCAATCACGACAGTTTGAGTGTGATTCCGTCGATTCTCGGTGCCTTGCTTTTCTTGAACCGACGGGTGTAGCATGTTGTATGGCTAGACCGACGGGTCTAGCTCACCTCTAGCTTTCTGATGGGACTGAAGTGCACTCTGATTTGCTGGAGTTCCTGCAGGCTCTGCTCTTCCCATAGTCGTTTTCGGTGGGTTGTACTAGCTTTTCTTCTCTTCTGAGCCGTTTGTATTCCACTGCGCATGCTCGCGTTCTTTGCCGCTGCTGCATTGCTCGACATGCACAATTCTTACGTTCGGTCACATGTCCACATTGATCGCCGCACCAGCCAGATATGGCTTAAAACGTCCCATCTTTCACTCGTAGTTTCTTACTCGTTGCTTGGAAGTAGAGATTCGCCTGAAGCGGCTTCAATTTTCTCTCAAACATGGCTTTCCTTCAGAGACAACGTGTTGATGCGAACTTGCATGCTTACTCCACCCACATTGGGGCGTGGTCAGGCAATTCCGTACCAACGTATCACCAACCTTTCACTAAGCCGTCTAAATGGTTATCAGAATCAATGCAGGCTCCTCAACTTGTTCTGACGTTTAACAAGCTCGACTGAAAGAAAGCTTCAAACAACATTATGTATACAAAGAAAACAACCCCAACTTTGTTCCTTTTGTTTGTTTTACTATTTTTATTTCAATTTTTAAGTGTTTTTTGTCTTGTAATATTTTGAGTAGTTCAGAAAATCTGTATAGTTTGCATTATTCTGCGTTATAGGTTCGTGATGCAAAGATTTTGTATGGTGTAATTAGTTGATTTTGGCTGCCGTTTTTCTGATCTTGTTTCATTAGTTAGCTTACTTATGTTTCTAGTTTTTTTGTTTTGTTTAAAGTTAAAGAGTATATGCTTATAAGGGGAAGTGTTCCTTTCCTTGCGACCTCCCTCCTTTGCAATTACTATTCATCAAAATGGTATCGATTCTCGTTAGTTGTTCGTTTCGAATTCGCTCGTCGCACTCTTCACGTTCTACTTCACGTTCCGATTTAGTTTTTTCTGTTTCCTTTTCCTGTTTGACGATATCAAGCAAGCAGTTTCAATCACTACAGTTACTGGCTAATGCTACTGAAATTATTTTTATGTACGGTGATTGTTCGTGTATATGGTTTTCATCCACTGCTGGCTGCTGCTCAAGATACACCTTTCCATTGTAGTAATCGTGTACAAATCTTATCCGTTTCTTAAACATAGTTTCACACACCTTTCGATAAGTGATTACATTGATTAATTTGTTGCGAGCTTACCATAGGGATTATACTACAGAGCGTTTTAGTTTCGGAAAGAATTAATTTGTTTGTTTCGTCTTTTTTTTTTGCTTTTTTTTGTGAGACATTTCGGTAGAGATATTGCGCATCTAAAGATTATCGTGTATGTTCGAGAGAAGCTTCTGCAGCAAATGCGAAACGAAGGAAGGCATCATGCCGCTGCATTCAACGAACGAACCTATTGTGGGTACAGGAAGAGGGGCGATTGGTTTGAATTGGCTTGGAAACGTTGCTTCCGTTCTCGGTGCAAAGCAAAACTTTACTGTGTGTCACTACCATTTACTTGCCAAACAGTGTAAATAAATGCATGAGTTTTGAGCTACCTTACCTCCGGCTAAATATTGTTATCGGGCATTTATGAAGCATTTATGTCGCATGCACGCTCTATTATTTGGTTTGTACAACAATTGTTGCATAATTTTGATTAATTTCCGTTTTGCTCCTTCGAATGCGTAAACACAGCGTAGAATTTCTGGAACTGGTCGGTACTAATTGTACGATGCGTTACTAAACGATACGTAATCATCACATAAAAGAGCCCGATACACAGATTTATGGCACTTGGTAAACACATAAACGAAGAAATTTGAACAATACATGGGAAGCAAGTGACTAGATGCTGATTTCCATTAGATTCTTGTTGTTTTCAGTAATGGTATTTTGTGTGCGAACCGATTCACCCAGGATGGCCCATTAGTTCGGTATGCAGCTTACAGAAATCAGCATTTATAAAATAAAGCCACAATGCATCATTCTCTCACAATCACTATAGAACATTTATGCACCTGTACGGGTTGATTACAATTTATTCACTATCTCTAATTTGGTTTAACTTCTCTATCGAGCCATCGTTTCATTACGGGGGGAAAGGGAGTAGTAATTACTAAGTCGCTATTTTAATAACTGCGTTATTTATGTCACACTGATACTGATTTTTGTTTTGCTTTTTGTTTATAAGATGAGGAAAACACGACATGCACGTTCAAGTTACACTGCTCCAGCGTTTTCGCCTCACAAACCACACCACCATAATGGGTTCGGGCCCGGTTTGCTCAGTACCATAGCCCATCAACGCATTCTCATCAACTACGATCCCGGCATGATCCCAAAATCGATCATTGCACGCCGCACAAACGTACCCGTTCAATGGAGAATGGCCAATAGAAAAAATGTGAGACCAACACACGTATAAAAATGGAACGAGGTCGACTATCGCACGACACAACGGATAGCTCGTCGGGGTGGGAGAGACGAAAAAGAGCATAATATTGTACAACCTATTACGAAGAGAGTGCACAATAGACCTTCTTCTTGGTGGCGCGGGCAGTTTTGACACAAGTTATCGTGTCTTTTCAGGTGGTTTTTCTTCGCTGGTTCACTCCGGCACAGTCGCCGTATTCCCGCCGGCTTTTTATTTTTAAACTGTCCTAATGGCTTTTTAAACGGCAATGTAGGCGGTCCCGTCATTTCATACATCGTTCGATTTTTGTTCCTAATCAGCGCCTCCGAACCCCGTTTGCTCGTATTATGCTTCATCAAAAAAGATTCCAAACATACATACGTAAACACTGTGGTGCTTTTGACGTTGGAAAAACAGGAAAAACTCAATGCATATGCTTCCTAACTCAAGCAAACCGAAAGTGGTAAAGCTTCTAATTTCTTGCTACCGGGCACCGAAGCGATCAAACAGTCAGCAACACTATCGTCCGAGAAAGGGATGCTACCGCTCCCTAACCCATGCTACCCTAGATCACCTCTAAATATGTAAAAAAGTAGTGTCAGTGGATTCGTAAAAAATGTCACACTCGATACCGGACGTAAAACCCTACATCGTTGCAAAATCGCACATATGCCTAACGAAAAGAACGCACAGTTTCAGATCCAATTCGAAATAGATTGAGCAAAAATCGCCTTGCTGTGTGTGTGTGTGTGCAGGCGTGTGTGGCCGAGGAAGTTACATAATTTAACAATCTGAATGCGACCATAACGGCTGACACCCCAAAGAGCGACCAATTTGTTTAAACCTAGCTACCAGTTGGAGTTTAAGTTGTGTTTTGCTCGATATTGGCTGCAGGAGTTAAAAAAAACCCATACTAGGTCCATTTCTATTTTAGTGTGGCGGTGGGGAAGGCCAACCGCATCCTTTCTTTTCCATTCCAAGGTGTGAACGAACTGAAATAAGGAGGCGTTCCAATAGTTACATTACTACACTCCCACAAGCATAAACTTTCGATTCGATTACCCGGTAGACGTTGTGATGCGATTACGAAAAACAATGCAAGAATCATAGGCTGCCATTGTCCCATGTTTGTGCGCGATTTAGGTTGCACAAAACATGCCGATGTTTCACTTGTGAGCGTACGTACCCCGGCGATTGCATACTCTTCGTTCAGACTCTTATTACATTACAAATTACGTCGTAGCCTAAATTCTATTTTCCTGGACAATAACGGACAGCAGATGCCGACAGTGTGTGAGCATCTCATCTTACGTCAAATTGTGTGATGATGTAGTTATTACACAGATAATAAAAAACGTGCATTCGGATTTGAGTCTGTCGTTCCTGTCAGGACCGTTGTCAATCAATTAAAGCTTCCCCGGCCCACTGTTCAAACTCAAGTACGCCGATCGTTTGCAGTAGAATAGTACTGCTAAATGTAACAAATAAAATGCTGGATGCGTGTCTATGGTAATCTCATTCTCATAATCTAATGAAAAAAAAAATGTGATAAAACTAAAAGAAAAGCCTAAACATTTTCATCAGCTACACCATAGTTTGTGACAGTTACAGATACGATCACTTCCACAGCTGGCCAGGGTACGTTCTAGATAAGGGATTAAATACTAGCTCCTATATAGTCATAATAGTGTAAGACTCACGCAGCTTCTCTACTATCGTTTGGTGACTCAAAGTGTGCGCACTGGTCTTCATGTTAGGTAGGCTAACTCATACAATTAGACTTTCTTTTTTACTATTTGGTTGGCAATCTTAAAAACAACGGAAGTTAATATCAATGCGAAGTAAAATCGTTACAATTATATTAGTTATATCACTAAAAATATGCACAGTAATTGTTCAGACGGCTGCAATCGAATTAGTTTGAATTATCAGCATCAGTGCTGACGGATTTGATCATTATGATGAAACCATCTACCCGAACGCATCACACGACGTACAGACACCGAATCGAAATAATGTTCCATAACCCGACGGACAGCGTTTGACAGCTTACACGCAAAAGTCAAATTTGCTGCTGATGTAAGATGTAACAAAATCGCGCTAATTTCGTGCATCATTACCGGTCACCAGACTCCCTATCTCCTGCACATATCTGCGAAATGACGCCCACCTATGAGACCGCGCCGATGGTTGATGTCGGTCGGCGATATACTCTACTTGGAAGGAGGGCCAACTCTGCCTCTTCACTACATTCTCATCATTTTTTTTACTTTCCATCAACCTTTTCTAGTTGTTGAGGCTGAAGAACGCTTGCTACGTATAAACTACCAGCTTACAGATTACACTGCCATAGTATCGTAGGCTGTGAGTCCTGTGTTACCGGTGGCTGCTGTTTGTTTGGTGTACTTGGGTTTGACTTCGTTTCTGTTGCCGGTGCGGGGATGCAGGAAGGATAGAGAGAAATGAGAGATAAGAATGCCATTATTCACTCTGTTCTGTATAGGTACGGTGTAAGGTGCTGTAACAGAAAATTGAGGTTATTAAACAAGTGTTTGAGTTTTTCGGTTTCATAGACCAGGTAGTTTCTCCATCCATGATTGAGTTCTTAATATTATGCTACATTGCTGGTCCTAAATAGTATTGTCAACACAAATCAGAAGTTGTTTCAATATTTTAATATTTTAAAAACATGTTTCCGATGCACAGACAGTATCACATCCATTCGTCCTATCCTTCAATGGAAACATTCTGAATAATAACAATTATACTATAAGTGCTATCTTTATCGTGCGCCTCAACTGTATATTACAATTTTCGAAACTCGCACGATACAGACTGAAATAATTACACACACACACAAACGAATAAGACAAAAAAAACTCATAGAATGAACCATTATAAATCCACGAGCATAAAATGATGCAAAAAGAAGAAATTGAAAATAATTCAACCATTCCGACATAGTAATGTTTGTAATCTTTAATTTAGAACTCCAATACTTACGCTATTAGTGACAAATGAAAGGCCTCTAACAAATGGTATTTTATACACCTTTGATTTCATATACTTAGTTAGTGAACATCACTATTTAGCGAGAACAAGCAATCACTTCCAGTATTATTATTGGAAGGAACTTCAGTCACGGACTGCTCATGCAATAGTAATAGTAAGTTGTCGTACAACATTTCTACGAGTCTACGAAATTATATTAGTATTCTATCTACAACCACTCCCAGAACATAGAACACATAATTACCTTTTCAATAATTTCTCTGTTTCGTCACCGTTAATAGCATCGTTGGATTTCGATGAAGCTGTTTTGATTTAATAACATTTTGGTTTACAAAGACGAACACATTTGGACGAGGACGGGAAATAAAAAGAAAGAAAAATCATAAAATATGTAGCGTTGCAAAACCTTAAAATTTTAATACGTCAACATTTATCAATGTCAAACAAGCAATGTATGAATGTAGAGCGTGTAGAGTAGAGTACCAAAGTCAATGGAGCATGTATACATATTTTTTTATAATTTAATGCAGGAATTAGTGCCAACAAAACGAATCGTCTACACACACACACACACACTCTGTCGACGGCATCTAGCTACACACAGAACGCAAATTCATGCAAGAGGGGATGCAATTATAACGTGATTTATCATATTCACTATGTTAATATTGGTTTTGGTTATAGAATTAAAAAAAAACATAAATGTTAATGAGTGATAACATAAACATGACGCTTGGGGAACTTGGTCTTTGTACCTGTAACAGTGCGAAACAGGAAAAACCACACAACGAATAAAGACCGTGCGGTTTATAGCAGGAAGTCGATACATTAAATCGAAACATTGGATTGCTAATGTTGTATTGTACCATCGTTTCTGAATTTTTATTTATAAAAAATAATGGATTCAAGCTTCGACTGAAGATTCGTCAAGAACAGTGAGAAATAGATTGAAAAAAGTTTAACTTTATCAATTCTTCGATTATCTGAAAAAGAAATCGAAGAACAGTGAAACTGAATCGACTGCGAAGAAAATTCATGGAATCAAATCGAAACAGACTAAGACATTCTATTGAACTCTCCATGACACCTAAGTCATGTTGGCCCCGCAAATCTTTTTTGGGCATTTCTAAACGATTGTATTTCAGATTCAATCACCAACAACACCAAATATTCAAGTTTTATAATTGGGTTAGTTTGTGATCACATCTCTTCAAACATTTCTACCTCCGTACTGTCAAGGACCATACGTTGATGAAATCGGAAATTGTGAGTGAAATACCAACAATGAATAATAATTCGGTCTAATGTCTTTTTTATAAGTGTAAACTTTTTCGGATTAGGGATTACATGTATTGTTTCATAGCTGTCAGTTGTTCCTGAGCAATCGAAACTAAAAATCAAAAAGTCTCAAATTATTACTGAAATGTCAGTTATAAGTAAGTTATTCGAAACTTATGATACATTCATAAAGATCACAAATCTGCACTGCAGTGCAGATAACTCCACTATTGTAAGTGTATCTGCATTTTTGCTTATGCTAGAAGTAACCCAAACATAAGATTGATTCTAACTATAATTCCGAAAAAAAGGATACACATTAAATGCATGGACAGGGAGAAGATCTCGCAGGGATATGAGTATGCAATGTTTAATGACACGAGGCGGGTGATTACGTACGAATGTAAGTATGAATCGACAAACGCAATATGTATGAACACACAAGGTTATGAGCAAATTGAAATTCATGTGGTCATGAGGAAATGCAGACTGAACTGGTGAAGTACTATTGCAGGCACAACGAATACGCCAGCAACTCACCCTCAGACGGTTCTGCAACAGTGGAACGAATATGAAGAGGCACATCAATATCGCATAGTTCATTGGGCATTTTTGTTGTGGGAATCCCGGCGGAAAGGATACAAAAAAGTGAAATAGAACAAGCATTAGACGAGCAACAAGATAGTCTATCGCGTCTAACGGTGCTGATGTTTGCGGATTTCTACAAACCAGACTCATATTTGCGGCACGCACATTACTCTTCATTGCACGAAGCATTACCATAGTCTGTTTAAAAAAATAAAAAAAAAATTTTTTGCTTACCTCCATAGTTTCCGCGTGGCCCATTATCACGGTCGCATTCGGCTTCAGAGATCTCATTGCTTTCTTTGGAATCGTTGAAGGACGAGTTGCTCGTATCGTGATTGCGCGGTGGTGGTGGTGGCGGTTCGGGTGAACCAACGCTGCGACGACCGACTGAGCCTCGTGAGCCGTAATGCTCATACGGCGTACCGTAGTTGCCACCATACTGCGAACCGTACTGGTCATCTTCTGGTGCGCAGTTAGCTGGATCGTCATACTCAGGTCCCGGGCCGCAGTAAAGCGAACCACCCTGTGAATTGATTCGTGTGTATCGTCGCTGTAAACCCAAAGCATAGAACATATTAGGATTGAAGGAGATTTCCGGCGGACGTTTTCAGTTGCACTTACATATTGATCTTCCTCGGCGCAGTTTGCCGGATCGTCATACTCCGGTGCCGGAGTGTAGATGCTGCTTTGGCCTCCCTGGCTGTTCTTGCGAGCATAGCGATTCTGATGGGGGTGAAAACGTTAGAAACTCATCATTCTTGCATGGCAAAACACGCTGTTTAACCAGCGCTTAAATTGGCCTACTGGCCATACTTTACCATCGATTGTGAACCAGATCGTGAATGTACATGGCTCGGAACCTGCATCGCCATACTGGATCCCATCGTTCCCATGTGTCCCGGACCACCCATTCCATTCTGATGAGGGAACGTTTGGAAGTTCATGGCTTTCGTTGGATCCATTTCTTCCCGGAACCCAAGCAGATGGAACGTGGCGTAAGGGCAAATCTCATCTTCCATACCTAATCACAGCGACAACGATAAAAAACAATGTAATCAAGAAATGAAACAAGCCTCCCATATGGCAAACATTGTGTTGTTAGTATGAAAAACCCCAACTTTACGGTGTTAGAATGCATGGTTAGTACTTTCAATAATCACACAATAGACCAATGTATTACACCTTACCCTTATCTGTCATACGCCCAGTAAGTTAGTAGAGTATGTATGATTTGCGTTCGAAGAAATTTTAAATTACAAATCAGTTTCCAATTGAATCATAGGATGAATCATACAGCAAACATTAGGAAAAGAGATAGAGATAGGTAGGTTTAAAACGTGTAATCGAAATGTAGACAAACGACAGTGTTACAACAAGCATAATAATGAAAAAAAAATACGAAAAAGTACATTTCAACCAATGAAACTATCATCAGACACACGCCATTACTATTGAAAACACGTTTCGATAAGTTATACGCTACTAAAACTAGAAAACTAAAAAAAAACTTTACCATAGCACGCTGGAGGGTGATTGAACCGTCTTGGCAGTGGTGGTGGGGCCTTCTTCAGTTCTTCATACAACGGACGTCGTGGGTCCCAAGTGGTATGGTTGGATTTTATGGAAGGATTATGGCCTAATTTGACACAATACAAATTATATTCAAATTTATGACGATGGGAAATAATGCTTGATAATGCTAACTTATAGGATGATTTTTTCAAAGAATATTTGAATATTTTTTAAAAGATATTTTAGTTTGATTAAAATGCAATTCACACAGCATAACAAGTTATAAAAAGCGATTTGTGAATAATGTTACATATATATTACAATAATGTTGCATATTGCACATAAGCTGATAACAAAAGTTCAATAATTGATTTACATTAAATCAACGATCATGATGATATAAATAAAACGAAATATTAAATAAAACGAAACAAACGAAACTGGATAGCATACTGATATGAAATCTGATATGAAAAGTATAATTCTTTATGATGAACATCTATTGCTCTTTTATGGCTTGTCAAATTTCTTTTTCTTTTT
The DNA here is from genome assembly GCA_000349145.1 of Anopheles dirus. NCBI lineage: Eukaryota > Metazoa > Arthropoda > Insecta > Diptera > Culicidae > Anopheles > Anopheles dirus. The sequence continues at coordinate 737,599 of KB673002.1, forward strand.
TTTCACCATAGCGAGATAAAGTTCGATAAATACACCATTTGTAATGCTAATATTGGGACAGTTGATACAAGAATATTGCTCATCAATTACTGCAACATATCCAGGTTTCACAGTACTAAACATTGTTTCAATGAAAATCAATCTAAAAAGAAGTATATTAAAATCGATTAAATTGAACAAGCTTCAAACTATTGGCGTGGATTTACAAAAGTCTACCGCATGTAGCACTGGGGTGATTATGCACTCAGTCTCAGTCAAGCGATTATTTGATATAGTTGATATTTGATATATAAAATAATAATATCAATCCATACGATGTATTTTAGATGCCAAAATATTGAATAAAAATATAGAATCAAGGAACAATAATACCAATGAAACAAAAAACAATGCTACTAGGTACTCCAGAGCTACTACTCCCGCTCAGACGCTCCCCAATGCTACGCGCGGTAGACTCTTGTGCTCTTTTGCCTAGTTTTATGTTGATTATTGATAACTGGCGTTGTGAAATAAGCTGCACATCTAAATACATACATTATTAGAATCGCACAGACATCTTGTTTTACCTATAATTCGGGTATCGTTGTTAACCATACTTACGATTGCTGATGATTACGAGATTACAAAGAGATTTGTAAACAATGCAGCGCCAAAATTTCATACTCTAACCACAACCGTAAACCCCCAACGAAAACATCCATCGATTTCAGCGGTTATACTCACTTATGACAGTTCCACGCTTCACACGATCGCAGGTGTTATAATTGGATCCTGGCACCGGTGGCAGCTTACGGTTCGGTGGTGCAATGTAGCCTAGCTCATCACGAATATCTGGTCGCCTCTTGTCCAAGGTAGCAGCTCCGGCCGGACCCATTGACTGATTGTAAACGACGTCATCTTCGCAGTAGATGTTACAGTGAAGCAAGATAATATATGTTAATAGGTAATACACATTTACCAGCGTTTAGAAATCTAAGCAGGGATAAATTCTGTCACTCATGCTCCTGAACAAGTAAAGATCATGTACAAATACAATCACTTTAGAAGCGCAGAAACACATCCAACGTCACAAACAATAACAACACCAGAACAGCTAAGCAACCTACAGTATACATCCTTTGGTCCACATCGAGGATCGTCGTCTCGGCGTCGGGAGATCGCTACACATATAACTAATACACCTACCGCCACCACTATCACGGTTGCGATCAGTGGTACCATCACATTCAGGTCAATCCAGTGAGGAATCCATGGAGGGTAGATGGAGCCTGGTTGGACCGAGCCAAAACTTGGTGCCACCGTTCCTGACGTTTGAGAAATGCCGATGTCCGTGGCCGTATTGTTTGTACCATTGGCAATGGCGATTATTGGTAAATGTTAAGTGCATGCATGTCATTGCATGAATATATAAACATTAACAAACAAACCAAAGATTGTGACATCACGCGAACGTTTCCAGATTAAATAGAGCGTTTTTGCGTTTGAACAATTACATTCATATTACAATTGTAGTGACAGAACCCGCCCATGTAGATTTTCAGATACGGAATAAAAAAATCAGAGAAAAGGAGAAAGAGAAAAGAGAGAAAAAAAGATTTTCCGAAATCAGTATACCTTTGTTAGTGTTGCCTTTGCTACGCAGAATACATATAACTATAATCGCAATTATAATAACAAGTAAAGCAGCTACGACTGGCACTACTAAGTTCAAATTGGAAAGGATGATACGGATCGTGTCCTCAGCCGTTAACTCGGGTATATCGCGAGTGGGTGCGATTGTCCCTGAAACAACCAATCAGAAAGAGAAGAAGAAAGAGAGATTGAGGGGGTAAATTAATAGTTAGTTTTCTTCTAATAGAACTTTGATTTGACAGGGAAAAATATAAAATTGCTTTCTCTTAAAAACTTTCGCAACATCACACTACAAGTCTTCTTAATACTCAACTGATTTAGTGGTTTAAAAAACATTCATCACCTGTCAACTCTTGGTAGAAAGGATATATTTTCGTTAAAGTTGAATGGAATGTTTTTTTTTCTTCGCTGCGAAACATATTAAGCCTCACACTGAAGTGCAAGATCGTTACCAACATTGGTAGCAATTTAATTTCTTTGCTACACGCTATGGAGCACATGTAGCTTGCAGAAATTTAAACGATCGGCATTACATACACATAACAACGGGAAAAAATAATTAAATTTTAATTTAAACAACTAATAAAAGTTTATTAACAACTACAACGGAGCTAATAACAACGACGGTAATTGAGTCGTTCGAAATTTAAATAAATCATTACAACAAAGCTATATATCACATAGATTAATTTGGTCTAAGGTAAGTGTGCAGATAACTGAAGATCTAATAAGTAAATTGTGCCCGCATTTTACATATAACATTAACTATAGCAGAGTAGTTGAAACGAAACATATACAAACTACAACGGATAAGTTAAATATGGTATATGCTCACAAAACAATTTTAAATTGATGTAAAGATAGATGAAGATGATGGTAGCGGACGAAATAATCGAACAAAATATCTTCATCGAACGTTGCAGTACCGAACATTTTGCGATGGTTCGTATTTAGTAGTGCGATTTTGACAAACCTTCACAAATAAAAAAAAGCAAGCACAACAATTTGTTCATATAACAAATAATTAAAGAATCACCATCTAATAGCAAACTAGTGTTTTAGATTGTCACGTGATTTCAGTATAATTTAAACAATCTATCATGTGGAGTAGTTGAAATTATAACAAAAAACTTAAAAACAATTACTTATTAAATAATATAGGTGGAAAAATTTGTGATTATGTGTCAATGTGTAAGTGATTTATAATATGTTTTACCCATGTATTGTACATTTAAAATATATCCAATCAATCTTGGAAAAAAGCTTGCTCCCTGCAAATCCAAAACTGTAATAAGTAGTGGTCAAAATCCGTGTGATGTTTTTCATTTGTATCATTTTCACTGTTACTAGTCCAACTTATGTACATTGCTTTGCCTGGCATGTTGTGTCATAAATTAGATTATTTAAAGCACTCTTTTCAACATAATAGCTGGTTGATACTTTGGTTCTTATTTACTAAAAATATAATGCATGACGGAGATGTTACAGATTGCCTTACTTAGCCACGAATATTTGATAGGAAATATAAGTATATTAGTGTAGCGATCTGGCGTATGTGACCTTATTTATCACGTATATTCTAATACCTACTGGCAAAAGCGAGGTTTGTTTTAATATACAAATTTCTATCTGTTATTAGGGTAATAGCAGATTTATGCCGTTTAAGTTCAATCTTGATAAATTCTGATGGTTGTTTCAGAGACATTATATATTATAATTGTCGGTTTAAAATAAAACTTAACACAAAGTAGATGATTAAGTAACAATAAAAAGCATAATTGTTCGATGAAGCATGATAAAATCTTCAATGACCCAATTTAAATAAACCAGTGTACTAAATAAATTTATGTAGGATTTTCAGTTGGCTTTTATTTAACCAAAGTTTTTTTTCCAAACGCGAAGTTTTAGCAAAATATATGATGCTTGATGATCAAAATATGAATGATGAAATTATGTACAAATTTCTAAAATAAAATTGCAAATGAAATAAAATAGATGTCCGAATTAGCTGTAAACAAATGCCTAATTATAATGCATGTTCTTAGTAAAGAATAGTTTATTTTTTATTTTTCCTTCGATTTCGATCGTTAAAAATGAAACAATAAACCGTATTTTAAACGAATAAATGAATAAGCTTACTTCGAATTTGTTACCTCATCACATAACCAAGTGTTGATTGCATAACATGTGACCTTACCTCCCGTGATGGTGAGCGTAGCAAATTCATACTCAGCGACAGTGAACCCGGCATTGTTGTGAGCTGTGACGCGCAGGTTGTACCAAGTGGCAGGCTCTAGGTCCAACACGACAAAATTTCCACCGGGCTTGACATTATTGGAAATTTGATTCCAGTCAATCTGGTCTCTGCAAGATTTGTACATTAAAAACACATAAACTTTAATATCGAAGGCGCATGAAAGCCCCTGCACTTGTCGTATATACGTACTTCTTCTTATGCTCAACGACAAAGTGTGACATGCGGCATCCGCCGTCTTTCCATGCCGGCAGATGTAGCGTGATCGAGTTGGAAGAAACTTCAATGAAACGCGATTTTTCCGGGAGCAATGGTTTCGATCCCTTTGTGCGTGTGTTTAGAATATCGGAGGGCTCACCAGCACCAATCGTATTGTACGCGGTCGCGTACACTTGATAACGTGAGCCACAATACAGTTTTTCAATGGTGTACTTCGGTGCTTCAAGTGCCACGTCGATCGTTTCCCATTCGCCAAACTCTGGTTTGTAGTGCAGCGTATAGCCCTGCAGTGGGGCAGTATCAGATTCATGTGGCTTCAGTTTCACCGACAGTGAATCGGTGGTCGTTGCCGTAAGCGTCAACTGTGGCGATTGAGGAGGTGCTAGCACGATCAGACGATGCGTAATCGAGTCCTTGGCAATGGAATTCTCTGCGGTACAAGTGTAGTCACCAGCATCCTGGCGTATCACGTCCTTTATGAACAGGGAGCCTTCGGGCAGCTGGCGAATGCGCTCGTTCGGCACAAACTCTACACCCTTGATCTTCCAGGTGATATCCGGTGTCGGTGATCCCACAGCCATGCACGGCAGCTTGGCATCTTCCTTGAACGTAGCCGTGAACTTGTCATCGAAAGATGCAATCTTCGCTGGTACCTTATCGCTTGGCATGGCGGAGAGAGTTTTCGACGATTGTCCTTCACCGATGGTTGTGGAAGCAGTTACCCAGAATTCATATTTCTGGTTCTTCTCCAGTCCGGATGCTTCGTAGCTCATCTGGAACGATGGCACTTTGTGGCTCTTTGGTTCCTGTTCGCCGCTCTTGATGTACACCGTGTACTGCAAAATCAAACCATTTGGCTGCGCAGGCGGTTGCCAGGACACGAGAATCGAACCTTCGGACATGACCAAAGCTTTCACGGCAGTCGGTGCTTCCGGTACGTCCTGCTCGGTTTGACAGTGAATGGGCGCGCTACGCACTCCATCGCCACCGGAAGTAGTTGCTAGCACCTGCATCGTGTAGTTCGTATATTTCTTCAGCCCATGCAGAACCGTGTCACTTGAGGCAGTTTTCTTGTAGTCTTTGTTCTTATCGTTGTTCCACAGATCGCTAGGAGCGTACACCACTTTGTAGCCCTTGATGACACCATTCGCCGATTCCAGCGGTGGGCTTACCCAAGATACGCGTATCGTTTGAGAAGTTAGCGTAGTGCACATCGTGTCACTTGGTGGCTGGTCAGGAGTGCCCTCCGCCGTGTACTGCTTCTCTTCATCGCTCATTGGCCCGGCCCCAACTTTGTTGAACGTTTGAATCACAATCGAGTACTGCGTGTACGTTTTCAGGTTATTAATCTCCAGGCTATGTTCCTTGCCTTCTCCACCCTCTGGCGAATAGTTCACCGTTTCATAAACATACAGTGCGTTAGCGGACGTTTGCTTGTATCCCACGTAGTAGCCCAAGATATCCCCATTCCATTCCGCACGCGGTGGTGCCTTCCAGCTTACGCGCAGAGTCGACTGATTAATGGCCTCGACCTTGATTGTTTGTGGCTTGCCAGATGGAGCTTCCTCGGCGGTAATAATCGTTACCACATCCGATGGATCAGATACACCGATATCGTTCTCCGCAACAATACGAATGTTGTACGTGGTCGCTGGGCTTAGCTTCTGTACCTGGGCCTCGTTGGTGTCACCCGGAACGATTACGCGATCGATATCGTTTTCCCAGGACCCGCGGGAACGTTTGAACTCAATAATGTATCGTTTCAGTACTGAGTTACCGTCGTATGGTTTAGCCCAGCTCAACTGAACAGTGCGTCCCGATTTGTCCAGCACCTTCAGTGCGTACGGCATCTCTGGTGGTTCCTGAATGATCATGTTGATGCTAGTGTCGTCGCTACCGAAAGCGTTTGTAGCCATGCAGGTGAAAAGTGCCGAATCACTGCGCTCGGTGCGTTTGATAGAGAGACTCGACGTAACACCGTTGGGAAGAATCTCCTCCCGAATCGTGTACCGGTTATCAGACTTCGGGTCCAGGCGAATGTTGTTCATGTTCCACAGAATGCCGATCGGTTTCTCACCCTTCGCTTCGCACTGCAGCACTGTCGGTTCACCGCGACGAGCGGTTTGATTGCGTAGTTTTTCCACGAATTCCGGAGGTGCTTGAACGGTAATCAATGTGACCGCGCTTAGGCCAGATCCAATGCCGTTTATTGCCTCGCACAGATAGTAACCTTCATTCGATTTCTGGATGTTCTGAATGAACAGCGATCCTTCTTCAACGCGAATGCTCGAATCATTCGATCGTAGATCCTTGTACTCTCCGGGGGTGTCTCCTGCAGCGAGGAAACGTTTTATAATAAAGGTTGCAATAAATGTACAAGTGACTATGTTGCAATATACGTACCCACTGCTTTCTTCCAGGTGACCTGAGGCTTGGGGAAACCGTCCGCTTTACATTCAACTTTGGCGTTTGATCCTTGAGCAAATGCTTTGTCAGTGGGTTCAAGAATCCACCTTGGGGGTACTGATGTGCATATTATACAGCGAAGCACAATTCAGATGTCACGCATATGGGAAAACATAAAAATACGTTAGTTTCTGTTACAGTGCTCTTCCCACAGATATTAGTTTGATTCTCGAGACACATTCAAGATGCCGAATAATTTGAAATTCATATGCTTTTCTTTCCGAATTGCGCCTTCCGAAAGAAAACCAGTTGGCTCTAGATATTATTGGCATAATATTTTTGAACAGAACCAAACTCATGCTTAATAAACAGCATTTGGCCTGAGTCATTGCTTTCTGATGTCCGATTTATTCTGTATTGTGTATGGAATATTATAAATGTGGCGGATAAAATTCTTCAAGCAACGGCACAGACCTTCGTCTAACGGCAACCTGGCTGGTTTCGTAGACTGCTGTTTTCTCATTATCGGCATACTAAATGATCTCACAAACTAATAATATGGTGGGTCGTTGTTAGGTTCTTCAAAAAGCAATAATTGGGACAACTAAAAAAATGGAGTGGGTGTGGAGGTTATTCATGCACTACTTGATGCCATTACGAATGCACTAGCTCTACCGTACGAGCGCACTGACGGAGATACATTCGAAATGCACGATTCACTACAACAAAAAAAAGGAAGCAGGATGTGGAATATTAGGAAGGGTGATAGGATGGCCCCGATGTACGCCCTATCTCGACAGACATTATACAGCGAAGAAAAGTGCTTTCTTTGAAGGAAGGGTGTAAGGATCTTGAAAGGACTTGTGTGTATAGGATGGCGAAAGCACTTATTGGCCAAACGTGACTAAACCGACGATGTAATGTGGAGGATGTCCCTATAGCTACCGAGTGGCACTTCAAATTCAAGTCTTCGAGTTTGAACACACAGTACAGTTTGGCGACGAACGTCATAGCGGGATGAGTTGTAGTTATTACGAGTTAAATGCTCATGAATCTACCTTCTTTTCCGTTATGAAACATTCTTCATTGAAATTAGGATTTCAAGGAAGGGACGATAAAGTATGCGTTAGACAAAGTACCACCAACATCAATCAGAAAAAAACTATTCACAAACCCTTCACGTTCAGCTCAACGGTAGCAATAGCCGTGTCTGCACTATTGCTAGCTCTGCAACTGTAGTTCCCTGCATGGGCACCGCGAACAGCTTCAATGCTAAGTGTGCTTCCACGTTTTCGGGTTTCGATTCGAACGCCGGGGATGTGTTTAGAGTGAAGATTCACTTCACCATTGAACAACCACGCAAAATCGACGGGCAGATCACCGTGCACTACAGTGCATATGATCTGGAAGAACTCGTCGGCAAACGTCGGGTTCTCACCCGTGTTTATCAGTGATATCTTGGGAGGAACTAAAAAGAGGAAATTGGAGAAACAGAAAAGGAATATAATAATCTGCGTGCTCTGGTACCGTTTACAATCAGTTGCTCCGTATGTTCAGCAACACCGGCAGCATTGGTGGCACGGCACGTATAGTTTCCAGCGTGACTGCCCGTAATTCCTTCAATACTTAGGGCTTTCGCACGCTTCCCAAACGCCAGCGCCGTTATGCCGTGCAAGCTGTCAATCGTGCTAATAGCATGCCCATCGTACAGCCAATCAATCGTTATGGGAAAGTCTCCCGATATCACACTGCACTGTATGGACGCCGAGTCACCATGATTCATAGGATCAGCCCCAAAACTGAACGGGAGAATTTTCGGTGGAACTATTTCAAGCAGCATAAAGAAAGCAGCGAGTGGAAAAAGAGATAGAACGGAAACAGAAATCGATCGTTACTCAACTTGCTCCTATGGATTTACAAACCATTCACTATTAGCTCCGCCGTATGGTACGCCGAGCTAGCCCTATTCGTTGCCCTGCACGTATAGTTGCCAGCGTTACGTTCATCAACACCGTCAATCGCAAGCGCCTTGGTACGCTTGCCAAAGTCCGCTATGTTTACACTATCGCTGAAGGGTGCTCTCGAAATTGAGGCGTTGTTGAACAGCCATTCAATCATCATCGGCATATCACCGGAGATGACACTGCACTGGACGGACGCCGAATCGCCATAGTTGAGAGCATCTTCACCAAACACAAATGGAGCTATCTTCGGGGGAGCTTTTCAGGGGGAAACAAGGAACAACGTATCAAACATAGTTACAGGTTGGGGGACGTGGAATCTCAGGACAACCTAAACCATATAGCAAGCAGAACACAAAAGACAATTCGACTCTCGTCTTCTCCCGTTCACACTCGTGATCTTTCTAACCGTTCACATTTAGTGTCGCCGAAAATGTAGTCACTTCTGCCTGATTGGTTGCTCGACACGTGTAGTTGCCTACATGACGCTCGTTCACACCGTCAATCGAAAGAGCTTTCGCTTTTTTTCCGAAATCCGCCTGGTTGATGTTGTAGAAGGGATCTAGCTGGTCTACGGCCACCTCGTTCAGATACCACTGGATTTTAATCGGAAAATCGCCGGACGTAATGCTACAGTAGATCAACGCCGAATCACCATAATTCAGCGGTTCATCACCGAATGTGAACGGTGCTATCTTTGGCGGAACTAAAACGGGGATGACCGTATTCAATTTTGTATTTATCAAGTATTCAGAATATGAAACATTTAAATTTCGTCAGAGAAGACAAAAGAATAAAAAAACGACCAGATACTTTTGAAGTCATTAGAAGCATAGAGAGAAACTGGGATATAAGAATTAATATAAATAAACTGTAGTCACGAATAACTAATTGCATTGCAAACCATTCACATGCAGCTCCGCCGTGAAAGACACTGCATCCGCCTTATTCTGCGCCTCACAGGTGTAGTTGCCCGCGTGTCGTCCATGCACGGAATCAATGTTCAGCACACTCAACCGCTTGCCAATGCTAGTGATCGTGATAGTATGGTCATCGATCAGATAACCGTTGAAGTACCATCTGATCGAAAGTGGAAAATCACCCGACAGCACATTGCACTGCACGGAACCAGAATCTCCAGAGTTCATCGTCTCCTCACCGAAACTGAATGGAACTATCTTGGGTGGAACTGACAACGGAAAAAGGAATGATAGAGCAAACAAAGCCGAACGTAAATACCACTCGTACCATTGACCACCAGTGAAGCACTGAATTGAACAACGTCTGCCAGGTTTGATGCCTCGCATGTGTAGTTTCCCGCGTGGCGTGCTTCCACTGATTCTATAGTGAGAACTTTCGCTCGCTTGCCGATATTAGTTATAGTGGTGGCAACATCCTCAATTATAGCGCCATTAAAGTACCAACGAATTCCGATCGGCAGGTCACCTGACGGCACATTACACTGCACCGACCCGGAATCACCCTCATTCATAGGATCATCACCGAAACTGAAGGGGAAAATCTTGGGCGGAACTGTCCGGCGCGCGATGTCATGGAAGTTTGGAGAAAGAGAGAAGGAAATTCTTGACAATGTTGAGCAATTGCTATCACAAACCATTTATTATCAGCTCGGCGCTTTGCTCGACCGTGCCTGCCTGATTTTGGGCCCGGCAGGTATAGTTGCCGGCGTGATGATCTCGTATCGATTCGATCGTTAGTGTGCTGACACGTCGGCCGGAGTGTACGATCGACATGCCGTAATCGTTCGATTTCGATATGAGACTCCCACCATGCAACCATTCGATGTCGATCGGTAAATCGCCGATCGTCACCGCACACTGCACCGTCACGAAGCTGTCGATGTAGGATGGGTCCTCACCGAAGGAGAACGGGAATATCCTTGGAAGAACTTGTGTGAAAGTGTGCGAATTAAATTTCAACCAATGAAAAAAAAAATACATGCATTAAAAGGACACGGAGAGGGACCATAACAAACAGTAATCCATCAGGCACATGCAATTCATATGCGGTTAGCACACCGTACCATTCACGAACAGTTCAGCCGACTGGTTGCGGATGCCAGCAATATTTTTCGCAACACACGTGTACACCCCAGAGTGATCCGCTCCGACGGAGGGTATGTTTAGCGAGCTCGATCGTTTACCGATCGATGTGATTTCAATATTTGAGCTTATACGTATAGGTTTTTCGTTAAACAACCAACCAATCTCGATTGGCAGGTCACCCTTGGACGCATGACAAGTCACCTGCACGCTCTCCTCCGAATCGACATGCTCCTCGAAGTGAAAAGGATTTATAACCGGCAGAGCTTCACCCAGTCCGCGACGTGCATTGAGAGGGGTTGGTTCGTAAGGATAGGAAATGAACGGAAAAAGCCTACGATTAAGATTCCTGCGTTTTGGACCAGCCACAAACCATTTATTATCAGCTCTGCGTTTGAAGTCGCTTCACCGGCCTTGTTTTTCACACGGCACTCGTAGAACCCACGGTGTTGTGGTTCGATCGAGTTAATGCTTAGAGAACTAAGCTTTTCGGAGAGCTTGACAACTACGATGCCCTCATTTTCGGACGATATTGGAACATTGTTCAAATACCAACGGATCTCTATCGGGGAGTCACCTTTAACCACCATACAATTGACCGCTACGCTATCGCCGGTGTTAAGGATCTCCTCACCGAAACTAAAGTGCATGATTGTGGGGACCACTGCCACAGATGATTTTGATCGTAAAGGAAGGAATTGGGAAGAAAAGCGACGATGAAAATAAGTAAGTACGATATATACCATTGATGACTAGTTCGGCAGAGTGAAAAGCTTCACCTGCGCGATTTTTCACACGACATTCGTAGGTGCCACGGTTGAAATAGCCGATCGGATCAATACTAAGTGAGCTTAACCGTTCAGACACACGTCCTATAATCACACCGTTCTCATTCGTGGGCAACTGATTGCCGTTCATGTACCACCGAATTTCTAACGGAGCGTCACCCTTGAAGACCATGCAATTTACGGCAGTGCTTTCTCCTGCATTTAGTGGTTCTTCGCCAAAGAAGAACGGTGTAATTGAAGGTGGTACTAGGAAGACAAGGGTGCAGGAAATACGGAAATGAACTACATTCTAAAACATTCAATTCAGCAAAGCCAACCTAACACTTTCAGCTGCGATATGTGGCGCACCTCGCCAGCCTTGTTACGTGCCAGGCAGGTGTAGTTACCGGCGTGCTGCGAACCTACCGACTCTATAGTCAGCATACTAACACGATGTCCACTTTTTGTAATGATTACACCGCTGTCACCGCTCGTGTACAGCGGCTGTCCGTTGAACGACCAAAGAATTTCGATAGGCATATCTCCCTTTGTCACTGCACAGCTAACAGTGGTCATGCTGGACGTATCGAATGGTTCATCTCCGAACTCAAACGGCATGATGTACGGGACAACTTGAACAGAAAACACATTAAACGTGGAGACAGTAGAGATAAAGGATAAGAGGAGTAAGAACGGTGGCAGGAAGGCAAACTACAAAACGCCTTAGTAGCGCCAGAATATCAACCTATCACGACCAGCGCGGAGCTATGTTCGACCGTTCCGGCTGGGTTATGTGCGGCACATGTGTAGTTTCCGGCATGCCACGGATGAACGGATTCTATCGACAACAGACTGCTGCGCTGACCACTTCTAGTAAGCAGAATACTGTCACCAGACAAGATGGGCTGCTTATTAAAAGTCCATGTGATGTTGATCGGAAGATCACCCTTTGTAACTGTACAACTAATTGTCACGGCACTGTAGATGTCGAACGGTTCTTCGCCAAACTCAAACGGATGAATTATAGGCAGCACTTACGAAGCGATAACAGAGTTAGGGAAAAGAAAAGCAAAAAATAGAAAAAATAAAACTTATCATTCTACGAAAGGAAACCACTAACCCATCACGTTCAACGTGGCATCATATTCAGCCGTACCGGCCTTATTACTAGCTACGCAACTATAGTTGCCTGCATGTCGAGGCTGGACCGATTCTATCGAAAGCATACTTATTCTGTGCCCGCTGTTTGTTATCAATACACCATCTCCGCTGTGAATTTGACGATCGTTGAATAACCATACGATTGTAATCGGAAGATCGCCCTTTGTTACAACACAACTGACTGTAGTAGCACTGTAGATATCGAACGACTCTTCACCAAATTCAAAGGGTAGTATAATCGGCAGCACTAGGTGAAGACATCAAAAGCAGGTGGATTTACATGATTCCCGACCTTTTTTTCTTGAAATTGTGTTTTATATTACAATCGGCACGATAAAAGGTTTGCAGAATGAAGGAAGTGGAAGGATACAGTCAAAGTAGCACAATACAATTCGACTGCTTTCAGTACTACGCTCACCCATAACCATCAACTCTGCCGAATGATTCGCTATGCCTGCGGGATTCTTAGCGATACACGTGTAGTTTCCGGCGTGCCTTGGTTGTACCGACTCTATCGACAACATACTAACGCGCTGTCCACCAGGCGTGATCAGTACTCCGTCGTTCGTGTGTAACCGATAAGAATTGAAGTACCAACTGATCTCTATCGGAGAGTCCCCCTTAGTCACCGCACAGCTAACGGTAGCAGTAGAGTAGATATCAAACGGATCCTCACCAAAGTCGAACGGCATGATAATGGGAATAACTGGGTAGACAAAATTGGAATGATGTGCAGATAGAGAGCAAAAAAAACCCAAAATTAATACAATAACCATCACCACAACGCAACTAACCCATAACTTTTAGCTCGGACGAATGCTGCGCCTCGCCGGCACGATTTTTCGCTATGCATGTATAATTTCCGGCGTGACGTGGTTGTACTGATTCGATCGAAAGAAAACTTATTTTCTGCCCATTGCTTGTAATCAAAACCCCATCGCTGGTTCGCAGGCGATAGTCGTTAAACAACCAAATCAGCTCGATCGGGGAGTCACCTTTCGTGACGGCACAGGTAACCGTGGTGGTACTGTAGATGTCGAACGGTTCGTCTCCGAACTCAAAGGGCATAATTATTGGCGTAACTTGACAGGGCAAAGAAAAATACATAAATTCAGCTCAGATGAACAGAAAACAACATTTTTGTATAGAATAGGAAAAAGATGTTAATAGGAAAGGATGATAAATTGTATATGCTATATAAGTTCTTCTCTCCTACCAATCACTTTCAACTCCGACGTATGCTCAACGAAACCAGCCTTGTTTCGTGCAACACATGTGTAGTTTCCAGCATGTCGTGCCTGTACTGACTCTATATACAGTAAACTCATCTTCTGGTTACTCTTCGTGATTGTAATACCGTCATTGGAGAAAATCTTGCTCCCATTAAACATCCAGTTGATCTCAATCGGTGTGTCACCCTTCGCCACAGCGCAGCTAACCGTCGTCGTGCTGTGTATGTCCGAAGGTTCCTCACCGAATTCAAACGGAAGCAGTATCGGTGGCACTTAAGGAGCAAAAGTGGAGTAAATTCACACGTGTATTGAAGGATCAGGCGGGAATTGTAAATTAGTACAAGCTAACAATATAAGTTATTTTTCACCAATAAAACACATTACCAATCACTTTCAACTCGGACGTATGCTCAACCAGGCCGGCCCTATTTCTCGCGATGCACGTATAGTTTCCCGCATGCCGAGGTTGGACGGACTCTATTGACAAGATGCTAATTTTTTGGCCACTCTTTGATATCAGTACACCATCGTTGGAATGTATAATGCTACCGTTAAACATCCAATTGATATCGATTGGCGTATCGCCTTTCGCTACGGCACAACTGACAATGGTCGTACTGGCCATATCCGATGGTTCTTCGCCAAACTCGAACGGGAGCAGAATTGGTGGTACTTTGGACGGGGAAGGAACATGATACATTACTCTGTGCGAACAAAACTTAATTACCAATGACTTTTAACTCCGACGTATGCTCAGCGAAACCGGCGCGATTTCTTGCAACACACGTGTAGTTGCCGGCGTGCCTTGCTTGTACAGATTCAATCGAGAGAAAACTGATCTTTTGACCACTCTTCGTAATAAGAATGCCATCGGAGGTGAATATTTTGCTACCGTTAAACATCCAGTTGATTTCTATCGGAGGATCACCCTTTGCCACAGCACAGTTCACCGATGTGGTGCTCTGGACATCCGCTGGTTCTTCTCCAAAGTCGAACGGCAGAATTATGGGTGGAACTTATTTGGAATATACAATGTATGTGAGGACAAATCAGGAAACTCTTTGCGCTCTTTTCAATAGGTAAGGTAGGGAAATAATTACATTGCTGAAAGTAGACACGGTTCCTCATATTTACCAATAACTTTCAACTCGGACGTATGCTCAGCGAAACCGGCGCGATTTCTTGCAACACACGTGTAATTACCGGCATGTCGTGCCTGCACCGACTCAATCGAGAGAAAACTTATCTTTTGGCCACTCTTTGTAATCAGAATTCCATCGGAGGTGAATATTTTGCTACCGTTGAACATCCAGTTAATTTCTATCGGAGGATCACCCTTCGCCACGGCACAACTAACCGTTGTGGTGCTCTGTACGTCCGCAGGTTCTTCTCCAAAATCGAACGGCAGTAGTATAGGTGGAACTTATTCGAAACGTGGGCCATATGGGAGGAAAAATGAGGAAATCTAAGGTCCCGTATGTAGGTTGTTGGGTAGGATATTATACTGGTTACAATGCTCGACTCCGTTTCTCATATTTACCGATCACTTTTAACTCAGACGTATGCTCAACCGAGCCGGCCCGATTTGTCGCAAGACACGTATAGTTACCGGCGTGCCGTGGTTGTACGGTTTCTATGGACAACATGCTAATCTTCTGACCACTCTTCATAATAGAAATCTCGCTACTTGCTTCTATTTTACGACCCTCAAATAACCATTCGATATCCAGCGGAGTGTCGCCCTTTGCAACAGCGCAACTGACCATCGTCGTGCTCAATACATCAGCCGGTTCATCGCCAAATTCAAAAGGAAGCAAAACTGGTAGAACTTTGACATGGATGGAACGTGGATTACCAGTGGAGAAAGGAAATTAGAACATAAAGCAACAGTAAGAACAATATAAAATTAATCTAACCTATAACTTTCAACTCCGAGCTGTGCTCAACAAAGCCTGCCTTATTTCTAGCGACACACGTGTACCTTCCAGCGTGTCTCGGTTGCACGGAGTCGATGTATAAAATACTCATTTTGGGACCAGATTTTGTTATAGTGATACCGTCTCCAAAGCCTAGATTTTCTCCATTAAACATCCAATTGATCTCGATCGGTACGTCGCCCTTGACCACCGCACAACTAACAGTAGACGTGGTGAGCATATCGAACGGTTCGTCACCAAATTCAAACGGCATAATGAACGGTTTCACTGGTGGAATATAGCGCAGGGTGCATGACGGAATTAGGTGATGGAACAGTTCTTATGAAATGGAAAGGGTGAAACACATTTTTCGCCATCCTTTGGTCATTTACCTATCACCTTCAACTCAGACGTGTGATTGGCCTGCCCGGCGACATTTTTTGCAACACAAGTGTAGTTTCCCGCATGCATGGACTGCACGGATTCGATCGTTAACATACTGATACGTTGACCACTTTTCGATACAAGTATACCTGTTTCTCCCAACACCACATCCTGCTCGTTAAACAACCAACTGAAGCTGATCGGAGTGTCGCCCTTCGTGACGGCGCATTGCACAGTAGCCATGCTCGCTTCATCAAGCGCTTCCTCTCCAAACTCGAACGGTAATATTACGGGTAGAACTTATCATAAGGAGGAAGACAGGGATATCATAGGGTCGATGATGTTATGTGTATTGAAACTTGTGGGAAGGGAAATTTTAACGTGACATGCGTTAAGTAGTTTGAGCTTTATAATCGACAAAGCTAACGAACCCATAACTTGTAACAGGGACGTATGCATCACTTCCCCAGCGCGGTTTGCCGCGTGGCAAGTATAATTTCCAGCATGTCGAGACTGAACCGATTCAATCGTCAGCATGCTAGCCTTATGACCGCTTCTCATGATTAATATACCGTCGTTCGTGGCAATGCGACGTCCATTGTACAACCAACTTATGTCGATCGGTGTGTCACCTTTCGTAACGATGCAACTCACGGACGCTGTGCTTCCGGTATCGAAAGGTTCGTCGCCAAACTCAAATGGTAGTATTATTGGTAGTGCTTGTGTACACACAACGAAGGACGGGTGGAAGAAGAGGGAAAAGACAACAGCATTACAAATGGTGATGTTCCTAAGATCAAACCGTTACCTATCACTCTCAGTTGTGACGTATGTTCTGCAATGCCTGCCTGATTCTGTGCACTGCACGTGTAATTTCCAGACTGTTTAGATAGCACAGATTCAATGGATAGTATAGAGATTTTATTGCCGCTACGGGTTATCGTAACACCATCGTTCGAAGAAAGTCGGCGACCATTAAACAACCAACTGATATCGATCGGAGCATCACCCTTCGTTACGATGCAGCTAACGGAAACCGTGCTTCCAGTGTCATACGCTTCGTCGCCAAACTCGAAGGGAAAAATGATCGGAACAACTGATGATTCCCAACAGGTGACCACGTAGGAACATAAGGAAGGAACGAAAATACAGAAAATGTTTAGTAGGGCGAAAATAGCATCCAGTCTTACCCATCACCTGCAACTCCGCAGTTTGTTTAGTGCTACCCGCACGGTTGCTTGCATGGCAAGTATAGTTTCCGGCATGTCGCGAATCAACCGCGTCGATCGAAAGAATAGAAACTCGTGGACCACCGTTCGTGATCATTATTGCATCGTTCGCCGCCAAACGACGGCCATTGAATGACCAACCGATATCAATCGGCACATCTCCTTTTGTTATGATACAACTCACCGATGCAGTACTGCCCGTGTCGAATGCTTCCTCGCCGAATTCAAACGGCAAAATCAGGGGAATGACTATTGTTCGTAATAATCACAGGACAAGCAACAGTTGGGCAAATGGGGAGTAGGTAAAAAAATACACAAACAAAACAGGAGAGGATTATGTTTTGGAAAATGACCGCTTCTCTTACCCATAACCTGTAACTCTGCCGTGTGCTGTACACTGCCGGCAGTATTTCTTGCCGAGCATGTGTAATTGCCAGCGTGACTTGAATGAACAGATTCAATCGAAAGCATACTAATTTTGCCGCCTCCCTTCGTTATCAGAATACCATCATCTATGCTTATGCGCCGCCCGTTGAACATCCAACTAATATCGATTGGTGTGTCGCCTTTAGTGACGATGCAACTCACCGATGCGGTGCTGCCGCTATCAAACGCTTCTTCGCCGAACTCGAATGGCAGAATGATCGGGACCACTATGTTCCCAAGTGAGTTAGAATATGCAGGATACGGATACGGGATAGGAAAGGCAAACAACGCAAATTATCTACTGATTAAAATGGATTTCTCCTACCAATCACTTTCAACTCTGAACTATGCTCGACACTTCCGGCCGCGTTACTGGCACGACAGGTATAGTTGCCAGCGTGACGCGAACGAATTGATTCTATATACAACGTGCTCATTTTCTGTCCTAACTTCGATACGGTTATACCATCGTTACTTGATATACGACGACCATTGAACATCCAACCAATATCTATCGGAACATCTCCTTTCGTTATTACGCACTGGACTGAAACCGTGCTGGACGAATCGAACGGTTCTTCTCCAAACTCAAATGGCATTATTTGGGGTACAGCTATAGCAATGATTCAAAAAATTTAAAAGTTAATCTGAAAACTTATTATACAATATTATTATACAATATACTACGAAGAAAGGGATCTTAAGCTGGAAGGGAATGAAATGTGCTAAGGACATGCATCACGCATGCTTCACAACTATACCGATCACTTTCAACTCCGATGTATGCTGAGATTCTCCTGCCTTATTCCTAGCGACACACGTGTAGTTTCCGGCATGCCTTGACTGAACCGATTCAATGGAAAGAATACTGATCTTCTGACCACTCTTCATAATATTGATTCCATCGTCGGTGGCTACACGATTGCCATTGAATAGCCATTCGATCATGATCGGTGTGTCTCCCTTTGATACGACACATTGAATCGATACCGTATTCATCATGTCCACAGGTTCTTCACCAAAATCGAAAGGAAATACCGATGGTCCAACTTGAAGATAGAACATGAGGATATGAGGGTAAAGGAAAAAAAGCATTTCCAAAGATTATCGTTTGCTAATAACCGTTCACTTGCAGCAAGGTCATCTGCTGCACCTGACCAGCGCGATTCTGGGCAACGCAGGTATAGTTTCCACTGTGCTGATCGCGCACAGCATCGATCGTTAGAACACTCATCCGTTGATTCGTTCGGCTAACCGTGATGCCATCCTCAGACGCGATGCGCCGTTCGTTAAACTTCCAGAAAATATCGATCGGAAAGTCACCCTTATTCACCGTGCACGATGATGTTACCATGTCGTTCAGAAAAATTATATCACTACCAAACTCAACCGGGAGCATGTGGGGAAGAACTGAAAGGTACATTTAGATCATTGTACCATTGGTATAAAATATGGATGTCGTGGAAGGATGAATAAACTAAAAGCAGAATAACAGCGTAACTATCACACCGTTCACAAACAGTGACGCCGTGTGTATGGCCTGGCCGGCACGATTTTCGGCAATGCAGCTATAGTTTCCCGTGTGACGATCGCGAACGGATTCGATCGTTAGGAAGCTAGTGCGCTGGGTTTGTCTCGTGATCAGCACACCATTGTTCGTGGTTAGGTGGTTCCCATCAAACTCCCAACGTATGTCAACCGGTGAATCGCCCTTACTTACGGTGCACGATGCCGACACCGTATCAAGGGAGAAAATTTCCTCACTTCCAAAATCAAATGGTACTATCTGCGGAAGAACTGTATCATTTCGTTGACATTACTGATAAGGAAGCAACGGAAGGAGTTTAGGTATACAACAAGCATTCAAGGGAAAGCAGTTACACTAGCTCACACACCGTTCACCAACAGCTGCGATACATGTTCCACACTGCCAGCGTGGTTCATGGCGATACAACTGTAGTTGCCGCTGTGACGATCGCGTACTGACTCGATGCTGAGCGTACTCAATCGAGGGCTCGGTCTACTGATAAGAATTCCATCGTTGGAGTAGATTTTATGGCCATTCAGTAACCACACAATATCGATTGGCAGATCGCCTTTGTTAACGGTGCATGTCGCGGATACCATATCCATAGCAAATACCGCATCTTCACCAAATTCAAACGGAACTATCTGTGGAGAAACTGAAATAATCTTTGCCTGTTTATTGGACTGCTATAGCATGTCTGAGAAGAAAATATGTGGACAAATTTGTTTTACCAAGGTCTGGGAAAACATGACACAAATGAAGAAAAAGTTAAGGCAAATAAAATTGAAAATCTAAGCTTTCTAGTCTAGTCTCATTAACCGTTCACGAAAAGCACTGCCGTATACTCCACCATCCCTGCTTGGTTCTTGGCACGGCAAGTATAATTTCCGCTGTGTCGATCACGCACTGAGTCAATGCTTAGCATGCTAATGCGACTGCTTGTCCCACTGATCAGTACACCGTCGTTAGTGTATAGCTTTCTCGGGGTTCCAGAACTCGGAAACGAAGGGGTAAACTCCCATCCGATTTCGATTGGCATATCACCCTTATTTACGGTGCACATGGTAGAAACCAGATCAAACTGATTTATCTGTTCTTCACTGAACCCGAAAGGAACTATTTGTGGAAGAACTGTGTAGGAGTACATTATATAGTTAAAAGTTAAATAAAGCTCTCGGATCTCACTTTGTTTCAACACACTGCCGATATATATTATTAGTTACTAGCAAACAAAACATTGTACGCCTTCTGCCTTTCCATACTCTTGACGTTGATTTACCGTATTTTCCGTGCATACGAAGTATGTTATATGGTGTTATTGACGAATCGAAAATATGCGATACAACACCACTGACTTCATCTATCGATGCTAGTTGCAAAAAACAATTGATAAAACTGAAACTACGCTCTGTTGCATTATACAACCGTTACGGTTTGTGTCTAGGATATTATGGTTTACGCTGATGCTGTGGATTTCGCTGGTGCTGTGGATCGGGCCCTTTATAAGCCGATAAGCGATAAAGGTATTCATTCAAACGGAATTATACCATTTTATGATTTCGGTATCGACAGATTCAAAGTATTATCGAATATATTTACACTCTCCAGCCATATCGAAGGATTAACATGATTAATAATTCACGCAAAGAAACAACCATGCACCTTGGGCATAAACCGTAACGCAGTTACGGGCCGTATAAAACGTAACGCCAAAAGTTCAGTTCCAGTTTTAACAACGGCAACTGAACAACAATTATTACTGTCAGTGCTACCATCGTATACTTTCAAGAATGACCAATAGTGCAAAGGAAACGTTCAACTTACCCATGACTTGAACCTCCAACGTTCCACGTGCGGTATATCCTTCCGAGTTCTTGGCAACACAAGTGTAAGTAGCTTGATCGGAGTTTCGTTCAACATTTTCGATGATGAGGGTTCCATTCGGGAATACTTTTTGCTTACGGTTGATGGGTAGCTGGCGGTTGTCTACAATTGTAAAAACATTGTGAGTATTTTTTTCCAATTTTGCATGATCATCCTGAGTACATACCTCGCTCCCATACGATAGATTCGATAGGATAACCAGCTACGGGACATGTGACGATCAAAGTTTCTCCTGCAACTATCGCCTTCTTTTCCATCGTTCTCACGTACGGTAGACCGTAAACATTCAGCTTGGCTGAGTGTTCAGCCACGCCAACCTTGCTGCTAGCCATACACTTGTACAAACCACCGTCGTTCGAGTGGATCGAAGTGATGTTCAGGTGTGACACGACGTCACCATTTACAGTGACATACTGGCCAACCTGGTGTCGCTCACCGTTTGTGATCTTTTTTCCGTCCAGTTCCCAGCTGATTTCAGGTGTCGGGTTACCGCCGGCAACACACTTCAGAAACACTGACGGTCCGGGATGGCGAGTTTCCTCCGGGAATGCTTCGCGAATTATAGGTGGATCGACTGGAATAATTTGAGGAGAACGTGAGGCGATATTTTACAAACCAGCGAAAATCCTACTTACAGCGTCCTCCAAGCTTGAGCTCCGCGCTTGCCTGAGCGCTTTCTTGATCATTGCGAATGAAACACTGGTACATGCCCTTGTCCTCTTTCTTGACCGACTCAATGCGCAGCACCGCATCACTATGGCCGAGCGATTTTCCATCCTTAGTCCAGGAAACGGTCTTGATTGGATTGCCAGAGAACTTGCACGTAAACACGGCCGGGCGACCGAAGTCTACTGTTTGCGTGCGTGGTTCAATCTTTGCCGCTAGTGGTGCCGTAACCGTCAGAACCGTTTCCACACTCTCACCGCCAACCGAATTGTTTACCACGCACAGGTACTTGCCGGAGTCATCCACGACTGCGTCCTTAATGATGAGCGTTCCAGAAACTTGCTTCACGCGTTCGTCCAGTACAACGGCCTTCTTTTGCTGAGTTCCTTCGATGTATTTATACCATCTGTAAAATTGTGCAGAAAAAATACCACATTCATTTGCACACTCTTCTATGACGGTGAACATGGGATACAACATTTTCCATAGTCCGTAATTTAAATAAAAAAGAGAAAGAAATATACAAAACGCATACAAAATAAAATAAAACATTTCAAAAGCAAAAGAAAACAAATGAAACAAATTAATAAAATTAACCAAACTTAGCAAAAAAGAATAACAAATATTGAAATTCAAGAAAAACAAAACGTAATGACTATGGAATATGGCGTATGGTTTATTATTTAACTGAAAGGACTTTCTATTCGGACGATGAATATTAGCTTTCAATATGATGAAACTATACATTTACCTTTGAGAGAATGAAAGTAAGATCTTACGCCTACATGTAATCATAATAATACCATGGCATTTGAATGAAGTAAATTATTATCACTTGAAATTGTATTGACATTTTTGTTACTGTTTCATATGGGCTAAGATTTGGCATTATTATCAAATCAAGGGATATTATAAATGGAACGGGCTAGACCGACTAGAAATTGTTGTGCAAATAAAGAAGAAGAAACATTATTTTTAAGAAAGTGGGATAGAATTTTGTAATAGGTCAGCTTGGTTATCTCCATAGACAAACAACAATTTAAATTTAAGGAAATTTAAATATAAACCAATCGATCGATTTCTTATATTATTTATGTTTACGATCTTACTTTCATTACTCCATACTTACCATAACACTTATATATTACTGTATCTTGATATTTGTACTGCAAGATCTTGCATATTTGTACAGTACTTCGGCAGTCATATTCATATCAACATGATCCTTCGTCCCCCAATGCATGTTGTGAATACTATGTAAAACATGAAAACATTCTTTTCATGTGCAGTAAATTGTATCACCCAACCACTCATATCTTCCTTAGCTTACCTAAAGTTGGGCATCGGGAAGGACTGACCCAGGCACAGTATCGCAAAATCTTGACCAGTTTTCACTTTCATTTCTTGCAATAACCCTCCCGATATTTTTGGAGGAACACTTCCAATCGGTTCTAAAAGAGCGTTTCGTTGACGAAATAAAATACAGTTACAAAGCTTGCTCTATAGGACGAAAGCCTTACCGTTGGGAAACAAGGTATTCCTATCATAAGTTCAATTTTCTAAAAATGTATCTTGTTACCTAAAACTGGGTGTTGGATATGACTGCCCGAGGCAGAGAATAGCAAAATCATCTTCGGCTTTAACTCCCAAATCTTGCAGATGATGGCCGGCTATCTTCGGTGCAACACTTCCAACAGGTTCTACGTTGAGAGAATACATATAGCATGATGAAGACATACGATCGATCGCTTATCTCACACATTACGTATACGCGCTAAACCAAACTGCCTTTATGATAAATAACGCACATTTGATTGCCAACAGCTATAGCACAATTGTTCATATCTTGATTACCTAAACACCGGTACCGGAAAAGATTGAGCTAAACAGAGCAGTGCAAAAGTTGAATTCATTTCAACGCTCATTTCCTGTAGTCGTCCTCCAGACACTTTGGGGCCAACACTACCAACAGGTTCTAAAATTTAAAGTCATGGTAAGATTTAGTTGTTGCACCACCCTATTAACGTTGCTTAGATGTTGCAACATACATCCGAATGTAGTACTGACGGTATAAAAGGCGTAAGCTGTTTCAGTGCGAACCAAACTGTTACAAACAGAAGAAACTATGACACTCAAATCAAACGATCGCCAACATCAAAACGCAGAAACCCGGGGACAGGGATAAGCTTCATCGTATGCAAATCATAAGCTGCTCGCTTTACAATTATCTCAACACATAATGATGCGCCTGTAAGATAATCACGTTAACAGAAACGGAATCGAGACACAACGCAACCAAATCAAAGCACTATCAGCAATCACCTGAAGGCCGGCGTTGGAAAGGCTTGCCCAAGACAGAGTATTGCAAAATCCTGCGCACTTGTTACACGCATTTCCTGAAGGCGATCTCCGGAAATTTTCGGTGCAACACTGCCGACAGGTTCTGCGGGAAAAGAGAGAAGAGAGAGTGAGAGAATGTGACGAGCAGTAACCGAACGCAAAGTAAGCTTAGTTAAATAACAGCAAACGTTACCAGCTATGCTTATCTTCTCATAAATAGATTTTCTTTGTGATCGATTGACATAGTCAGCGATTAGTTTTTATAGTAAAAATTTGTTTGAATTAATTTCATCAACAATCACAACTGTCCTATTCCAATGACGCCTTCACCATGTTGCTGTTAATCTTCGATGGATCGCCATCGTGCTTCGTCTGTAGTAATGTTCTGAAGTGATAGAGTGTCCGTGATAAGCATTGCTGATTGAGTCCTGTTGCTCACGCTTACCTCATTATTGGAACTGGAAACGCCTGGGCCTGACAGAGCAACGCAAAGCTACTGTTAGCCGCTTTGTCGAAAATGCTTCCCTTCGATTCCGACGAGAACGTTGGCGGTTTGGAACCGACGGGTTCTGTCGATGGGAGCCAGAGAAAAATTTAATAAACAATGTAAACTGCAAGTAAGCATTCCGCGTGTTTGTATTTTCATGTTGGCGATATTATGTTGCGTTTATAAATTTGAACCGGTGCAGTGGAAACAGTAAACCTGATGAAGCGATGAAACGTTTTGAAGACGTTTAAAAATCGCAACATTTTTCGGAGGCTAATAAGGCAATTTGGTTGGAACTTTTTAAAGCTACCAACTATCACACTGAAGTAAGTAAACTGTCATCAGGGATATACGTGTTAGATTTTTACACCAACCTAGTGATGGGCACTGGATAAGCTTGTGCTTGACAAAATAGAGCAAAGCTTGTGTTCCTATACCGCCTGAAGATGCTCCCCATTGAATCAGATGAAAATGTCGGGGCCTTTGATCCGATCGGTTCTAACAATTTCGAAAACAAACATGAATGAAAACATGAATATGTCGAAAATAGTCTAATGATTGAACAGTAAACTGCCTAAATGTTGGTAATTTCATGATTACTTGCACAACACTATGATGCATTAAAAACGAATATGTCCTACCTTGTGACTGGTACCGGATAAGCCTGAGCCTGACAAAACAGTGCCACAATGGAGTCGCTCGGTTTGACGAACATACTAATTTTCGAATCGGTTGAAAACGTCGGCGGTTTAGAGCCGATAGGTTCTGTACGTTTCACATAAATGTTACATCATGAAACCTTTTTGAATTAAAACCAATTCACACACTACTAACATATTGCCTGAACGGATGAGATTGACAAAAATTCGCATACCTCGTAATGGGAACAGGATAAGCTTGAGCTTGACAAAACAATGCTAACGTCCTATTGCTGGCCTCTACAAAAGAGCTGCTGCGAGCGGTCGTTGAAAACGAAGGCGCTTTCAGACCGATTGGTTCTGAGACAATATAGTGAGAACGATAGTTTCATCAGATTTATTTTTAATATTGATTACAATTCCTAACAAATTGCCCAAATTGTAGAAGATCTCTAACGAAAACGTATTTCGTGTATTTCGTACCTCGTAATTGGAACGGGAAAAGCCTGTGCCTGACAGAACAATGCGAATGTAGAATTACTTGGATACTTGAATGACCCACTTAGTAATGCTGACGCGAACGATGGTGCCTTCAATCCGATAGGCTCTATCGTAATAGAATGCATGATAAAAAAAATAATTTACTGATCGTTACCACTAAAATGAAAAACCTGAATGTTGTTTGGATATAACCGCTGTGTACGTTACCTTGTAATTGGCACAGGAAAGGCCTGAGCTTGACAAAATAAAGCAATAGTTGCGCTACTTGGCAGCTTAAAAGTACTGCTCAGAGAAGATGAAGAAAAGGTAGGAGCCTTCAGACCGATGGGTTCTGTCAGACATGTGCACATAAAAAAAACAAAACTTAGAAACTGTTTTTAAGAGAGAAACATCTACAAACTGCCTGAATTTTCTTGGTCTACGAGTATTACCTTGTGACGGGCACTGGAAAAGCTTGCGCTTGGCAGAGTAAGGCCAAACTTGCACTGCTAGGTTCAACGAAAGAACTCGTCCGGGATGCAGATGAAAAACTAGGTGCCTTCGAACCGATAGGTTCTGAAGGTGAAACATACATATAGCTCATTGTCGTACAAAACGATTCTGCATTCTATAAATCAAAACAAACAAATTGCCTGAGGGAAGTATTTTTTACCTCGTAATAGGTACCGGGAAACCTTGAGCCTGACACAGAAGTGTGATCGTAGAATTGGCAGGTTTTTTAAACGAACTCGTTCCGGAATCCGACGGAAAGGTTGGTGCCTTAGACCCGATAGGTTCTTAAATAATGGAAGCAAAAATGAGTGTTTGCAGAAATGTACTAATCATATTTCTAACATTAAACAACTGCCTGCGATGTGTGGGATTAAGAGAAAGGTTTACCTTGTGATAGGAACAGGATAAGCCTGGGCCTGACAAAACAGTGCGACACTCGCATTGCTCGGTTTCATAAATGTAAACGTCTTCGAATCGAACGAAAATGTTGGTGCCTTTGATCCGATTGGTTCTGAGAAAGTATATAAGTTCAACTTATTATGGGTACTAAAGGTTTTCAATTGGATTAACGATCAACAATAGTGCCCGAATGAGAGGAAATGCTATATTACCTAGTCACCGGTACTGGGTAGGCCTGTGCTTGGCAAAATAGTGCAATGTTGGAGTTACTCGGTTTAACGAAATATAGTTTCTTGTAGTCAAAATTAAACGTTGGAGGTTTGGAGCCAATCGGTTCTGAAAGGTATAAGACAAGCCATGTCACAAGTAATTTAAAGTGTAAAAAAACCTCCGTGTTGGGATAGGGATATCTTTAACCGATAGTGCTAACAGCCAAAGCTGGTAAATTGTCAAATTCAAATTCCTTAAATGTCTTTTTCAAAATCCTCGCTGATTTTACGCACCTACTAATTGGTACTGGAAATGCTTGGGCCTGACAAAACAACGCTAAGCTCGTATTGCTGGGCTTGTTATACGTTATGCTGCGAGCATCGGAAGTAAATGTTGGAGCTTTTGAACCAATCGGCTCTGCAATACAAAAAATATCAATTATGTTTCGCGTAGATAAACATACGACCTAGAATATTGGAAAATTGGCAAACCCTGTTGCGCACTCTCAAAGTAAGAAGATGCTTGATAAAAACCTACCTAGTGATTGGAACTGGAAAAGCCTGTGCTTGACAGAAAAGTGCCAAACTATGATTGCTCATCTTTGTGTACGATCTACTGTTCTCGTCGGAAGCAAACGTCGGCGCTTTAGATCCAATAGGCTCTTAAGAAAGTGTGAACGTAAAGGGGATAGGAGATAGTACAATGAACCATTTACCTATATACTGGGACAGGAAATGCCTGAGCGTTGCATAGCAGGGTCAGTAGCTCGCCAGCATCGATGCGAGATACGAACAGCGCCGCATCGTTACTAAAAGAAGGTGCCTTAAAACCGACGGGCTCTGGTTTCGTAGAAGAAAATGTACCATACCAAAAACGATTACCCAATCGATCAACATTAGCAAGAAAACTCTTTGCGATCAAACCTGGGTACCCCATGTGAGTGTTATATTTCAATTAAACTCGTGATTACCTATAAATCGGTACGGGAAAAGCCTGAGCATTGCAGAGAAGTGTAATACGCGTCCCAATATCCCATGATAGTGCGAATTGTGAAGCGTCATTGTTGAAGCTAGGAGGCTTGAACCCAACCGGTTCTGAATAGTTTAGAACAAAACAAATTAATGTCCTATAAATATTTCAATCGTATCTCCAAACTGCCGCTTACGTTAAGGTACCCTGCTTGCTGCCTACCTAAACACCGGAACTGGATATGCCTGAGCCTGGCAGAGCAACGCAACAGTCTGGTTTAGCAAGCTATCCACGTAGTTCATAGAGTGAGTAGCGAAAGACGGTCCCTTACTGCCAATCGGTTCTACGAGAGGAATCATTGGAAAATTACGTTGTAACGATAAGCATAGTATATTCAACCCACGGCCACTGTTTATGGATAGGATACACTGCGTTGTTCTGAACTTACTTGAATACCGGTACTGGATAGGCTTGAGCTTGACACAGCAAGCCCACGCTAGAATTCATACTAACATCCAAGAACGTCATAATGTTCGATCCAAACGAAGGAGCTTTACTACCGATTGGTTCTAGAAAGGAGTGCAATAGTTCACAACGGTCCACCAGTAAAAAACCTATCAAGTTCACCCTTTGTTGCCTTCAAAATTCGGGATAAGGAACCCAGGTTGGATGTTGAAGAGATAACTTACTTGAAAACAGGTACGGGAAATGCTTGCGCCTGACAGAGCAAGGCCACCGTTCCATGAACTGAATTTCTTACGAATGCCATGGCATCCGTTGAGAAGGAAGGTGACTTACTGCCAATGGGTTCTGAATTTGAGAAAACATAACATGAATAGTGGACATCATGCCCCATGAAATTCAGTTGCTAAAGCTGTCCGTTTAGTTTTGGCCTCTATACACAAACAATGTCGAGGATGCAACATACGATGGGGCCTACCTGAACACTGGTGTTGGGTAACCCTGGGCCTGACAAAGCAACGCTACACTACTGTTGTATCTCGTCATCATAATCGTAATCACAGTTGTCGAAAATGATGGTGCCTTACTCCCGATAGGTTCTACAATGGACGAACAAACATCGTAACACAACCATCACACAATCTTTCATTACCTGAATACTGGAACTGGGAAAGCCTGTGCCTGACACAACAATGCCATTGTGGCGTTAGAAGCAGCTCTAACAACTGCTATCGCCTCCGACGACAAAGATGGAGCTTTGCTTCCGATAGGTTCTGCGTTTAAAGGAAATTCGATTGATGGATGATAAAACACGCATCAATCATTCCGCCACTTCCCACACGTGAACAGCCCTAAATGTTGGTGTAGGATAATCCGAAATCGCGCTTTCTAACTACCTGAACACGGGAACTGGGAATGCTTGGGCTTGACAAGTTAAAGCTGTGCTCGTATTCCAAGCAGCTCTGACCGCAACCGTAACAGCGTCGTTGGAGAACGATGGTGACTTACTACCGATCGGTTCTATGCGTAAAAAAATGATTTTTAGATATCAAACCGTGCATGTAGCACAGTGTCGCTAACCTGAATGAAGCTACCGGGTACGCCTGGGCGGGACAGAAAAAGACTACGCTGGTGTTCATTCGACGCTCCATCCAATTTTTCTTACTATCCACCGAAAGTACCGGAGGTTTGGCACCGATTGGTTCTACAAGAACAGAGATTTCAATACGACAAGACACCCGTTACTACAATAATGACGCTTAACGACATAGTTGGTATGTCCTGTAAGCTTACATACGACGAATCAAAACAAATGGTCTGTCTGTGACTGTTTTGCAACGGCACCTGATCTGGCTGTTTCTGATCATTTATTCTCCAACTCGAGTTATTCTCACCTAAAGTTAGGGGCCGGAAAGCCTTGTGCCAAGCACAGTAGGGCAAGATCACTGTTAGGATCGGCAAAGATTGGTTTCTGAGTCAGCGAGGGAGTTTTGGGTGCTGTACTTGAAACTGGTTCTGAAAGTGGCAAATGAAACAGCATTGTTTTATTCATCCCAAGTGCAACGAACATATCAAAACCCATCAACGAACTGTACGAATATTGGCATATGAAATTCCGCATTGATTGCGATATTATAGAGTTACTCTAATAGAGTAGATATTAGAGTTACAGCACAACGTGCTATCTGTAATATGTAATATTACCTAAACACCGGAACCGGAAATGACTGAGCGGGACAAAGCATCGTCACATTTGCCTCCAATTGTACGAGCAGTTTGCGGCTTTCATCGCCAGATGTCAGTCTAGGTGCCACGCTGCCTACCGGTTCTGTAGAATGCCAAAGCATTATACATTGTGTAACAGCGAAATACTGTGTTTTTCTAACAGTACTGGTCTAAATGTTGGGATAACGGTTGATCACTAAATGTTCGGGCTTACCGATAGGCAGGAACCGGAAAAGATTGTGCCGGACAGAGAAGTGTGATGTTGGCAGCAGAGCGTTCCACTTGCACTCGCATCGCATCTCCAGACGTTAGCCGTGGTGCAATGCTTCCAATAGGTTCTGGAGAGGAGGTAAGAAGCAATTTACCAACAAAAAAACCGTTGCCAAATATCAAAAGTAAAGTTCAGGTTCTTCCTGGTTCTATCTCTTTTTTTCTACTATGGTGTTCTTCAATTTCGCGGTATCTTCATTTGAATGATCAATTTAGACAAACTAAAGCTTCTTAGCACACATCATAAAACCATCAGACCGAAAATCTAGGGTCCAAAGCAGAAACATAGCACTTTATCAGCACCTCACCTAAACGCAGGCACCGGAAAAGACTGTGCCGGGCATAGAAGGGTAATGTTGTGGGCTATTCTGATGTCAACATTTCGACTTTTATCTCCGGTGGTGAGACGTGGCGCAACGCTCGCAAGTGGCTCTGCAGTAACAGTGACGGATAAATTAAATCGGATTAATGTCATGACGTCTTTTCGTCGAGCTTCGGAAATCAGACATTTCAAGAACTAGCCTTGAAGATGACTCCGGCATGTCACACTCTGAATGCGATTGAGACTCACGCACCCTGCGCTTACGACATGACCAAGTCGACAAACGAGAGAACACATAATGCAATCGTAAACCTAAGAACTAAAGAAACATTACCTAAAAACAGCTATCGGGTAGCCCTGGGCCGAGCAAAGCAAAGCTATCGTATTACTACGCCTTACTTCTGCCGTCACGATCTTGGAAGTGGAGTCTAGCTTGGGAGACACCCTACCAAGTGGTTCTACAGAAAAAAGAGGATAGGAATAATTGCGCTACGCCAATAGACTGAATTAAACGGACTGTTCTAGTAACGGACAGTGCACTACGTACTGTTTTCCAATATGCCCGTGGTTAAGCTCGATTATCTCACCCGACCAGCATTCCGGTTGGCGCAAGGTGGTGTGAGTGGTTAGTTGACAATTAATTGTGCGAACCCTTAAGCACCTATTAGTGCAAAACGAACCATGTGTGGGGCAAATGCAGGCAGCAGTGTACGGTAGGAACCGCTCTTCGTCGGTTGGTAGAACGACTCCATGTTCATGTGCACAGTGACACAGAAACCATTGTCCATAGCTCATTTGTGCGGTTAGTATCACAAAGTGTCCCAGGCTTGGGCGATCATCCATGTTCAGTGCGTACTTGAGTGTCATCCTAGTTGACTTTGTAACGATTTTTGTAACATAAAAGTCTACGTTAAACCTCGAGCGATCTGATTTGAGACACCTATTTCTTTCGTTTGCAATTTGTTTTAGGTCGGCTTTTGCTTTAGTTTCCGAAATATTTCTGTCAAACGGACCGCAAAGATCCGGACCAAGTTTTGAATCTAAACGTTCTACTACACGCAACACAGGGTACCCTATCCCAACATTCAGGCAATTTGTTTTGATTTATTATCGTTATTTACGGTGCAACAAAATAAGCTTTTCATTACATTTCGGATGCTTATCTTGTCGCGAGAGATCATCAACGTCATAAAAGTAAAATAAAACTCGTATCGATTGACCGATGTATACCAATATTCTGCTTTCGATTGGAATCAGTTTCTCTTTGGTTGATAGAATTGAGCTGAATTTAATTTAATTCAATCTGTTCGCATCATTCAGCTATTCCCTAATATATACTTGAACTGATATGGAATGTTGGAATATCGACTTGAAAAAAAATGAAATGCAATCATTGAATTACGAATAACCTAGGCCATCTGGAAACACTTTCCATTTCAATTGCTATTGGATTCTTTAAACACAAACGTCTAGTTAAATATGCGGACGCGTCGAAGCGTTTCCAACGCATTTCATCCATCATGATCTTGATCATCATGGTCAATTAAACAAATTAATAATAGTATGATGCAACCACGCATTAATATTTATACCGCAACAGTAGCAGCACTACTTTGAGTTGGCTCCAAGAGTAAACGAAATATGACATTAAAATACTCTAGAAAGCCATTGTGGCATGTACTGAACGTATTTCTGTACTGAACAATTTCATGTTTCAAATTAGTTTTCCGCTCAAACAACGAGAACCTACTAACAATTATTACATTTAGAAACTGATTCAATGGAAAGCTGAAAGTGTACTTATCGTAACCGAGCGAAAATTCCATGAACTGTATCAACAAATTATTTCCAATTT
This sequence comes from Anopheles dirus, assembly GCA_000349145.1. NCBI lineage: Eukaryota > Metazoa > Arthropoda > Insecta > Diptera > Culicidae > Anopheles > Anopheles dirus. Next base: position 769,997 of record KB673002.1, read on the forward strand.
ATGTTAATTTGCTTTCCGTCATACAATGTGATAACACACATGAACGGAAACATCGTTAGTCAGCATGATTAGGTTACGAAAAATGATTCATTTTATGGCAAAATTAAAACTCTCACAAGAGAACGAAGCAGCGTTGTGGTGCTCTGCACGTGGTGGTTTGGATGGAATTTGGTTTTATTACTTTTATGACGAATGATTATTAGCAAGTGATTGGAAGCATGATGATAGCACATGATCAGAGGAATACAAAGCCAACATCACAGGAGTTATAAGAGCGCGCGAATGTGATGGACAGTTGGGCGAATTACGAACGCGATCACGTTCCAAACACTTACGACATTATGCATCACTTCGGCTTGGGCTCGTTCGAGCACAAAATAATGTAAAGCATCTCCCACAAGTTGTTTTATATGTAAAAACAGGCATTTATAGACATGAAACATTCTGATTACACTTCCTTCCTGCATCTTTTGTACATTTACATCTAGACACTCAACAAGCTTTCAGCTTAATTGATCGTCCATAAATCTCATCAAGATATATTGAAACAAAATAATCGCATACATTAGACAGCATTTTGACAAACTAGATCATGATCCATCTTTTAATTATATGACACAAAACACCTACTGTAAGATATCAACTGTTGATCACGATGATTTGCCGCCATACGTGAGTAAACTCTTAAACCCTTTACAACCTTCTGTAATGGGGTATGAATTTGTGTGTGTAGTTGGTAAACTGACACCATCACTCTTGAGAACTGTGTCCATCCAGTGCGTGCAGCTAGTGTCTACAGATCCCATAGCCGTACGTAGTGCGATCAAATTACTGAACGCGAAGCGCGAAGCAGTGCAGTGGAGATGCCATTTAAAACTCGACATAAAAGGGCAATCAGATAGGCGAGTTGTGCTTAACTGGGTGATAAAATGCATACGAATGATGGTGCCAATGTAATGAGGAAGCTTATTGTGTTTAATACACCCGAACCGTTTTCCGTTAGGTAGCGTTAATGCTTACGTCGAGCGGGTTTGGTGTTTGGCGAGAATGCTTTACATTATTTCGGAGCTCCGAGCAACGTGAACCACCGCCGGCAATGGCGACGAAGCCAGGGAACATGCCCCGATCATCTCGATATTCGAGCGTTCGTGATCTGCATAACGAAGAGGCTATGATAGCAGTGGAAGCCCATGCCTTTGTGGGAGAGCATCCTGCCAACGCTACCATTGCCGGCAGTGGTCATCGTGGTATGTGCACGATGATGACCAAAGTGATGCTGAACGTTACTACAGCCAACGCGCGCGGCTCTACTTCGGCGTGGCCTGCTTCAAATTACCTGTGATCACCAGGCGTCCCTTGGTGGCCGAAAGACGCGTTTCACCCGTCAGGCGGTGCTTCGTGCGGCACTGGTAGCTCTTGTAGCCATCCTCGGGGCCAACTTCACGGATGTGCAGCTCACCGGAGGGCAGAACCATATATTTGCCGTCTGCCGAGGTGCCGGTGTTGATGGGGAAGATAAGGAGAAAATACGTTAGAACATTCATCACAACCCTTATAGACCACAGCCCAAGTACAAACATGCCTATTAACTATACCCCACGACGCGTTCCGGTGGCAAATGACAGTATGGAGTACAAGGGTTAACATGTCGTCCGTTTTGTAGCGATAAACATCTTACTCGGCCCATTTTTAAGCTTGCTTTCGGACCAGCTGAAGTGATGATCTAGTCAGTTATGATGTTTTTTTTTCTTAGAAATTAACCTGCTGGGACAATATAGTGCAACGCACGGAACGCATTCCTCGCTTTCAACTCTCGTTCATGTTGAATAGTTTGTGTTTGTACTAATAAAGATAAGATGTGGGGAAGATAATTTATGCTACAAAACGTTTTCAATGTTATCCCGCGCGGGTTCAAATAGGCAGCAGCATACATTCACACCCACAACGGAACCGAACTGTGACAGACGTTATACGGGGTGAAACGTATTGCTGGTGCTCCCTATTTGGTCACCCAGCCGTACCGCAACTTGACACCGACCCCACGCCCGTCATGATGCGGGTATGGCATCTACATCTACCGCGCACGTAAAGCAATCATAGAGTCTTTCCGTCTTCCCGTCCTAGGCGACTTCGATATCCGGATCCACTGCAACAACGCCACAGAAAACGCTACGCGACAACTCTGTTAGCCGCTGCAATCAACCAACTCCGCGGAGAGGAGAGCTGCCCGGTCAAGCGCTTCGTCAACTGGCATTACTCAACACATCGTGTGCGTAAACATTAGCATCACACTATGGCTGGAAATCGTTACCACCAGAGGGAGCCGAAACCGCGGCACCGAACCAGCATGGTTCTTCCGCGCGCAGCAGCAGCACCATGGTGTATTGCAGCAAGAGCACCGCTGAAAGCGGACCGCGCTTTGTTTCTGTCGCTTGTATGCAAATGAATCGTCTGCCGAGCAAGATCGTGGATCTGAGCCCGGCACCGTGAAGCCTAGGTTAGCGAAGGAAGGAGGGAAGAGGAGTTTTCTTTTCCCCTTCGACGCAGGAACGTTCTTTGGATTCTTTAAGTTTCACCTTTACTTTGGCTTTTGCTGTACCGGAGACGTTTGGAATGCGTCGCACATTCTCAAACCGTAGGCTTCAAGACTTTTATTTTCTCATTATTTTGAAATCATATTCAATTACGGCAGACGGATAACAAAAAACTAACTAATTGTTAACTATGAAAAAGAAACAAAAACAATAAGTATGTCTAAAGCATAATTATATCATCATCTATCTGTTTTGTCTTGATCGTGACAAAAACTAAAGAAAAAAGAATCCAGAGAGACGTTCATAGTTCATTGCATTGAAATAGTAAAGAAAAACTCCTGGTTAACTCATTAGTACCGATCCGAACCGATTCACTGAACCAACGCCATCGTTAGATTTTTTGTCGTTCGTTTCGGATCGAAACCACTGCCCTACTAATGCCGATGGAAACAAATAGAGCTGCCGTTCCGCTCCCGAAATAGACTGTACCATTCCATTCAGCGTATTGTGTTACCACCGGAGAATCCGTGTACGTGAGGCATTTTGTTGTAGAATTAGGTCTATTTTAGAAACAGAATCGCGGCCAGTTTTATTTGTTATCCATCTGTATCTTATGCTTATTTCGTAAGCTAATTCGCAGAAGTTCATTCATTGTGTTGGCATACATCGAAAACAAAACTGCGTGTAACATTAATCCTTTCCTTGTGCTCTACCATAATCTTACTATGCTATTTTTGGATAAACTGACGAAACAAACAGCTGGTTCGAGGAACAACAGTGCCTTTCCGTCATATAATGAATGCTAGAGTCTGCAGAATGCGATCAAATTTAGTGATTTTGCTCGTTTTGTTAAGTTGCAGTAAAGATAGGCGGTGCGTATTTTATTTCAGTATTTTTTTACAATTTTGTATATACCAATAATGAGGAACCATTAGGAGATCACTTAGAAAATACACGAAATTGAACGAAAAATAAAAAGTTATTGAAATATTAAGCATACAATATCAACTCATCAGATCAAGATACGATTTCTCACTGCAAGCATATTCGTCAGTATTAGCTCACTTATTATGACGAGTTATATATATTGTTCACAAAATGAGTTCACTCAAAATTCTCCATCTCATTGGGATCGCATAGGACGGGAAGAGTACAACTTCAGTAACCACCGTCGTTGATTTGTCGTCGCACGCTCACTGCAGAATGGGTTCTGTTGTTTTTTTTTCAGTTCAGCCCACACACAACCCAAACCCAACAGAACTACGCTGCATCCGGTGAAAAACGCGACCGCCGTTCATTGAACTGCCACCGGCACACAGAAAATCCGCGTGGTCAACACGCCGAAAGCACGTGCTTTTACGAGCGTATCGTAACCGACCCGGTCAGACGACAACACCGGTCCCGACCGATGATGCCATGCTGGATCAAGGACCGCCGTACCCGAACCGACTCTGAGCATGTGCCAAACCGGGGGGAAAATGCATCGTTGATAGTAAACGGTGCCATGTGGATCGGTTCAACGCGCAAAGCTGTATGCAACACCCCCTCGCCAGCGCCGGAACGTGCACCATCTACAAAAGAAACGTCCCAGACCCAACCAACCGCCCACCATAGTACACACTAAATACTAGTATGCCCTCGCAACCTGTTGCACGTGTCCACCGGCAGTTCGACGGAAGCGCTGAGTGGGGTAAAGTAAATCTCGCTTGACACCGTGAGTTCCACCAACGGCAACCATGGCAACCAGAAACGTGTAGTGAGTGCCCTAGTGACAACACCCCATGGCCACGGCACGCTGGTTCACCTAGTTTTCGTTCCATGCCTTGCCCCCGGGGGTGCCAATGTACCCTTGCCATCGATCCGTTCTGTACTGCTATAGCAACGCGCAGGGCATGCGCAGTTGGAACGGGCGCTTTGGGCGCGAAAATGTCCAAGGACCTCCCTCACTAGCAAACGGGTGAGTCGCTTCATTTCGTTTCCCCTGGCACAATAACAGCCCCGGAAACTCCCCCGGGGAAAGGTTGTTATGAATGAGGTTGTATGTATACAAAGAAAAACGTGGCGCACGGGTTGAATACAACTGCATGCAAGCAGATACGGAAGTTCGGAAAGCTATTCCTTATTGAGTATGGCAAAACATTTTCGAATGTTTTAAATACATTCTTATTGTACTTTTTGAATGTTTATCACTTACTACGTGTACGGGACTCATTTAAAAACAAAAATATCCAATTGACTACTTTGTTGCAAATGTCGATATTGCGCACCTATGGTCCAGCTGATGGTCTTCAGACAGTGCTTGCAGCACGTACTTCTCGATTGTGATAAATTCAAGAACGTAATGGCGCAAAAATATACAAAGAATAAATAAATCGAATGCCAATTTGATTACCAATTTCACTTCTGAAATAAATGAAACCACTGACAATATTCGAATCCGTATTAAGCGCAAAAATAATGTATCTGACTTTTTAGCTCTAAACCCAAAAGGTGAGCGAAAATTTTTGGTTTTGCAATGTTGTTTCCACTGATATCTAAAAGCTAAATAACCACTGAAATATGGTATATTCAGAATTCAAAATTAGATGATTAAATTTCCTGAACATGTTTTTCCGTCATTCATAATAATTGCACAGTAAAATTGACTGTTGAGCAGAGTAAGAAAGTAAAAGTGTTGAATTTTAAAAGTTTCATCAAATTCGAACAAATCGAATGTGTTTTTTTGGGTTTTTTTTTTGATCCCGGGGTTCAAATGTTTCTGTTTATCTTTTTTTCGATATTTCATACAATACATCCGACATATACTATATTATACATAAAATGTTACATTTTTTTCATTTCACAGATGAACGCAGGAACTGACGGAAAATGTGTTAAACTTTATAATCGCCTTGTTTTATAATTGTTTTATGTTATGGCTTTATATTTGCAATTTCACTAGATAAATTAAATTAATCATCTTTAGGTGTAAAATACTCCCTGTTTTGATGAGCAATATAAACAAAAAATGGTACCACCTAATGGTCCTCTAGTTTAGGAGCAACACATTACCATTATTTAGACCAGATTAATTTAATTAAATATTAACTTCAAGTAAAAAACTAGAAGTTATATATATCTCAAGAGATTTGAAGTTGAGTCTCATCTTTTCATGTAAAGTATTCCAAAGTAAGCACATCTTTTATAATTTCTACCTCAAACAAAATTCTAGAATCCCTTTCACCCGTTCACACTTCCATCGCTAAGACGAAAAGATCTTTGTTTCCTCAAAACTTGAAGCAAAACCATATCTAGCAAAAACCTTTAGTACTAAGGTTTTATCGGCAGGGAACAACTGTTTCCAGAACAAAGATGATGTCTGAGGTTGGGGTTTAATGATAAAAAAATGATTATTTACAGTAACCCAAAGGTGATATTGAGACTTCTTATTAATGCTGATTAATCGCCGATTTTCTGGATATACACGTCACACTGATTGTGCTTTGTATCTGGTGGGAACAGCATAGCATCATCTATTATGAGTTGTTCACAAGGAGTTGCTAAATTGTGCTATCTAAATCGATCCAATCAGTATGATCGATGAAACATGGTCTGACTGATCCGAGGATCAATTGATGACTTGAACAAATAGATTAATTTGTCGATAGACCCAAAACTATTTCTATCGCCAAAATTCCCAAAAATATGGCAACATGTATATGGCAGTGATGAGTCATGCTTTAAACGACCCATTTTTGGCACACATTTTTGGCACAAAAAAAGGAATCAAAGCTCTGCATTCAATACTAACAGGATTATAAAAACCCACAGTTCTAAAATCATGTCACATTGCATCAAACAAGTCGATGCATGTTTGCTTCCTCAATTCAAAGGCAACCGTCGCATCAAATGTGCTGGGCCAAATTTTAAACCATTTCACGGTTAGACATCCAACGGTCATTTCGCACCGCAACCGACACAGCCACTACTACTAGCGCCGGGGCACGATTGCCCATAAATTATCACGCTTTCGTATTGCTCCTGCACACATTCGCATCCCCGAATCTCCTCATGCCGTTCCATACTAGCAAGCAGCAGCAACAGCAAAAACAAAAAACAAAATTATCATTTCAATCTTGCATCCCAACCGTTCCGACGCTTCTGTATGCGCTCACCGGCCGATGGATGGGTGACAGCAGTGAGTCAGCTTCAATTTACGAAAATCAACACATGTTCGCCAAATGTTCACGCACGCGAACTAACCTCGGCAACGACGAGAACGCTGGAAGTCGCTTCTGCGTCGGCTAAGATCAACGTTGGCGTTCGACGAAATTGTTCACTGCACTACTACCGAATGCGGTTAAAGAAATATATATACAATATTTTTGTAAATTAACTATTTCTTGCTTCACCCACCCGAACTGGTTGTTCTCTCGGGTACGAACCGGGAGTATGCAGCGGGTATAGGTTCATTTGCATCGAGCATAACACAGCTGCGACAACGATTGAGTAGATTGAATAAACGAGGCCATCAGTGGGAAGATCGTCTTTTGCTCCGAACTCCAAGCGAAGGCACGCGAACAGTGCAACCGTATTCAAGATCACCTTCGATCTTACGAACCCACCACCTTGCTTCAAACCGGCACGGTACTTTCATCACAACATTATGCTGCGACATGCGACGACCAAAACGACGGTGATGCTGAAGAAGAAATAACTATACCAAACAGCACACTGGAGAGTGTCTCGCCCTGATCAGCTTCTTCCGAAACTCGCGTTTCCCCCTGAAAATTTTACAACAGCAAAACATCTGCTTACATTAACGAATAAATTCGAGCAACAAAAATATACACGACCATCTGTTGTGAAAATGAAATCGCACGCAGTTTTGTTTATGTTTTCGATTTCGCCACACCGGCGTGTGTGTATGTAATGAATGAAATTCTGACGGCATACCAGCTTACGAACTACCTTACAAGCTAGTGGGAAGGAGGATCGACAGGAAAAGGTAGGCCGTGAGGCCCATGGAGAGTTGGAAAAGGAGATGGATATAGGAACAAAAACAAAAAAAGAGCCAATGCAAAAGCACACCAACCAAACGTATAACCAGGTTTAGAAAACAAAAAATAAACAAAATGTCTAAATGAAAAGATAGAAAATTATATTGAAATTCCTAACCATTTCTTTAAAAATCTGTCTTAAAATGCTCCATAGCCTCGAGTTCATGGGAAAAATCTCTAGAAAAAACGCGCGTAACATGTAAGGCAAGCAGAAGACTCGGTTTCGAAAACTATATAAATAAAACGTCATCCACGTGCTTCTGTGACAACACTAAAGAGATGATGGACATTTGGAGAATGAGAACGGACGAACTTTGAACGGGGGTTTCCAATGGATTGCGTTCGCAGAACTTGTGAGGCGCTTTTACCGAATAGTTCGTCCTTTTTGAAACTAGTTCCATCGGTTGCCGTCCATTCGACTATCTCAACGTGATCGGCCACAAACGACGGTATCTGACACTTAAACAGTGCTGTATTTCCGCGGATCACAAACACATCGTACACTTGCGCCTCGTAGTACTGATTCACAACTGCAAGTACGGATCGGTGGTAAAAAGAAAGACATAAGAAATCGATATTCAACAACAACAGCAACGAAAATCTGACTTTCCAACACTCACTAATCAAGTGTTAATCGAGCGTCTGTTTAGTTAGAAATATGAACTTTCAGCAAATCAATAGCATAACTAGCATAAGAGGTTTGGGGAGGAACTCAACCACAGAAACCACAACCAATTTCTCGGAGAGGGGAGAATCCTGACGAACTAGTTTCCATGTCGGATGTCTAATTCCTACCGGTTGACTCATTCAGCTCGATCTCTATACCATCGTCAGCCAGCCAACCGGTGACGCTGATAAAATCCGATACAAACGATGGTATCAGACACTTCAAAATGCCTGCATTGCCGTTCAGGACGTACTCGTCGATAACTCGGGTGTTGTAGAACTGATGGATCACTGATGGGAAAGTTGTGGCAGAAATGAAAATGAGCGTTGTTGCAAACAAAAGAATAAATAATTCATAAAAGGAAACAGGCAGTCGATCTTTTTTCAGCTAAAAAAAAAAGAATACAACTTCCATTTTAGAGACGACTACATATGAAAACCTCAAGGGACGAATCGGACACGGGAGAGCTTTGGCGAGCGCACACACACACACACGCACACGCGCACATTGCGAGGATCATGGAAGATAGATATAACACGTGCACTCTAAGCCCTTTAATGGGAATGGCACATATGGTGGAGCTGCAAAGTCGCACGGAGTAAATTACCAAAATCACCGTCCGTGACGGGAAGATACTCTTCGCCATCATCCGTCAGCCAGGCGTCAACGAACACGAAGTCGGAAATGAACGATGGAATCAAACACTTCAGGATGGCCGCATTACCGTTCAGCACAAATTCGTCCGTCAACCGTGTTTGGTAGTACTGATGGACCACTGGGTGTATAAGATATGGGTAACATCGTTATATTGGAAGGACGCGCAAAACATAAGAGTTGAAAAACTAAAAACATAGCCTCATTTTTTAACTTTAGGAGTTATTTCAAATGTGTGCTGCTATCGCCAGGAGGACATTATCAAGGGAAAGTATGTGTATAAGGAGGCTCGGATAATCGGTGGGGATCCCGGATCGATGCACTAAAACCAACCCATCGTAGAATCTTCCACGTTCATCATGACTGTCTGATCGTCAATGTCCCAAGACTCGATGGAGATGAAATCCTGCAGGAAGGACGGTACCAGACACTTCAGAATGGCTGCATTTCCGTTCAGCACAAACTCGTCGTTCACACGAATCTGATAGTACTGATGCACAACTAAACGAGCAAGGCGAGTAGAGCAAATAAAAAAAATCACAAACATAACCAAACCAATCGGGTAAAGAAATCTGCATGTAATGGGAGTACGGTATCACTTGTGGCACTTGAAAACCTTGCGAGGAAATGGAATATGAAGGCTAATAGGGAAGCAATGCCGCCACGCCACCCCAAATTGACTTGTTCCGTGTAATTCAACTACCGTAATCTCCGCCTTCGCCCGGATAGTATTCATTCCCATCAGAATCGGACCAAAGATCGACGATGACAAAATCGGACACAAACGACGGAATCTCGCACTTCATGATGGCTGAGTTGCCCCGAATGACGTACTCGTTATCCGCTTCCGCTTCGTAGCTTTGTATTACAACTGCGAGCGACCGGGAGAGAAAGTTGACGCAGCTGCGTTAGAGACGAGTTGGTACGTGGTTTTCTTTTGCCTCGTACGATCTGCTACAACTAGCCCGAATACGTTAACAGAAAACGAATAAATAATCTGCTGGACGCTTGTGTCAGGATAATGAGAGAGGGAGGGGGTATGATAGTCATGGATCGTGCTCGCGAACGATGGAGCGCACAGATTCTAACCCGAATGCTCCGTATTGGTCGCAAGGTTGTACTCCTCGCCGGAATCGTCAATCCATCCATCGATGGAGACAAAGTCACCGATGAACGAAGGGATTTTACACTTCAAAATGGCCGAATTGCCGCGTATGATGTACTCGTTCTCCGCCTCGGTCACGTAGTGCTGGTTTACAACTATTTACACATAACAATAAAAGGGTGAACGATAAACAACTGGGTTGGGGGAAAAGCTCTAGAGAGATCTCTGCCAATATTTCGAAGAACAATTTGTACGTTTGCGAAAACATGCCTCACAGAAACTATAAAGTAAAGATAATCAAAGGGCTTCGAAGGACAGGGAACTGGGGTCTGGGTTCGACAAGCTAATCGATGCTCCAGGTAAGGAATTAAATATCAACCATAGTCCTGCTCTCCCGTGTGATACTCATTGCCGTCGTTATCCATCCAGGCCTCGACAGACACGAAATCGGCAATAAACGACGGCACTTTGCACTTTAGGATAGCGGAGTTTCCTCGAATGGCGTAATCGGTTTCGCCGTCCGTCTGATAGAACTGATTAACCACTGGATGGCGCACGAAGCAAAGAAAGTGAACAGTTAACTGAAGTTAGATACTTTTAAAGACACAATAAGGCATAATGAAATAAAAAATAAAGCGTTCGAGAGTAAATAAAGGATGTCGTCAGGGAGCAAGGGGTAAGAGCCGGTTGTGTCCTTAAGCCTATCCATCAACATTCACCATCATCGTCGCCACGGCTGTGGTACTCGTTGCCGTCACTGTCGAGCCACGCTTCGACGAAAACGAAATCCGCAATGAACGATGGAATTTTACACTTCAGAATGGCCGCATTGCCCCGGATGATGTACTCATCCTCGGAGCCTGTTTGATAGTACTGATTAGTGTTGGGTCAAGTACCTCTTTTGAATGAGCGGAGCGATGGGCTCACGCTCACCTTGGTGAGCGATGAGCGAGAGGTACCTCGGAAGTGAGCGAATTGCGCTTCGCCGAGCGTGTGCTGAGCGCAGTGAGCCCGCCAGCGAAAGGCGCACGCTGAGCGCAAAGAGCCCGCGAGCGAGAGGAGCGCGTGAGCGGGAAGAGCACGCTG
>KB673002.1:781856-795868 GCA_000349145.1 Anopheles dirus
TGTCAAAAACTTCGATGGAATCATTTTTGACAGAAAATATCATCGACAAAATACCCTGTGTAATAAGGGCTGAAGCGCAATTCGCTCACTGCGGAGCTACCTGATATTTAAAATAGAGCGCACTGAGCGCGCTCATTTAGGTGAGCGGAGCAATTGAGGTACCTCTTTCGCTCACGACCCAACACTAGTACTGATTGACCACTGGAACCGAAAGCGAGAGGATGATTATGAACGAATAGGAACATAGAAATAATAAATTTAAAAATGAACAAAATTTAAAGATGCTCCAATTCAATTAACTAGTTTGCAGACGAGTGGGACCGAAATGAGGATCGGGCAGGGGTAACGTCTAAGGGATGGGAAAGGATCGAGGGAGGTGCCAAAACACAACGGCGGCCCTAACCGTAGCTCTCCGACTGCACAAGTTCAACGCCGTCTTCGTCGATCCACGACTCGACGCGAACAAAATCGGCCACGAACGACGGTATGGAGCACTTGAGAATGGCAGAGTTTCCTCTTATGACGTACTCGGTAAGTATTTCCGGCTGATAGTGCTGATTGATGACTGATCGGATAGACACAAAGCATGGTAAGAAGGACTTTTTAACAATAACAATAAACACAATAAACAATAACAATACATAATAAAATGAGAACAGAGGCTGAGGGAGATGCATTGGTTGGGAGTGCGGTGGACTGCATTTGGACTGAGGCATCCTGAACGCTACCGTAGTTTTCCGATGGAAGAAGCTCATTATTTTCCTCATCAATCCAAGCTTCAACGCGAACAAAATCAGACACAAACGACGGTATCGAGCACTTCAAGATGGCGCTGTTGCCACGAATGACATACTCCATCAGTATATCTGCGCCGTAGTGTTGATTTATGACTGCGAAAAATGAGCACGCACCGAAAATTAGTAATAAACATATTAAAACAATTAAAAAAACCCAACAAAAAATATTTTTCGCAAAACCTTTGGAACGGCATTTCTAACTTATGTGATGGATTCGTGAGGGACGGTTGGTCTCGCAAGAGCTGTTAAAACACAAAAGGAAACAACTACACCCTACCGGTATCAAAATTGGTTGCATTGAAAATGCTACCATCGCTACCAATCCACGATTCCACCTTCACGAAGTCCGTCACGAAGCTGGGAATGTTACACTTCAGCACCGCCGTGTTGCCTTTAATTACGTACTCTGACACTACTTCCGCCTCGTAGTACTGATTGACGACTGTCCGGAAGGAAGTTGAAACAAACACACCGAACGAAACAGAAACGAAAACATAAGCAAACTCTATCCATGCCCGCTGGGAACGGTTTGGACACAGGCATTCTTAGGATCAGTTTGAAGGATGAGGATCTGTTCTAAGCACTCGCGCTGATCACAAACCAATTTCAACGTCCAGTGGGTCAGCCGAGTGGGACCGATTGTCAAGATGCTGGTAGACGTTGCCGGCATCATCATTCCACGAAACAACGCCGACGAAATCGCCCACAAACGACGGTATGGAACACTTCAGAATGGCCGAATTGCCACGAATAACGTACGCATTATTCACCTCCGAATCGTAGTACTGCTGCACCACTGCACGGTTGTAAAAAAAACGCATAACATGGGTATTTACAATATGGAATTCCATTTTAACTAGATCGCGGAACCTGGGCGAAACATTCTTGAGCTTGAAAGTAAATTTAAAATGGTTAGGATGGGAAAGGTCAGTGGGAAGCGACGGAACGATCAATCTAGTTGATAGACGACTAAACACACCCTCATCGGTGGCGTTTGCATAGAAGCTGTCATTGGTGTCCGTGTGCCAAGAAACGATCTTCACGAAATCAGCTACATAGGACGGTATCTGGCACTTCATTAGAACCGCATTGCCCCGAATGGCATACTCCTTGTTTACGTCTACATCGTAGTACTGGGCAATTACTGATAAGCGACAGGGAAACGAGACGGTGAAGAACGAAGATTAGCAAGGACTACATCGCGGGACCGGAACGAGAGTAAACATTTGATAGTTTCAAAGACCACGGATGTCGAGAGTATCTGTTCTTTCTTCTTGCTTTTCAAAATAACTATCCTTACTGAATGAATCTAAAGAAACTGGTTTAGGAAACAAATATGAGAGCAAACATCCCTCTATGAAGCGATTGTAGTAGTGGGCTGATGCAGCAAAAGGAATGAAGGAAAGTGATCACTTAAAACTAGCGCTCTCGCGCACGACACAATCCTAGCTAACCGTAGGAGTCGGCGGAATAGATGTATGTCTCCTCCTGTTCGCCACCACTGGTCCACGAAACGACGTCCACGAAATCGGCCACGAACGAGGGTATCAAGCACTTGAAGATGGCAGAATTGCCCAGAATGACATGCTCCTTGTTGACATCCACCTCGTAGTACTGGGAGACGACTATCGAACCGTTCAGCCAAATCAACGATACAGAACAACCGATTAAGACCAGGAAGGTGTGTAAAACGGAGTTAGAGGGGGAGGGGGGGGGGTGCGAAGAAAACGATTCGAACAAGATCTTTAAAGCGAATTTCCAGCAAACAAATTAAACCATCCTTGAGAGACGACGAACCACGGCGCATGTATATTAACTTCGGTTCGTGCTGAAAATGATGCTGAAAACAGTTGTATGGACATGAAAATGGGGCGAGTACGAAACATCTGCAAAATATAGGGCAAACGCTACCCTAATCGTTGATCGACGGATGAAGCCGGAAACCGAACGGAGGGTTGCGATGGTTTTTAATCTGCCTGTTATCCTTATCATCACGCAGCTGCTCACACAACAAGCTGAGGCATTTTTTAACCCTTTGAACAAACCTTTCGTACGTTTGCTTTACTGCTTTACTAACTACACACACAAACACATTTGTGCAAATTTCTTTTTTTACACAAGGCATCTAAGATATAACATAACGGTGTGCTCTTCCACTAACGAACGCTAATGTGCACGGATAACATTAATTTTGCTTCAACTCTCTTTCTCACTTTCCACTCACACAAATCCTCTATAAACATTCAAACACCAACAACAACTTTCCACTCACACGCGTCAACACGCCATGCTTTCTTCCACTTTTATTTCATGCATCCTAGTGTGCAAGTGTGCACTTGGATGCAGCACCCAGAATGCACTTCATCGTTGGCCTTCCGTTTACACACCACCACCACCACCATTAGAATCATTTCACAATTTTTCTTTGAACCTTTTTTACACCGCATTCGCATTCTTCGGCGTACTGCCAGTGCCTTTCTCTTTCCACGTTTCCTTTCGCCACCAAACACTGTGCCACGGCAGGGACATTCCCATGCACTTTGCCTTTTTCCATTCTTACCACTTCAACCTTTCGTCGGTTGTTTTCTCTTCACATACACTTCATATGTTCGCACGGCGCACATTATGCACACTCATTCCGGCATGATTATGAAGAAGCACATTCGGATTTTTTTCCTCCAAAATCTGGATGATGCGATCGTCGAACTCACCAAAGCAGATCCGGATTATCCTTTTTGCGTTCTGGCCTACACACATACGCACGTGTGTTGTGTGTATTTGTTGAACCTTTCTGCTCGTGTGATGCTGTGTGCACGCTCTTGCCTACATACACACAGCTCCGGTGGCAGATGTTTCGTACTTCGCCCGCATTTTGCACATCACGGAGTGGGCCGACATGGAGAGTCTCCCGAAAACTTACCGGCACGGACGTTGACATCACGCGAAATAACCGATCCAAACTGGTTCTTGGCCATGCAGGCGTACACCTGGGCATGCACCTCCTGCCGGTAGTCCTCGGCGCGGAACGGTGGGAACACCAGGTTTCCGTTCGGCAGGATCTGCCGCAGTCCGGGCACATCACCAACGGCCGTTCCATCGCTGCGGATCCAGATCATTTCCGGTGGCGGATTGCCGGTCGCGCTACATTCAACCACAGCGCCGGTCGAGTTGGAAAAATCGATGCGATTGGTCGGCTCTTTCAGGAACACCGGTCCCTTCGAGTCGTCCACCTTGCCTGCGCCCAGCACCCCTGCGTAGCGGGAAAAGGGACAGAGTTAGACGTGGATTTGCAATTTCCTTCACGCCTACCTAGCTCCAACAGCTAGGCTACATCGTGAATCTAGCAACCCTTGGCGTTCTCTTGGCCGGGTCACAAATTCAATCAGTGTGCGATTCCAGCCTGCTGCTGCGAAATAGAACGTTACTCACCATTGAGACAATTGAAGCCACTTAATAAGCAGAGCAACGCGGTTGCGATTGCCGCGGTACGCGATGTCTCGCGAACCAGCCGCACCATCTTCATGGACCGCTTGCGATTCACTCGCTTCCCGTGCGCACACAGCAAAACGTTGTCCCAGCGAAGGAAAAATCAAGTCCGTCTAACGCGCAACACACTTTTTTTTAAACGATAAAACCGCCTGGAAAATCGCACAACACGTTGTTTTTTATCTCTGGAGCTCCCTGGCTCCAGGAATGGAAACGTAGCTCCTTGCACGCCGCCGCTCTTGACGAAGGATACGCCTGCCTGCCACACGTTCGCACAAGAAGCGTTATACAGGGGTGAGGAGTGACGCATGGAAAGGAAAATCGATTAGTTGAAGTTGACAGGACACACGGAGCAGGAACACGCAACGAAAAGGATATGTTCACAATTTTCACTGGAGAAATACAACATTTTCGACTCCCGAATGTCTGCTGGCGTGTGCAATAAACTGGAGAGAATCACTTTTTTCACCATCCCCCATTCAGCACGACGGCAAATGGAGACGGACAGGAGGCGCACATCCAGTGAAAAAAGGATGTGTCCGTGTCGGTCCTTGTCGGGGTGGTTTGCGAAATTTACATCGCGTTTCTAACTACTTACCGGTGACTTTGCAAATACGACACAACAAAACACCAGAAATCCACGAAATTCGACCTTTTTCAGACGACGACCAAACCCCCAGTTGATATTCACCAACTTTTTACCCCCGGACGCGAAACAAACGCTCTGTTTTGTGTCTCAGGTTTTGTTATGACTTTTTTTCTTCTTTTTTGGCATAAAGGAAAAAGTAGCCTGACGTCTATAGATGTCAAAATTAGAAAACAGTAAAAATACATCGAATAGGGTAACGAGTAACGCTACCACTTATCCTTGGCAGGGTTTGCGTTAACCATTTTGAGCGCATATAAATAACCGATTTACACACACGTGGGCCCATACTGCTCAGGTGTATTTCATATATATGCTCTATCAACGGTGTATTTTGGGGGACGACCATAAATTTCATCTCAAATTATTTTTGTTAACTGGTATAAAAATTGCTAGACCCATCTTGTTTCGGGCAGTTATGGTTTTGATGTCAAATCGATTCCAGCAGATAGGGGAACATTTTTATACCAGCTGTCAAAGGAGAAAACAAGATTCGCGAGGAAAAACAAACATCAGCTAAAGCCACATACAACGCACGCAGCAACTTCTCTGATGCCACATAAGGTAATTCAGCTATTGCACAGCCTAGATTTCAGCAACTAAAACGTCTCCCGTATTCCATGGCAGTAAAGTATGAACATACCGCTCAAGGTTGTGGTGCGCTTGGCACCTGCAACATACGGCGCAGCGGACAATAGGTCTTGCAACCAGCCCGACAATGACCGACGGGAGGAGGATGATAACCAGCTCAAAAGCACTGGAGGGCGCACGTTTCGCTTTTCCAGCGTATTCCGCCCATCGATCAGCAATCAGGAGGTGTATTTTGAGTCCGTCGCCGGGCTCATGGAGTCGGTGCTGGAGGGTTACGACTTCTCCATCGTCACATACGGAGCGAAGGGAACGGGCAAGACCTTCACGCTGTACGGTGCGCCAACCGGTGCTGCCACCGCCGACGACGAAGGGATTGTGTTGTGCTTCGTGCGGGACCTGTTCTGCCGCCTGAACGCGCACCCAGAGCGTATGTTCTCGATCAGCATTGCGTGGAGCGAAATCGCGGCCAATGGCGACGTGATCGATGTGCTGGAAAATGCGGCGATGGTGCAGTGTTTCTCGGTGGAAGATACGTACGCGCTGCTCGGGCTCGGCTTGCACCGACGGAATGGGGAAAATCACAGTATTCTTAGCTTAATTCTCGAGCAACAGTGGACGTCCGTGGGTGGCATGAACCAGCACCGCCAGTCTACAATCAGCTTCTGTGACCTGCGTGGTTCTGTACGGGAGACGGTGGGAACTGAGTTGGTACCAACCGATAGCGGTTTGCGCAAGCTGGAGGATATCGTCGTGAGACGCAACGAGCAGTACAACGACTCCGTACTTACGGCCTTCCTCAAGGATTCCTTCGGTGGCCGAGCGCAAACATTGCTGATACTGTGTGTCGCCTCCATCGGCCTGGAATCGGACAGCACAGCGTGTGATCTCGAGTTCGGGGAGCGGGCCGAGGAAATCGTGAATCACGTTGTGATGAATACGTTCTCCGACAACAATGTGCCGATCGTACAGTTGACCGAACACGATCCGCTCGCTGGTACGAACACCAACCTGGACGGGCTTTATTTCGCTTCGCAGCAGTGGGCGAAGCTGCTCAAGAATGCCGAATGCCTGTTCACCAAACTGTTTAGCACGTGTGAGCTGAACCAAACGGAACGAAACCAGATCGAGGAATGGCTATATCTGAAAGCGGAATGTGACGATTGTTTCAGCTCGACCGACATGAGCCTTCCGACCGGTCAGGTATCGGCCCGGGCCTGTCTCGGACCGATTGAGGAGATCGACGAGGAAGACAACGCACTGCAGCACGCGAGCAGCAAGGAACCGTACGCTTCGGACAACGAAAGTGATTCCGACATCTGCACGCACCTGACCGACGTCAGCGATCGCATTCAGAGCTACATCAAGACGTTCCAGACGAAAACGAACCATCTCATCATGGAAAAGTATCAAGATTTCTTCCAAACACACCCTCCCGGCGTTGGACCGGAAGCGGACGATCACGAACGCAAAGAGCCCAGCGCAGCGGACATTCGCGAACACAATTTCCACAATCCCGCACGGAGAAAATCGATTTTCGATAGTGAAACGGTCAGCAGCACCGAGCTGACGCTCATGCTGCCACTGAAAACCGACTCCCTACCGGTCGCAGCGACGGCCCTTGACAAAAAGCTGGACACGCTGGGCAGCAATTTGCGCATTTGTCAGACCAGCATCGAGTCGCTGCACGCCCAGATCGAAGAGATCCGCCGCACAATCGCACTGAAGCAGAAGTACGTGACGGACCTGATCGAGAACAGCGAAACGCGCTCCGTGGCCAAGTCACGATTCAGCAAGAAAAAGCACAAGCTCGAGGCGGAGTACGAGAAGGCAAAGAAGCAGCTGCGCAAGGCGGTCGTGAACGGGACGAACAAGGAAGAAATAAATCGGCTCAAGAGTCAAACGTCGCAGCTCGAGCAGCGCCTGAAGGATCTCGAATCGATCGGTTTCATCGCCGGAGAGTCCGGGCATAAGCGGAAAAAGCTCCAGCAATCGATCAAGGACTCGCAGAAGCAGCTGGACATAATGCAACGCATGCTGAAGAAGGAGCTCGACCGGAAAGAGTCGCTCGAAAAGGAGTTGGAAACGGCGCAGAAAGAATCGCGCGCCGCCCGGGCCAACCACCATGCCAGTGGCAACGTCGGGCAGCTGCACGAGCTGAGCGAAAGCAAGAGTAAGATCCGCAACATGAACGAGCGCATCTCGCACATCGAACACGTGCTAAAAGAAAAGTCGAGCAATCTGAAAAAGTATGTCAACAAGAAGAGCGCCGAGAAAGAGTCGCTCCGGTGCGAGATACGCAACCTGCGCCGCACCCGCGACCATCTGGTCGAGCAGCGGTGCCATCTGGACCGGAAGATACGCGAGGACAAGATGCCGTCGTTCGACGAAGAGCGCAAGCTGGTCGAGTGTGACGAAGCGATCGAGGCGATCGATGCGGCGATCGAGATGAAAAACGAGCTGATCTGTGGCCGCCGCAGTATCGACACGGATGAGAGTTTACAGCGCGAGAAAGGCGAACAGATGCTGATGGCGCGGCTGAACAAGCTGTCGCTGGACGAGATGCGCACTCTACTGTACAAGTACTTCCAGAAGGTGGTAGATCTGAAGGAAGCGAGCCGCAAGCTAGAGCTGCAGTTTATCGCACTCGAGCGCGAGAAGGACGCGTGGGAGTGGCAGGAGAAGATCCTCACCAACACAATCCGCCAGACGCGCCTCGAGAAGGAACGGTCGATAGTGGCGCTGCAGAAGCAGCATGAAACGAAGCTGAATCTGATGTTGCGACACTTCGCGGCGGACACGTCCGCCTCCATCTCGAGCACGATTCCGGACAACGCGCTGCCACCGTACCACCATCACCATACGGAGTTTGTGCTCGGGTCCGGACGCTACCATCATGTGCAGTATGAATCGGACGGTGGTGGTGGAGGTGGTGGTGGCAGCAGCAGTGAACCACAGCTCTTGGCCGGCCACACACACTCCGCCACCAAGCAGCTGGCCCACTACAAAGCGACAACCACACTGCCCGTCGGTGTCGTTGCTGCCGGTTCAGCCGCCGTCCTCGGTCCGGGAGCGGTAGCAAATGCGGCGGCATTTACGCCGGTACTTCATCATCGCAGCGGTGGTGGCGCTGTCGCCACCGCCAGCGGAACTGCAGTGCAGACACCGTTGGGTGTCATCACCGAGAAAGAGCATCGGCCGAAAAACAAGCTGTTCTCGAAGCTGCAGGTGCTGTCGCGCTACCATGGCAGCGACAAGCGCAAGATCTTTCAGTCCGATATACCGCAGCAGAATCTCAAACAGTTGCAGGGTGCCTCACGGCCTTCGCTAACGAAGGTGACGCGCGAGAAGAACAAAATCATCATCCAGAGCGACGGCGGTGGTAGCAAGTAGTGCGCGGTACTTCGGAATCACAGCCTCTCTGCATTTAACAATACGGTTTACGCACATCAGTATGTCCAACGTTTATCTAGGTGTTCGTGTAGATGTAGATGTATTTGTTAGCATGCTAAGATGCAACGTTTTTTTCTCTCTCTCTCTCTCTCTCTCTCTCTCTCTCTCTGTCTCTCTTACCAGCCGCCAAGGCGCGGCGTGTGTTACGAGTAAAATGTTCTAGCGATTAGTGAAAAAAACTACAAAGCAATCACTACATTTCTTCCCTTTGTCCTCGTACACACTGAGATGCATATAATGTATGTTTCTGTATGTGTTTAAATAAAATGACCGACAAGCGGTCGCATTTCTTTGCTCATTAACAGTGAAAAATATAAGTTGTTGATTAATTAATCATTCGTTTATAGTTTAGAACGCAAAATATGTCATACTCTTCAGGCAACGGGGTTCGTTTGCCTTCTGCAAGAGGTGCGTAGCCGTTGTAGCGGCGTACACGTGTTTCTCCACACCTGCCGGCCCAAATATCCTAATGATTCCACTTATCCACACTAGCTAATAGCATTTCTAGTAGGATCGCAAAAAAGAGCCATTAGATACAAATCTCCCACCTCAATTGTATTGGTAGATATCTTCCACACAACAGAGATTTAAACCCATGGTGCTATGAACAACAAACACTGGTGCTATGAATAAGAGTGCACTAGGATGACATTTTAGATTTGAGATTACTCTATCGATGCTTTGACTATTTCTTTCTGGGATAATATTAAAATTGTAGCTTATTTTGACTTATTTGGATTGTTTTACTATTTTTTATCCAAGGTGCTTTAAAACATAAAAAAAGATACTTAAATTTTCGCTTCGTTCATCTTCATGATACATGTTAAACATAAATTTTAAAATATTTAACTTACTATTCGATATGGGTTGTTCTAGATGTTTACATTCGGTTTTTTGTTCGCACGCTTTAACCTGCTTGACCCATCTTTGAACGTTGCGTGTGTCTTCTTGTGGGTTTGTAGAGCGATAAGCTGTATAAACCGCTTCATACATACATCACATTCATACGGTTTTTCGCCGGTATGCGTCATGATGTGATGTTTGAGAGTTTCCGACTTTCCAAAGCATCGCTCGCAGTGAGGGCACTTGAACTCCTTCATCCCGCGATGTACGATGTTGACGTGCCTGCTCATATTACCTACGGAAAAAGTATATCGTTATCTTCTTACGCACTAACTGGCGGTTTTGTTTTGTTTTTTTTTTTTGCTGTTGCAGTATGCGTACCCGAGCTCGTAAATACTTGTCCGCAGTGCTCACAAACGTAAACTTTAGCCTTCGTATGATTATTCATGTGGGCTTTAAGTTCATCGGAGGTCGTTTTCTTAAGCCCACATAATGAACATTCGTAGTTCTTGATACCCTGATGTCGCATCATATGTACCTTCAATTTGTGCGCAGTGGGATGTTTCTTGTCGCATATCTCACAGTGGAACGGCAATATGCCGGTGTGAATGTAGGAATGTTTCTGAAGAAGATAGAATCAACGTTTTCACAACCAACTTTACAAACCTCGAACAAATTTACCTTCAGTGTTCCACTGGAGGAAAACGTTTTCCCGCACGTTTCACAAACGCATTTCTTTGGTACGGGTCGGGTAAAGTTGGGATTATGCGTTTTACGATGTGCGGTAAGTCCTTTTCTTGTTTTGTACGAAAACCTGCAGCCCTCGTAGTCGCACGGAAACGCTTCCTGGTCGGGTGCCGGGTGTTTGTTGGCCATGTGCTGCTTCAGACGGTTCCATTCCGTGAAGTCCTTGCCACAAATACTGCACAGCGCTGGTTTCAGACCCTGGTGCTCCCGCAAGTGACCATCGTACCGGGACTGGCTGCGAAACTTTTGCTCACACAACTGGCAGCTTAATAGTTTCGATTTGGCCTCCGCTTGGTTGTGTTTGATAGGCACTTCATTTGAGGCGCTAGTTTGAGCAGCTAGTTCGCTGTTGATAGATTGCTCGACGTCATTGTCTATGGTCTCACACGTTTCTACCTTAACAAAAGTAGGTTCCATAGGAGCAATTTCAGCGATTGGTTCAATACTGGAAAGCTCATTATCTATCCTTGTTTTGATTTCGCCTCCCGACAGTTCCGTCCATGAGTCTGAGGGGGAAAGCATTGATGCGTCTTCCAGATTCTGCAATAACTTGATAGTTAGTCGAATCAACGTGCCTATCTGCTAATGCTGCTGCTGTTTACCTGTGATAATTTTGCATAGGCTGCCAAACATAGTGTACGAAACCCATCATAGCTTTTCAGTTGTTGATAGCATGCATCACAAAGCTTTAACGATTGATGATGATTCACTTTCGGAAGCTAAACACAATCATTCGATTTAGTGATAATGAATCCGTATACAGCAACCGTTCTAACATACCTCCAATGATGTAAGATTGAAAAAGATATTGGACACATCAAGCAAGTCACGAATGTTATGTTGATCGCTCACTTCTGAGCAAATAGTACAGGAAAATTTCATTTTAATTAACCTAATTGCGCGGGATTCAACGAAATCGATTTTACAGACTGTTTACATTTTACGAAGCGAGCTGTGTTTTGACACTGCGTTGTGGGTGACGTTTTCACATTTTCCAAACAAAATATTTACACAGTGCCGGCCGTTTATTTCAGTACGTCAAATAACGAATGTACGCAGGTTTGTCTAACCCCGGAATTAAGTTAACTGGAACTATTAAAAAAATCTACATACGACTGTGTTACTTGATGTTTTAATTACCTTTAATATGCTTATTAGTTTCAGAGCCATTTTGATAAGGAGAACT
This sequence comes from Anopheles dirus, assembly GCA_000349145.1. NCBI lineage: Eukaryota > Metazoa > Arthropoda > Insecta > Diptera > Culicidae > Anopheles > Anopheles dirus. Next base: position 793,603 of record KB673002.1, read on the forward strand.
CTTTCGGACCGATAGTGTAGTACCTTGCAGTACAACGTTCATTTCAACAATAGAACAACAATGATCCTCATTGTTGAAAGCGTTTGTTTAGAAATCATCGAGAAATCAACAAAATTGTGTCGAATAATTGAAGGTCTCAAAAAAAACACAAACACAGTTAGATACTAATGCCTAAACTGTTGACCAAATTATATTAACGTGTTAAGCCAAATAGCCTTTAGTCCTTTTTGAGATTGTTGTGCTAATAAAGGGAAATACGAAGAAATCCAGGAGTACGAACCAAGTAAACCTTATTTCGCATAGTTAAAATCATATAATTACTCCGCATAGCACTTTATTAAGATTACACTTTCAAATGAACTGACTTACTCTACATTCTTCAGATGCTTCTTAGCATGCATTTGTAATGAAATAAGCTGTATGTATCGCTTCGAGCATATACTGCATTCGTACGGTTTTTCACCAGTATGCGTCTGGATATGTTTTTTAAGAGTGTACAACTTTCCAAAATATCGATCGCAGTGCGGACACTTGAACTCTTTTATACCATGGTGTACGGTCTTGATGTGTCTGGCCAAATTTCCTATTTAATAGAAATGCAAACACGCATCATTAAAGTGATACAGTCAATCATGAGTAGCAAAAGTATACCTACCTGCATGCGAAAAAACCTGACGACAAATGTCACAAGTGAACTTTATCTCCTTTGTGTGAAAGTTCATGTGAACCTTAAGCTCATTAGATGTGGCTTTCTTCATGCCGCAGTATGAACATTCATAGTTTTTTATACCTTGGTGGCGCATCATATGCTGTTTTAAATTGTAGGAAGCGGCAAACTTCTGAGTGCATATCTCACACTTAAAAGGCATGTTACCTGTGTGAAGGAAGGAATGTTTCTGGAAATATATTAATGAATGAGAACTAATCCCGTATACAGTACACAACCGATCGAGCAAACTTACCTTCAGCACTCCGATAGTGGAAAATGCTTTCCCACATATTTCACAAATGAATTGCTTTTGTGAGTGCCCAGTGTATTCAGGATCGTGCTTAAGTTGATGCATGCTTAAGCCATGTTTCGTTGCGTATCTTAAACCGCAGCCCTCGTAGTCACATGGAAACAAGGTGCGACGCTGATTCGAGTGGTTGTGAGCCATATGCATCTTTAGATTATACCATTTTATGAAATCTTTTCCGCAAATTTTGCACACAGCTGGTTTCAGTCCACGGTGCTCCCGCATATGCCCGTCGAATCGAGATTGGGTGCGGAAGGTTTTTTCACATAGATGGCAGCATAGTCCCTTACGTTCAGTTTCTACGGGGTTTTCTTTGCATGTATTGTCGATAGCGAGAATGTCTTGCTCAACATAATCATCGTTGTTAAGCACCTTCTTACTATATTCGTGATCAGTTGACTGATCGTCGGAGAAACAACCCTCAATAGAAATCACTTCAATTATATCCTCAGTTACAATAGAATGTACTTCGTCTTTGGTATATTCCTTTATTGAGTCACAACCAGAAGCGGAAAGTATTGAAGTGTCTTCCAAGTCCTGTAAAAAGAACAACATTCCTTACACACATATTGTTATTCGAGCTTCAGTATAGTTTATACCTTTGTTATTGTTGAATATGCTGCCAAACAACGCTTTCGAAAACTATCATAATTGAGCATAGTTTTATAACAATCATTACATAAATGAAATGCATGCTTCTCACGCATTCTCGATACCTTAAAATAAAAAATAAACATCGGTGTCACAGTACTCCACATAAAGGTAGAAGAGAATATTGCAGTAAACTACCTTCATCGATGTGATGTTATAAAAAATATCCGACACATCAGCTAGACTTCGTTTGGTATACAGATCGCACCCCTTTTCGCATATCACGCAATTATACTCCATTTCACTGCAAACTAGAAACTTGCGACATAAAAACGCGAGCACACTGCCAAAAAACCTACACAGTTTGTTTACAAACGTATCGTTTGACGTTTGAAAAAAAAACAATAACACGGTGCTTGTAATATGTTTAAGCATAGTTGGATAAGGCTCTGATTTTGGGTCAGTACGATGATTTTCGTGAGATCTTTTTTTGATCTGATTCCAAGATTTTCTATAGTAATCTGAAATTTACTGTAAACAGTACGTGGCTGTTTACAGGATTGGATTTGTTGTATATTTGAACAGCACTTATATACACCTTGGCTGCTAGTGACAGCTGTCGGGAGCTCGGGAGACGGCTGTCATTCGAACAACAGACA
>KB673002.1:800733-844421 GCA_000349145.1 Anopheles dirus
AATAAATGTCGTTGTGCTTTAATGTTATCACTGTACAAGTTGTGTCGTGTGTAATTCAGTGCTACCCCCGAAAGCGCACCGAACATAACACTATGCTATGGTAAGATGCAATGGTAAGACGATATAAGTAACCGTGCAAATAGACGTAGCGCGATATTTCTCGCTGTCATTCGATGTAAATGCATACATTAAAAAACGGCCCTTTTTACGGCCGTTTTTTATGTATGCACTTAGAGATGAGTTTAGACGTTTAGAGATGAGAATAACAACTCCTTTTAGGGAGTCGACTCACTCTCACTCACTCACCATTGGGACTCGGCATTATAATCAAACTCACTCACGAGTGAATAGGGAAGGGAGACAAGAACATACGCACTTTGCCCTTACTCGAGAAACCTCTCGTTTAGCGACTCCCACTCACTCTTTTCGGATTCGGATTCCTACGGCTAGTAGTTACTCACGCGCGAGTGAGTTTGTATAATAACGACTCACTTGTTTAGCGACTCCCACTCACTCTTTTGGGATTCGGATCCCTACGGCCAGTTGTCACTCGTTTAGCCCACTCACTCTTTTGGGATTCGGATCCCTACGGCCAGTTGTCACTCGTTTAGCCCACTCACTCTTTTGGGATTCGAATCCCTACGGCCAGTTGTCACTTGTTTAGCGACTCCCACTCACTCTTTTGGGATTCGGATCCCTACGGCCAGTTGTTACTCACCTTAGCGACTCCCACTCACTCTTTTGGGATTCGGATCCCTACGGCCAGTTGTTACTCATTCGCGAGAGAGTTTCATTATAACGACTCCCTAAAGATTCACTAAAATTCTATATTGGGAGTCAACTCACTCTTTCCATTACAAAGATTCAACTCACTCACTCACTCTTACTCAGTACACACATCTCTAATCTATTTGCACGGTAAGATTCTTCTTTGAAGGTAGCGCTGGTATAAAGCAAACACATCATCAAGCATCATCATCAGCGATCTCTCAGTCATCATTAACCTGGTGAACAAAACATATTACCCTTTCATGTTTACATGGAATGTAAAACTTTTGCTTCTTTTATTCCTTTATTGTTCTTCTTTTCTGTGTTGGTTTTGTTTTTGGTTCAAATTGCTTATGTACTAGAATTGTTATGTTTTATTCCGTTTACGCTAGGTAACAGCTGCAGGTCTCCAGCAGATATTCAGTCCCTAAATCCGTTCCTTCCGATGATCCTTCCCCCGCCGACGCCGGTAGCGGACTGCACGCTTCAAGCAGCCTGGTCCAGTTGAAGTCGCTTGTCCTTGAGTGCGATCGTGTCCCGCAGGATAATGGCGACCAACGGCACACTACCCATCACCATACAAACCCCCATGCAGTAGAAGCAGATCTCATACCCACCAGACACATCCCGTAGCAAACCTGTATAGCAGTGTTATTGAGTTTTGGTATGTTGTGAAGATATTGAAGGTGAAATAGTTAAACATTTGGATGATGGACATTTGGTATCGGCGCAAGCGAACGAGTGAACGTGAACGATCGAACGAGCGGAGCGAAGAGGAAAGACGATCGAAGATCGGGAAAGAGAGAGAAAAAGAGAGAAAGAGAGAAAGAAAGCAAGAAAAAAAGAAGACAGTGCAAGAAATATGTTAGTAACGGTGGGAAGTTCGGCCTGCACCAACCCGGGCTGGCGATGGATGGCGACGGAATCGATAATTCTGGTTTCCGTCGGTTAAAAACCTGCTAGTGGTGGCACCGATATTGCACCAATACTTTGGAACATCCGAACCAAGCCATAGCTGGAGCTGATCCGTTCCGTTCCAAACAGATCGGCCAGTAGTACCGGAACCAGAAGGTACCAGCTGCCCAGACACAATCCGTAGCATCCAGCACTAATCACAATGACGAACCAGGCGTTACTACTAGAAGGTATGGTCAAGACGGCAGTTCCAGCCCCTAGAATGCTGCAGAAAACCAAACGAAACAAGGAATTACTAACAATAACTAGTACGAATACGACACAACCCGCCATGGCGGTAGCGACTTACCACACAATATAAGCCTTCTTTCGGTCAAACAAATCCAAATCCGATAGCCACCCCAAGGCAAGTCGTCCTATTAGATCTAAGGCCGCACTGACAGCAACCAAATATCCCGCCTCCGATTTGGTATAACCTAGCGGGAAACGTTCAAACAATTCAAAAACAAACTCATATGAAGCTCCCACACTCACAGATCACACACACACACTTACCAGCAGAAATAACATACGCTGGTAGATAGTAAAGCATGTATGGACAACCGACTGACATTAAAGCTACCGAGAGGCACATTAGTATGAACGTGATGTCCTGCAGGAGCGTTATGTCCAGATATCTGCGAGAATAAAAAAAGTTTGTCAGTAGTAACCGAAACGAGACAAGCGTAAACATCCTACAAACACTTACTGGCTAATCTTTTCCAACAGCGTAGCGTTGTAGGCCGTGTAGGGATCTTCATCGAAAATTTCATCCAAATCTCCTACGGGCGTCGGAATGATCATGCTCTTGCTCAACCCTCTGTTGTTGTTCTGTGCAAGTCCTTTCGTCGGTACCATCGCGCACATGTTGTTGGAGCTCATAACCGTCGGTATCGCAGCGGTAGCACCCTTCACTGTAACGGCTCCGTTTGCGTTCGGTTCCGTGACGCTCGTTACGGATTTCTCCAGTTCCGTCGGGGCTAGCAGAAGTGGTCCCAATAGTGGAGCCTCGCCACAGACGCCACCCTCGGCCCGTCCCAAGGTCGTCTGGGAACCGGTGGGCTCTGTTGCCGGCAGCCGCGCCTGCGATTCCTGCCGGTGGTGCTGCTGCTGGTGCTGGTGCAGCTGTTGCTTGTAGCGCATGCTGTTCCGCTTTGAGTCATATCCGCTGGCGCGGTTCTTATAGACGCAGGTCGAATCGGTGCTCAAGTCCTCGACCGAGTGCAGAATACTGCAGCTTCGGATCGACGAAATGGGCTTAAGAAAGATTGCACTCGAGAGGATATCTTTCAGTTCGTCTTCACTTTCTTGGAGCGTTTTTTCCGTTATGTTGACTAGAAAATGGTAGGGTGCATACATAGCAGGCAAAAATATAAGGTTATCCGCTCTTGCTGTTGCAACACACAGAACACAGAAACAAAGGCTCTTAACGGTAGGTAGGTGACGGTTGCGGAGTTTTTAGAGTCGGTTATGGATTGCTATTGTGCACCGCTTTATGATTGTTCACGACGTGCTAGCGTGATCTGATACCACGAACAAGTTCGAGTCCCTTTCATTGATTTGATTGACCACACTCAGCCAGATAGTCTTGTCAACGACGATTTGTTACTTGTCCAGTGCTAAACAGTTCAGTACCCTGCATGTGCGTCCAACCCAAGCAGAAGGCTCTCTTCAGGTAGCTTGCCGTATACATATCGAACACTATCTATCACCAACTTATTGCGCAACGAAAATACTGTCCGAGTTTCGAGTGCAGTTTGGGGATTGGAAAAGCAATAGCGATCCACGGATACGATTCCGGTCAGCGCAACAATTCACTAGTAGTTCACTGTCAAACCATCCCAACCGCTTCCGACCACTTATTGTGCGCACTCCACATCCTGTGTAGCTACATATTGTAAGGAAACCATAATTGAAACACAAACAAAATGTTTCTTGGCTTGAAACAGCTCATGCTTCGTGACGGTCGTAGCCTTCTGCGACCGTTCGTTAAAGATTCTAGTACCGGATGAGAAAAGCGAACTGACCTTACGTTTTCAATTTCATCTTAACCACTCGTTCCACACAGACAAATACCCAACAACTCGTGTAAACGCAAGGATAATTGCTTACTAAGCTACAGTTTTTTGATTGGCAAAACACGCTGAATTTGTTTCAAGCCGATTTTTGAAATCTGTAGTTACGGAAACTCATACGCAATCGGAACAGAAAACAAACAAAATGGCAAAGGTACGGCAATTATATTCGAAATCATTAATCAATCTACTCAACCGTGAAACCAGAACGCAAGGGATACGAAGAAAACAAAACATGATACTCGGTGTCTAGCACGGCCAAAGATGTAGTAATTCTCTTCGTGATTATGTAATGATTCGGAAGTAGTCGATGCGCATGATCGGACCGATATGCACACATCCCCATACCTTGCTGTACGCTTCATCGCCTTTCGCTATGCTGTTATGTTCGACCCGGTACGACTCGGTACCGGGGAACCATTTACAGCACCCGGATGCAAATGCCCACGTTGAACACGTTGACGCGTTACATCGCCCCAACCAGGACACGGTGAATCGGTATACCGATGCCTAGCCATGCCGTGGCACTACTAGTCTCCAAGTCTTGGTTCGTTTTCTGTTTTGTTTTGCTTTCATTTAGTATGTGTTCGTGCCATTATTAGCTTTGCATCACAACGTCTCAACGTATCGGACTGCGGTTTTGCTCGGTTTGCGCATTGACTTTTGTTTTTTTTTTGTTTGTTTTGGTAATGGGGGATATTTGGCTACTTTTGAACAAAGTACAGATGAGAGATATTTTATCTGCAAAAAATCTAGAAAAAATTAGAAGCGATTTTATGTGCTGTTCATCATACCCGGATAAATGTGAGTGATTGGTGTCTGTAGCTAGGTCCGTCTTAACAGGTTGCAGAAGGAAATGGATTTTGGAGTCGTGTCGTGTGTGCGTGTGTGGTTGTGTGTCTGTGTTTTGTTGCGTATGAAGGTGTCTCGAAACGCAAACATAAGCGATACTGAGGTGCAATGGCTCACATGGTCGGCAATGCAGAATCTGTGCCCTTCATTTTGACTCTGGGACTTTGGGAGGTGATTACAACAAACAAACAAACAACTATATCGGTTGCGTGTGGGCTTATGTGTGTGTGTGTGTGTATATGTGTGGCACTACTGGGCGACACTCGGGGCATAATGGTTACAAGCTAAAATTATAAGAAAAACAGTTTGGATTATACTGATTAAAACCAATGGAATCGGCGAAGTACGGCTCAGCTACACGCACACCTGTCTTCCACACTGTGCACAAACCATCGGCGGATCGAGCGGACATTTTTTCACACCTTATTTTGTGTCCTAAATTACTTTCCAAAATTGAGGCCTATATTAGAAAATCTGATCATGCTGGTGAAATGTCTGCCAAAATGAGAGAGAGAGAGAGAGAGTATGTGTGTGTGTAGCATCCAGGAGCACCTGAATGCTATGAACCTGCTTCAGCACATGCTAACCTACGCGTATGAAATTTTCCCATTTCCCATGGCACTATTGTCACGAAGCAGTTTCGAACGATTCTAACAGCAAATTTCCTATGGGCGTCTCTGTAGACTATGCAAACCACGGGACGGAGTAAATGGAGAGCTCTCCCTATTCAGCGTTTGGGAGCTACTAAACCAGGTGAGAAGGGGCCGATAGACTAAGCGATAGACAAAACCAAACGATGATTGAAGAAGAAGTTTGCAAACACAAGGCTATGGTGCTTCTAACAGCTCTAAACATTCAACCCCGTGGACCGCGTACATCAGAAACCATAAACGAATCAATAGCTGCGGAATGATTTAGCAAACGAATGTACCTTCGACGTTAAATCTGATCCTCATACAAACGCACGCTCTTGCTCTACGGTCCGCTCCAGGTGTTAGTTTTTTTTTCGATTGTTCCGGTTTTGTTAAATACAAATTCCGAATCGCCACACGGGGTGAAAAAAACTAACACATGTTGCACGGCAACAAGCCGCCTCGAATGAGTCGATTAAGTGTGGCATAAGGGGAAATAATTCTAATTCGAGATAAAGAAAAACTCATAATATTGCAGTAAAGCATGAAACTGCACCGAACGGTTAGGACGCGTAAGGCGAACTTACCGAACTTGCTGTCGATCGTGAGACTGTTGCGGTTCTGGTCGTCGAGGAACAGATCCTCCAGACATCGCTTGCTGAGATGGTCCTCCGAGGAGCTGAGGTGGCCCAAGTTTTCGCGGAAGTCGCTTCGCGACGAGAACTGCGTGCCCTCCTTCGATGGTTCGCTGTCCTGTTTCTTGTCCAGTGGGCGGTACAGGGCACCGGATACGCACACGTGCAACATGCAACCCCCTGAAAGCGGGAGACGTTGGGTTAGACGAATACGGTCAAATCGGACACACTGCGGTTCAGTACCAAGTATGAGGAGGGTGCCGTGAAAGCCAAACAGGTGTATCAACCGCTCGATCAACATCGGGAACACGAAGCTGCCAGCAGCCGTTCCGGAAATGGTAATGCCATTGGCTAGTGCACGATGCTTTTCAAAGTACTGCGACACAATCACGATCCCTGGTGTTGTGGAGAGCCCACCGCCGATACCTTTCAGAGGAGAGCAAACATATATTAACACCCTGCAGTCTCCTAAAAAATGCCACAAAACTGCCAATATCTTGCTATTACCGGTCAGTATTCCGAAGGTGAAGAGCAGATGGTACATGCTGGTCGCAAAGTAGCTCAGTGTCAGCCCGAGACCACAAAACACTCCGCCAATAATGACCACGATCCGGCAGGAGAACCGCTGGCACAGCGCACTGGACAGTGGGGCCAGCACCAAGCAAAGCGCCGACAGGATGGCCGGAATCCAGGAGGCGGTCGTGGCCGAAGCATTCGGAAAGTTTTCCATTATTTCCACGTACAGCACACCGTACGACTTGACCAGACCGGCCACCCAAAACTGCACGGAGAAGGCGCCAAAAACGATAATCCAACCGTAGCCGCCATCTGGAGGGCTGTCGTCATCGTCCTCGCTCGACTCGGAAGCCACCTGCTTCCGCTGCTTCTGGATGTGAAGCTTTTGCCTGAAACCGGGTAGCGTAAACACATTGTTTCAATTCAGTTTCGAGCCCCCTGATTGAAAGTGACTTACTTTTTGCTCCTTATTTCGCGGGATTTTGCAATCAGTGGACGAGCGGTTAGGCTCGACACGGTCAACAGGTTCTCGTTGTCGTCCTCGTCCAGCTCGGTCGATGGCTGGGGCTCCACTGCTGGCGGAGTATGCCAAAACATTAAGCTACCATTTCCTACCCACGGGCCTGGATGTGACACTTACCCGTGTGTGGTTTGACCGAGTTGTATTGCGTATCGAGTGCGAGTGATGACGGCCTGAGCAGAGTGTCGTTGCGAGCAACGGCCGCTGCACCGGTCGTAGTTTGCGGTGGTGCGCCGAAATCGTCGAGCAAGGTTGCGCCGCCGGCGTTAACTCCTGCCCGACCGTCACTGTCACAACCGGCCGCCGCAGGTACGGCAGAGGTGACGCCCGGGACGTTGGTGGATTCCGTGCGCGCCGTAACCACCGGAGCGGACTGGATCGAGAACATGGATCCACTGTTCTCGAACTCGGCCAACAGGGCGGCATTGAGAGGCGCCCGGCATCGCTGTTCCGGTATGGATGGATGGTAGACGCCATCGAAGAGTCTATTATCATCCGCGTGGGGTTGTATTTCGATATCCTCCGAAAAGAGGCTTTGTGGGCGCAGGTACTGATTAAGACACTCCTGCGATGTCTGGCGGATGAGAGTAACGAGATCGTAATTAGGATCGACATACCATATGTTGTGCAATTAGATTAATCCGACATATTCTCAGAAAAATCATGCGATGCTGTTTTTAAATGACATCATGAATGCCAGCAATCGAGTTACGCAGGAGAGCTCCTTGATTTACACGTAGTAGAAAGCATGCGAGGCGCAACATCCTGCGGCAGTACGTTTTTCCCTAATTCCTATCGACCATCGCATCACATGACAGCACACAACCTTGGAATATCCCATTCATCAGCCCACGACGATGATGCCATTGCATTATAACGTAGCATGATTCACTTTATAATCGAATTGTTTGAAATATTTAATCAATAATCCACCGCAAGGCACGACAAGTTGCGACCCTTGTAATAGAAATGTGTTCGTTCCTCACAACCGAAATGCTGTCACGCGACCCTTTGATCGAACGATGCCTAGAGAAAAATGGTTTTATTTGTTCTGCTGCCAACGCTGTGTCATGCCGGATGGTAGAGTACACATCATAATGATAATTTTAATCAATAAGCTGTACCCGTTCTTAATTAGGCAAAATTAGTGTAACTTTTGCTTGATTTCGAACAGGCTCGTGTATCCTGTGGGCACGCAAAGGAGTTTTGAAATAACATCAACACATGCATAACATTTAGAAATAAATAATATTTTGAATGTGTTCGTTCGTTCGTTGCGTTCGACAATCGTTTTTAGAATTATGTGGACTATCACATATGTAAACTGTACAGTGTCTCAGTCGCTAAATCAAACGCGTATGAATTATATTAGTTGGTGGTGATGACATTCTTCGTCGGCACCTTACAGTGAATCGTTTACAAAACAATCTGCTCAAAAATCGATCACCAATCGACGCAATGGTCAAAAGAATGTTGAAAGTCATCGTTTCGCAAGTCAAACCGAAAGTCGGACAGTTACACTTTTGATTGGCTTCGTCGAATAGGGCTTTAGGGACACAAGTTCAGTGATGTGAATCGTTTGTTTATTCGACTCTAGCGGCATTCGTTTGCTATTTTTTTAAATGATATTTTCTTAGCAAATATTTATACAACTGCAGTGACATAGTAACATACTTATTTTGCATTATAAAGACATAAACTATCTATAGGTAATACAAAAGGCAAAATAGCGATTGCTCATGTTATAATAACGATGAATAAAAGAAAACTAAATGTGTTGAAATGTTGAGAATTGAATTTCCTAGTGCAACTTTGAAGCAAGAGAAAAAGGATTGATTTGAACAACAATCAAAGGAACTAATATTCTCACAGTGCCACAGGGAGCAAACCTGTGCTGCCAGAGATTAGTAGTAAATTAAAGCTTGAGATTATGCAATATTGAGCAATGACCAACAGTTTAGTCACAAAACTCAATAGTTGATTACATAAAACCAACAATATTTAACAGTTTTGTTCTCAAAAAAGTACTTTACACGGTGAAATGAGTTTGTAGCGTTCGATAGATCATGTTTGGTAAAAATGGTGTAACTAGTAGCAATTTTGGAGATATTGTGGGATTATTTGTCGGCACATAAGTTCGTTAATGTCTCTTTTTAAGGTATAATGTACGAGCACAGCTACTTCATCACTGGTATCATCATTGCAATTTTGTAGCTCAATATGATAATTTAGTTTAGTAAAATTAATGTATTTTTATATCTATCTATCGATATCTATATACAGTGAAGAGTCATACAACTCCGAGTAACGAAATAAACATGGTTTCAAAATAGGAGTTTATTGAAAATAGCACACCATTTTTTCATGTGAGTTAAAATTAGCTCTAATAGAGAAACTAAAAAACTACTTATCATTTGCTGCAACGATACACAAATCAATATATTTAAAAGGAAATCCAACTGTCCGACTTTTTATTTTACTTGCGAAATAATGACTTCAAGACTTTAAGAAATAATGACTGATTTCTTTTCAATGTTTAGTGCGTGCATTGTTGAAAGCAGTAGCATAAGGAACTTATGGAAAATGTCATTAATATCAATATACTATACGTAATCTTAAAAAAATAAATTAATATTCAAATCATTTGCATTTGATTGATTTTTTGTGCTTTTTCATGTTTTGGAAAATCTTGTTGGAAAGATTGTCAGATTGTCACATTCATGTGCCGCTTATGTTTAAATTTCGTGTGAAGATTAAATTAAAGACAAAAAACACAAAAATATTGCATTGGGTAAGCCTTCTAGTATGTAGGCACAGCTAAGTTGCACCTAACGAGAAAAGGGTGTTCAAACATGAAACATATGTTATACACATTTGGGTTGGTGAGTCTGAAACAAACTAAATTTCAACAACTAAATTTGAAATAAAAAAAATCTGACGTTGCACAGAGCAATTGGCTTTAAATTGGGTAATTGGTTACAACATCATGTTGTGTTATCTCGGTAAATGAATGTTTTTTTTTACGGCTACATAAATTACATAATCATTTCAATCACGTTTTTGCCGCAACTAAAGGTTGCTCATCCCTGGTTTAAAGATTAAGAGTTACAACAAGCTGAACAAACTAGTTGATCAGATTACGTAATCAACCAGGCGCCTCCATTTAGTACGCATATTTGTGTGTTTTTTTGTTCGTTTTTCAAATGTTAACCCCCTCCATTACCACCACAAGATATTTATTTCAATTATGAAGCATAATAAATAGCGCAACGAAGTTGAAAGTCAATCGTTAGCGAAGATGACGCTGATTCGATCATTCTAGCGAAATGCGCAATTCGGAACATTCTTCGGCATGTAATTTCGCTGCTAGTGACAGGAGTTATCGATAAAACTTTAAACTCTTCGTCACCATGCTTCATGCTTCCAATGTACGTATACGAGCGAACAGTTTGTTTATCGTACCCCCCCCCCCCCCCCAGTTGGGACAAGGTCGTGCTGATTGAAATTAATAGTTCAACTCATTAAACTTTGCCAACTTTTGATGTGGAGTTTGCCATTAATGGCTTTGCTGTACGATGCTGCACTCAAATCACGTTGTGGAATTGCGTGTGTTTGTGTATCGACCTACTGAAGTTTGTACAGACTTTCGAGCAGTCATTTCTTCCTTTGTCACTAATAAATGTCAAAAGTGTCTGCAGTTTGGATTTATCTATTTACATTCGTCACCGTTACGGCAAGCCCAATCGTCACGAACCGACAGGGTGCTCTGTTTTTCCAAGCTAAATTTAGCAATAACATTAAAAGCACAGCAAAGCAACCCGCTCGCGTCCATTTCCGGTGCAAAAACCTTTCTGGATTGGAAAACAAGCGTGCCCATGGTTCAATTTTTCTAACCAATCATCCTCCCAAGGGCAAATTGTTTCTTGCTTGTCCGCTGCACCAAAGCTCGCGTCTGACGTCTTTCGTACGGGCACGGAAACAAACCGACCGGGGCATATCAGGGAGGCGATTGCACGACCATCACCAGGGCCAGGGCCATTCCCGGCTGCCTGATGACTTCGCCGCCGTGCGCCATTTTCCGGCTCCCTTGCTACGGCGGCGGCACTGATCAGTTGATTGATTTCCCCGGCTCCACTAGCGCAAATGTGCTCATTCCGGTAAAACGCCACAGACAAAGCCGGAACAGCTCTGTAACGAAACCATTAAAGTGTAGGATTTTCTGTCTCGTTCGCACTGTGCCACAAACCGGGATGATGCACAACTGGTTTCCCTCGGTCTGTGTCAACCGGCATGTTGTGCTGTGCAAGATGCATTGTTAATGCCACTTTATCGAACCGGTTACAATGATGATTATTACAGTCAATCAATACCAGCCATTCGTCGTCCTTAGCTTAATGCTGATGTCATACATTTACTACAAATGCGGCAACGGTAACAATAGTATTTAATGTGATGACATAGTTTCTTGTTATTGCAAATATGTCCCAACCGTTCTTTAAATTTCAGTTACAAAATAATATCGTAATAGTCATATAATATCTAAACAACCCTCTTATTTTACCTGACACATGAAACAACGATGAATGTTACATTTTGACTGTACTGAACTGTCAATTTGGGAATATCACACGTATAGTAAATCTCGAGCACAGACTGTATATGATTTATAACTATAGCTGTAACTTCAACCGTCAACAACTACGCGCATTAACAATTTCATGAAACAGACAAATAATGATAATAAAATGATAATATCATTTTAATAAAGTAATTGTGTTATGCGAGTTGTCTATTTTTTGGATAAAAAATAATACATAGCAAAACATGAATGGCAAAACCCTTTATTAAGATTTGATTGCAGTTGTATTACAAAAAAATACATAGTGACATAGTGTTTATAGCATTGGACTCGGTCTGGTACATCTAAGCACTAATAGTTCATAACTCATTTAGCATTCAGCAAAAACACAAAGCTCACCGGTCAATGGAGCATTTTGACTCCGTTGGAGGCAAAAAGACAGGCAACTTTGTTCTTTTCAACGAGAAGGAATCATTGCTTTGTTTTTTTTTTTGTCAGCTTGTCAGCTGAAGCGACAATGTTATCGTCTGTAACTACCGATTTCTGCAAATTGAATTTGAAATAAGCTAGTTTTGTATTTTTACTTAAGTTGTTTGCGGGTTTGCTTGGGTCAGAAAGTACAGATCAGTATTTTTTACACTGTATAAACCTGTGCCCGGAACCTCTAAGAATGTGTAGTAATTGTTTTAACGAGCACCACGCGGGTTTCATGCTAAGAGATTTTTTACAATACTCTTTGAATATATTTTGGGTATATTTATTTTTCTCTTTTACATTCCTAATTTAATGTAAATATGTAATGTTATCCAAACGCGTAAGGTAGCCTCCATCGTAAGTAACACGGGTTTGAGAAACCTTCCCCGTCAGTCATATTCAGGTGGCGTTAGCCCCTGGGAAACATACCCATCACCGTTATTTTGACGACGCAATACGGAAGGTGTTAATAGTGTCTGTGGAAAACCGGATTTAGGGGAACATGGGAAAAAATAGAAAAATAGTACGAGAACATGGGAGAATCCCAATATTTTTACGTTATTAAATATCTACTTTATTTACATAAAACATGTACTACATTAAATCTGGCTGGACAAAATCCGCTTTTAATCGAGATTTGTTTAAGATACAAAATTGGGCTTCTGAGGCTAAAAAAGGATTTCACATCTAGTGTTATGAAATAATACAAAATAAATTATAGATTCCGCTTCGTATGCTTGAGCTTTTCATAAGCGGCCGTCCATAAAATTATCAACTCAACTTTTTCGTGCACAGTTCGTAATCTTGACGTTTTAGATGTTTGATGTTTTTCAAGTTTATGTTCCATTATACAAAAATATTTTAATATTGAAGCATATACTTTGGCAAGCGCTATTTTCTCGCATAATTCAAAGTTGACCGCTTTATACGTGATGAAAGCGCCTGTTGTTTGGTCGCAACTACAAGATGCAAGAAAATCAGCAATTGTCGTGCATTTTTTTAAATGAAAATATATTTGTTTTTGCAAGAGTGTCCCCTCCAACAGTGGCAACATATTTTTTAAACAGAAGCTGTTCGATAGCCAGCTCAGAAGCATTTTCGCACACTACGTCAGATGGATCAGTTGGTTGTGAGGCATCCTTTTTCCATGATCGTCTTCCAATTTGAATTACTTTCGATACACTACTCAAAAACATGGCAAATAAATGGCAAAACATTTATCTTTCGTTGAAAAAATATGTAATTGTCAACCAATTGTTTCACAGATTTCAAATATCACCACCAGGATTTCTAAGTGGTGCATGGTTTACTATTAACTAATTATTTGCCCTATCTTAAAAACTTGCGTATCTCGAACAAGATGAGTCATGAGAGATAGTAGCAGAAAAATAGATGAATCCAGCAAACGAAGCCAACTTTACATCAAGTTGAGCAAAATTAGGCAGCAAGAACTTCTGTTTCCTTTCAATAAATTTCGAGAATGTAAAAAAAACATCTCTCTGAAATCCTCTATTGGCAATGCGCGAGAGCTTCAATGTAATGTATATAATATGTGAAAGAACATCTACTTCTTATGTTATATTCTCTTAGTAGAGTTTTCCTAGAAAACCATGGATCGGTGTTATCATAATGAACGTCACTGTATATATGTAAGAAATATTTGCTCGTTTACTTTATAATAATATTAAGCTACCGTGGAATGAATACGCAGAATATAATAATTGAGCTTAAGTAGCAGAATGCAGCATTTCTATTGTTCATGTTCTCGCGATATCAGGAGCATTTCATGGCCACGAAATTAATCATTGACATTTACGAATGCACATTAGTACAACTAAAGTATCAAGAGAGCGAAGCGACTCCTGGGAATAGAAACCAACCAATATCTATATTTGTCAGCACGCTCATGGAGCAACACAATAATACAATGCTTGCCCGCGTGTAACATGTTCCACATCAGCAACGCTTTTTCCGGCAAATTCAGTCGAATTCAATGCCCTAACCAATTCGATACATCCTTCGGGATTTCGTAACAGCTCAATCCAGAATATCTGCGGCAATTATTCCATCAATTAGTCGTCTTGAGTCGTCAGCCCCGAACATCCTCGGGCGATACCAAAATAATGATCAATTATTAGACGGCGCAACAACAAAGACACTGCGGCAAAACAACAAACAACTGCAGTGAGCAGAGAACGTACGCCCGAAACGCTGATAACTGCAGCCAGCCCAGTGTCCGAGCACGAAGCAGATTCCTGCGACTCCCCACACGCCAAACACGCCATGTAGCTCGATTCGTTGCCATTCGTTTTGCTGTCTGTGACCCACATTTTATACAGCATCCAGTGCCGTCCGAAGCCACTGTGTGTGTGTGTGTGTGTGTGTTCCTGCGTTTTCCACCGTCGTTATCGTGGGGAGAGCAGCGGCGGCACGGCACAAAGAGTCGGTAGCAGTTGTGGGCCGCAGCCCTCCGATCGCAAGGGCAACTCCGTATGTGAGACCACAAAGGGGAGACAACCGCGGAAAGCACTGTACAGTGTTCCGACACTGCATCCGCCCCAGCGGCAAAGGCACACATTTCCAGCGTCCGAGATGACAGTGGTGGGGCTTTTAATTAATAACTGCATACAACGGCATTGTTCGCCCCGCTAGTGCTGCAGCAGCGCTTATCGTCGTTTCCCGACGCGATCGTTTTGCTTCCCGTTCGTAAATTCAGCTGTTTCCGGAGTCAGCTTGCAGGTAGGTGTCAGTATGTGAGCCGACGGCGTTGAGAGTGAAAATAGTTCCTCCAGCCAGCCAGGCCAGAGTCCCGAGCCAGGACCCGTGTTTCGTAATCGTTGCCGCGCGTTGCAGCCCCAGGCTAACATTGGGTCACCCTCCCGCTTTGCAGACTCCTTTTCTCTGACGCCATTCGTTGTCAGTTGTCTCGGGCGCACATACAGCCCCGGTTTGTACCCCTTTCGTTGGGAGCACGTTCCTGCGCAAGTACACTACCCGGTACGCCAGCCCCCCCCCCCCACCATCATCGTCATCGGTGCCATCATACGCAAACGATACCTTCACCCACCGAATCAAACGTCGGTTCGCCCGTCGGAGCCTGCAGGGATGAGGGACACAGCTGCCGAGAACTCGACCCACCCGACGCGACCCGAGAACGCGCAGCGTAAATATCGATTTTCCACGAACTTGTGCAGCTCACTGCAACAGTGCCACCCACCCCCACTGGAAGTGGGCGAGCAAGGCAGGCAAGCACAATACGTAAACTTGACTCACCTGGAGATTCCATTCTTTTGGCAAAGACATTTTTCGTAGATGGATGTGGCGAACTTTCCGTTCTTGAAACTTGGTTTCATTGGACCAGCGGTGTTTGTGATCACTGGGCTGGTCGTCTGGTCGCCGGGCAGTTGGGTGGTGGCTGCGGGTAGGCTGTTGCTGCTGGCAGGGACCACAAGATGGCCCCCTCCGGGGATACCGCTTCCTGTTTGAGTGCGGTTACTGGTGCAGTCCTCTGCCGGAAAGCATCCGGGGCCACTGCCGATGTCTATGTGGTTGTACGCTCGATGCTTGTGACGGTGATGCGCGGGTAGTGTAATACTGGCTTTTCCAAACCCGGAAATGAGAACCGATGCAAACCGCCTAGTCACACATTTTCCTCGGTGCAGGAAATTATTCCAACCTTCTCGTGTTTCGTTATGTTGGCTACGAGTCCTTTGTTATCGCACCGGGGGTTGAGCACCGTGGGAGCTTCGGATACAATTTTACTACTGTATTGTCACACGTTTTCGGTTCGCCTATAGCTGGAGTCTTTCTAGTCCCTAGCGGATGGCTATTACGGCTACTTACAGCTACTTCGAATACTCTACGTTGCCGATTATCGATAGGATCTAGGTCTACACTAGTCGCGCTATGAGTTTTGAGGGAGCTTCGCAGCTACCGATGGTTTATGTAATACTATCACCAATTGCTCTTTGAGTCAAGCCTACTTTGTTGTGCAGCAAATTTCCATTTGCCTACTGCTCTCCGTTTGCGCTTCGTTTTGGCAATCTGTTTCCTTTCCTCAGTATACGGGGCAGGTTCTACGTTCTACCGTAACCTCATAAAGTAGTTGTATGTAACACCCCCGACAGCAGAAAAAAAACCCCGCGGGTAAGGGAACGACTAACGATTTTCTTCGCTTCAGTCTGCGGACCGTGTAACAAGCATGCCAGCAGCTGCCGCGTTTACACCGTAGACGGTACGCCTTTCCTCACAGAACGAAGCACGCGTAATCCGTTTCGCGACTATTTCGGCACTCTCGGCAGCCGTTTTGGGGCTGCTTCCGGTGAAACTTTTGCGACGGGAGCAAACTCCCTTCAGGAGGAGGGGATACGAGGGGGTGGACAATTATCTAACTATCACTAAGCGAACCGAACGAACTACGTCGGGCAACGTAAGGAAGGTGATAAATCCTACTTCCAGTATCGGTGGTTTCAGTTATTCGTAGCTGCTTTTCTTCGCGCGGCGCTTATGAAGCTCCTTTCCGTGTTTGCTTGGTACGTGTGTCGATGTGTGTGCGCGCTCTGTAGTACCAAAATGGGGGTTTCGCTTGAAGGAACTGGCAAACACAACGGCGGTGCACTGATTAGTGGCCGAAAGGAAAATGACTTGTACGCGCACCAGCCCAGCCCCGTTGAAGTACTATTTGCTTCTGACGAAAGGGGTTGGCTGATTTTTTCCTTCTGACTCGCCACTGCCATTCTCGCCAGAACGGGACACAGGATGGACGGTGTCCTGACAATAGTTCTCTTCCACTCCTGCGCACATTTGTTATCAGGCGACCGATGGGCAGAGCGCAGGCGCATTTCGAATGTTGTTAGTTTACTTTATGGGGCTGGTTGACAGAAGCGTGCTATAACATTATGGCCATAACCAGGGTTGACCTGCACCAACATCGCACACGGGGTGCTTTGTTAATCGCGAAACAGGTTATGAAGATTTGCCATGTTTTCCTCCTTATGGTGCTGCATTTTGTGCTGCAATAGTGAAAAAGTATGATAAGGAATACGTATGCCGCACGTGATTTGATTTAGGTTGGGTTTCAAAGTTTTATGTAGGTCATGGTAGCTTCTTCTTTTGTCCCCAATACTTGTCAATGTCAATGACCTTACCTTGACCTTGACAAAATAGATGAAGCTGGAGCGATTAAATATGCAGTAAATAGATAGATTGTCGTAAGTAGTGTGGACTTTTCCCGTCCAGTTTTTTATGCTGAGATTCTATGCTAAGATATTTTATTTAGTACCGTATTGCGCTATTTCGGATATGCTAAAAGTGTAACAAATATGAAATATATCTATCCAAGAATTCCAACCACCCAGTTGGAGAAAATGTTTACTAAAATAATTGTTTTAGATATTATATGACTCAGACATTGCCATAGACGTAACAACTGCTGCGTGGCTGTAGATAGTTTGCAGTATTCCAACCGATTCAATCTGTGATTTCTGAATATGTTGCCCCGTTTTCATGTGTTTGTTAGGAAAGGAAACAAGGAAACAATGTGTTAGGAAAGGTTATCCAGTCTTTCGTACTAGCTCGATACCAAATCCTCTTTTGTGGGGATTGTTCCACAGTCGATTTTATCCAATTGTGATGGATGTTTATCTTAATTACTTATCCGTTTATATGCTTTTACTTATCACATATGATACCGATATGGCTAGATAGTATTTTATTGAAAAAAAAAATATTTTAATTATCTTAGAAGATAAAAAAATGTACGTCTGTAAAGATTCAAGCATGACAAGTTCCGTTTTTTACTGAAAATGTATGTTATTTTATTCAATGTCATAGCTGTGATCACGTATCTGTGCGTCACTAATCAATAAGTATGCATTGTAGTGACTAGTAAAAATGGCACTTTGTCAAAATGATTGCGTTATTTAAAAAAACTGCATTTTAACAAATCCATACTTTTCAGATAAACTGCAAATTCAACAGTGACAAGCGTTAGATAGCTTCTGCAAAACATTTGCGCGGTTTTAATAAAATCCCTGAGTAACACCTTAAACAGTTGAATCTTCAATATCGGCAGCTGCATCGACCAAAGTGATCTACAGTGCCTTAAAGATAGCAAACGAAGAAACCTATGGGTGAGACATTGCCCTCATCAGCTACTGCACTGTTCGGGTTACCGAACTGTACCACTTGTTCACTATCAGCGCCATGTAACGACTGCTCTAGTATTGGTGAAGTAAAATCTAAATGACTATGTACAACATGTGTTTATCTTCCAGTGCCCATTATTAGCTGCATCAACCAGTTCGTTCACCTTCCTTGTTTGTTTTCATTATTAAAAAATAGAAGAAAAATATGATCGGTGTTGGATGCAGTTGCTAGTACTTAAACGTTTACTTATTGGCAATATTGAATTTTTTGATTTCTTAATTTCTTAATTTCATTTATGATGACCATAATGTATGCTATCTTCTACTTTAATAGTTGTACATATTTCGTATATTAAAGAAGGTTAATCTGTTCTGCAAATTTAATAATACATCCGCAACGAAAGTGCATAAAAGGTTCTCACTTTATTGACATTACTAAATTAATAGTTGAAAAAAAGACTAATCCACATTTTTGCCCGTCAACCTAACAAACTTTTCTCAATGGCTGAAAGTCAGGCCACCATCAGCTAATATGCACTATTTAACCAATTTTAATGTAACAAAGAACAACCTTGATTCTTTATATCGTGAACAAACGTGGATACTTTGTAGAAAACCGGCTAACACACAAATATAACAAAAAATAACACACAAATAATATGTTATTTTTCCGAGAATTGTGTAGGACAGTACAGAGAGCAGATGTAGCATAAAATTTTAAAAGTTTTTCAATGTTGACAAGGTATAATAGGATTGATCACGAAAAGCTTCTTGCATTTCACCATTTATCATTAAACATCAAATATCCTGCTAGCAAAACAGGTGTTGAAATGCAACAGAATAATGAAAGGTAATCTTCTTTGTACAGTAATGGGATGAAAAATTCTAAAGAGATAAAAAAGAAGGAGTGCAACCTATTGAACTTGCCAATATCGGTCAAAAAGTCCTTTTAGATCGGTCACATGGACATACGAGACGTGGTAGATCCAAACTGAGATGGATAGATGACGTTGAATCTTCCGCCGGAATGGCCGAGAATAACGGTTGGCTGACGACGGCACGCAATCGCTCTTCTGTAGCAGGCCAGAACCGAAATTCCCGATAAATAAATGTGATGTTTAACAAAGAAAAATTAATAAAATATAAAATGACTAATATGAATAAGTAAACGATCAGTAAAAACCATGATAGACATGTATAATAAGAAGATTATTGAGCAACACGAGTTTAGATAACTTGAATGCCCGAATGCAAAATTTTCTGTACTCTGATTTTTTTTCAATAAATAATTTGATTTTAAGTAGGTTTTTGCTGGTTGTTTCTTCTAAATTAGCTCAACGTCTATTTTCTCATTTTGTGTCTCCTCGCAAGCCTCGCAATTCACCGTCCACCCAGCCAGCGAATGTTTATGTTGCAAATGTTCTGCTGTACAAAGTTTCTAGCATCAGTTATACTTTTTAAGTGAGCCATGTGCTATGCACCTGTACCATACGATCGCTCCGAAGAATGTATGAAGCCCAGTGATGTTATCATATATCTCCCACCGTGTTCCTATTTTGTTCCCAACGGAGTTTGAGAAAAACTTAGAACGGGCACAAATTTCCAAGTGGGAAGCACTAATTCAATATCAAATGTTGAATATTTCGTGAACATGTGGCCAGCAATTTTTATTAAATTTCGTCAACAATGAACACAAATCTACCAGTTTGATTCCAATGGCCCATCAATGTCCACTCGCAACGATATAGAATCACCGATATCACCGTGGTTCTGTTAGAATTGGTCCTTGGAATGCCGGTAATGATTTTTGCTTGGAAGAACGCATGTGTCATAACCTGTTATTCCAATTTATTCACATTATTTTCTGTACCAACTTCCCAGACAAAAAAAGAACAGTTCCACCATATGAAATAAGTTCCGGAAAAAACTACGTACCAAATACGTAATGACCTTCTCCAAAGTTTACATTCAACTTGAACTCTCTAAATAGCGTTACTGCATTCATTGACCTCTCGTTAATTGAAACAACAGTGGATGCCTAAATTCATTTACGAAAATTTGGCTGTAGGTTCCGCATTTTCTTAGGAACGCAAACGCATGGAGACAGTACGCCGCAGTAGTAAACCTGCATGTCTCCTCAATAGGTCAGCTCGGTGGGAGGTTATCGGTGCACTAGTGTATCACTAACCTTCCAAAACGACCTGCCGGGGAGTGACAGGTATTTTTCGCAAACAAATACCTCCGTGCGATTGCTGTTCCGTACTGATAGCTAGTGCGGCTGTTTCCTGGTGGAAACGGCAGGGTGTCGACAGTTGCTTTCAGTAATCGCAACTATGCGACCGCTCGTTACGACAAACCTTCCACATCCTATATATACTCGCGTGCCAGTGCGCTTTGCAGTACTGTAACATTCATCACCATACCAACACTCCATCATCTCCAGCATGAAGCTCGTGTTCTTTCCTCTTCTTTGCCTAGTTTCGATCGGTGTGCAAATCGCTTGCTCAAAGTTGCTGTACAAAAACGTGGAGACGTTTGATTTTGGAAACGAGGTAGACAACCGGGACGGCGAATATGGAAAGTCCAGATCGAATCGAACTGTGGAGCGCATTAATCTAACCGTACCAGGTAGGTGCGCAAGATCTTAGGCGGTTTCTTTGGTTTGTACGCTCTGCATAATCGCTATAACGAACGTTCGTCAAGGAACCAAGTGGTGTGGACCGGGCAACACTGCCAGCGACTACGAAGATCTTGGATCCAATTCGGAGGTTGACAAGTGCTGCCGTGATCACGACCATTGCGACAACATTCCAGCGGGTGAAACTAAATACGGTTTGAAAAATAACGATTACTTCACAAGGTTTGTCTGCTATAAATTGAATTTGTGATTGTACATGATCTATGTGAATCAACTCACCCCATCCAGACTGCACTGCAAATGCGATCGAGACTTTCAGAGCTGTCTTCGCCGAGTGAATACGACATTCTCCAATAAACTTGGCAATTTCTACTTCACCGTACGAGATCAGTGCTACAAGAAGCAACACCCGATAGTGGACTGTGCAGAGCACTCAAACAAGTGAGTAAAACCACTCTGATGGAGTTATCATTTTCCCTTTACTGACAAACCGGATGGAAACTGCCTGACAGGATTTTCCTCCGACGCTGCGTGCGATACGTGCTGGATACATCGCGCAGTGACATGTGGCAGTGGTTCGATCTGCCTTTCTACGACGATAACGTACTGGACGGCTTTTAATGGGTTGGGAAAAGTGTTGGAAAGTTATTTATTTCATCATACAATCAGCATTCCGGCTTTTCACTGTTTCACATCACATCGGTTTGCGATCTCTTGTGGGACGGAAATGCACAACACCCAACACGATCGATAGATCTCGTATCTCGTATAAGCTGCTTCGTAGGAAAGGAACCGCTCAGGATATGTATATCAACATAACGAATAAATCAACGTCACAAGATAAATCACACCACGCTTCATTCGTTGACTAGATTGCTTTTTTTTTGCTCAATACAGGCTAGTTTGTGGGGTATTTTCGAGTTTTCCTAGCGATCCAAGGGCACTTAGTCTCCCTTAGTCTTCTCCGCCAGGAACATGTTGCGGAAGGTGGCCGTCTTAAATAGTGGCACCGAAAGGACGGCACCAAGACACGAACCGATCCAGTACACGATGATGTGCTCGAGCGCGGAATTACCGGCACAGCCCCACTTCAGGGCGGTCGCCAGTACCGGGTTAAAGTATCCGCCGGAGTAGTTGAACGCTGCGAACATAAAAATAGCTATGCGTTACATTCGTGACGGTAGCGCGACTACCCCGCTAGGATTTCCCTTTACCGGCAACCACTAGGCTGGTACCGATGAACGAATCGATGAACGCCCCGAACCGGGCATCCTTCTCCGATATCACCTTCGAGGCCAGCCGGCAGCAGAGCGTCGCAAATCCTTCGATGAATGCACCGAGATAGAGGTTTACCTGAAATAATAGTTATTGGTAGTACCAAGACAATTTTGTTGCACTCTTGTTCACTTAACTACTCGCACACTCACCTGAAGATCGGCTTTGCAATCCTCAAACGCTCGGCCTTCGTGTGTTTCGGCCAGCTCAAGCCACCAGTACAGCTGCACATACCGGAATATGCAGCATCCTCCCATGAGCTGAGCCCAAATCTTCAGAGCGGCCTCCTTGAAGCTTACTTCGCCTGTTAAAAAGATGCAATAAAAATCGACATTTTGAATAAGATAGGGTATCGGTAGGGCTTTCTTCACGAAATCTAGCGTTCAATGTAACATGTTTCATCAACAATGTCCAAACAATGTTTAGATATTATTCTAGTCCTGTTATTGTATTGATAGCATTACGTGCCGCTAAGTTTACGCTGATTCGTTGTAATACGTTAAGTACGATTCAAACTTCAGGAGTTGACCTTCACTGGTTAAACTCAACGCTGCTTGCTTTCAGTGTATGGTAATAGAAAAAAGATTGCTGAAGAAAAGAATCGATTTTTTCTCTGCTTTCTTCTTTTTTTCGATCATGCAATCTCTATTTTGCTATTGTTTCTCCGAGAATCTCTCTCTCTCTCTCTCTCGCTCTCTCTCTCTCTCTCTCTCTCTCTCTCTCTCTCTTTCTGTTGAAGATATATATATATTTTTAAATATAAAAGCATTTTTTACGATTCCAAACTCAGTAATTAATCTGCGCTGCTTAAGCTCAACGCAGCTTCATCGCCAGCTTCATTCCCTCATTTCAAATTATTTTATAGGACTTTCTCTATCTCTCTCTCTCTCTCTCTCTCTCTCTCTCTCTCTCTTTCTCTCTCTCTCTCTTTCTCTCTCTCTCTCTCTCGCTCTCTCTCTCTCTCTCTTTCTCTCTCTCTCGCTTTATCTAACTCTTTTTTTTCAATTCAACTGTTCCTCTGTTCACTCAATTCATTTCAATTCCGCTGTTCCAGTGTCCACCTGTCCACTTTATTGTACTTTATTTATGATCAACTGTCTCTACACGCCAGTTGGAGTCATGATATGTATTTAGTCTTTAGAAAATGCCTTACAAGTCCTGTTGGAAATGTCACGGACTCGAATCACGGTGAAATTCAACATGTGCGAAGTCCGTAGTCTGCCTCAGTCTTGATTTTTTTTATGGCAAATATGCACGGATACAAATAAATTCAATTCTAGACACGATTATTCATTCTTCTATATCATGAAACTTCAGAAAACATTACAAGTTCATTCTGCATACAAAGGAGAAGATTACTCATCAATTTAAAGCTATTTCAACTATGTTTTTATTGTTAGAATGTATTGGAAAATTAATTACATTTCATTTTATTCTGCATCTTTTAAATATTCCTGAACGTGAATGACAAACATTGGTGGAATAACAGGTACGTGCAATATTTAGTCGATTTTGGGAAAAGAATTTGTCAATGTAATTTGACTCGCGCTTAAATTTTGTACAGAATGTTTTGATGACAATTCTTCGATCATAATTGGTAACGACGCTTATTGTTTCAAAACAGTTGAGAGCAATTTGATTGATTTTTTAAATTTGCAAACTATTTTGTTACTTTAACCAACTCCGATTCATGCAATTCCGTCTGGGTTAAGTATTTAGCATAGATGAATTTTAGTGTTAATCGCATGTCAAGTTAGGAATTGTTGTTTGCAAACATTGCCCAGTACACGCGAAGATTTAAATTTTCGCTTCCGGCTGGCAAGAGTATACACCATTTTGCAAGACGATGCTTGATGGTGAAAGCAGTTAAAAATAAATTCTTCCCCCAGCCTTGGCTTAAAGTTGTGTTGTGAATGGTGCAAAAATAAGCAGGTATAAGAGAATGAGATGAGTTATTTTGTCACCGTGCATTTAGGGGACGATTCTAGAGCAAAACACTACACTAGCGCACCGTGTGAGTGTATTGCTCTCTAATTCCATCGAAGCTATCGCGATCGTCTACATCTAGCTTATGTAACATACCAAACTAACCTTCGACAATTTGTTCCATATAGGTGTAGGGACAGGCAGTCGCGGAGCCCCAGTTTCGACCCCACCAAATGGTGAGGGTGAACAGGAATACCGCATACGTTGCTACGCCAAAGTTGTCGGCCACTGTAACAACGAAAACACGCGCAAGGCCTCCTTACTAGGTATTGTCCCGGTTGCATTTCTCGCCGCTACCATACCAATTATCAGTTCGAAGCAGCATCCGCACAGTTCCGCTGCTGCAATCGCCTCGAAGATTAAATCCTTCACCAGTCCTTCCTTCGACAGTCGTTCGTTTAGCCTACGGGCTACGATCGCGAAAATGCACGTTAATGCAATGAAAAACGCACTGTATCCCAGCTGCTCTATGGTCGCCATGTTTGCTTCAAAAGTGTCTTATTTGTACCGACAAAAACAACGTTCGTTTTGTATTAGCGACTTAAAAGTTAACTTAACGTTCAAACCATTTCACCGGAGCAAAACGTAGGGGAAATAACTTTAAAAACCCTTGCTGGTCCGGCAGCGATGCTCGCGAACGCGATCGGTCACCGTGCCTAACTGTCGTGATCGGATGTAAAAATAAACCGTCAGACCAGACAACCAGACACACTTAGGGAAAGGTCTGTCCCAATTGCTATGCTACCAAGTGGACCGGCCCGGAGTAGACGGCAGAGTGTAGAGTGTGTACGATCATTATGAAGCAATAAGCCATTGGTGGCTGGGGGCCACCAATGAAAAGTACATTGGTAGGGAGAGTTATGCGCTAGCTAATTTGTTTACATAGCATAAGTATTACGTTAAATTTCGAAAGGCATATTGTTTTTTTTTAAATATATTGAAAAATCTACTTCAATTAATCTATTTGAATCTTTAATCGATCTACTTGTATAATGGTATCCATCCACCACTGCCGTTAACAATTACGCCACTGGCTCACTGCATGAAGCATAAATCAAATGATTATATTCTCCATAATCATCGTCGTCCCAGTAGCAGCTCAACTTTCCACAGATACTTCTCGTCCAAAACATCGAGTTTTAGGTTACGTACCGGTTGTTTGTTTTGTTCTAATTTTCAAAGTTTCTCACGCAACTACGAGATAGCATGAGCAGCCCTGTAATGACGGTTCGATGCGCTGTCATCATCAGTTTTGTTTTCGTTTTCGATCGTTATCAATTGCCCCGGTAGGACGTGTTATTGTTTTTAGTGAGGAAATTTTGAATTAAAAACTAATTGAAGCTAAATTTTGTGAAAAAATGTTAATTTACTAGTAACGTTTTGGCTTATACATTATATTTTCCCTACTTTTGATATCGCTGTTCAGTGCAGTCTTGATGTTTTCAATTTTTTCCGGTGGAAAAGTGAATAATGTAAGGAAATACTGTGCTAGAAATAAGAATTTCAACTTTTTTGTCGGTTTGTTTACCAAAATACGTTTCGAGAATCGAACGATCTATTACTCTAGTGTTATGATGTGAGAAGATATTGTAATTTTGTCCAATTTTGCACCCAATCTAAGGCGGAACCACTTCATAAGCACTGCGAAGCAAGCGAGACATTGATCAAGCTCTTTATCTCTTATCAGTAGCAAAGTTCTTCGGGCTGGAAAACATAAACGGCACCTTTGCTTAATGGTTAGTGCGAACATTATCGTAGTTCTTCATACGTGGCGCACAAGGCTGGTTCTATTCACGATTCTGTACTCCACAGCGTATCCTAAATTGGATGATACAGCATATTTAAGCAAACCGGTTTTTGCACAGCCACCGACGAGACAGAAGAGAAGTATGTTCGCCAGACAAGTTGTTTTGACAAACAGGTGAATAGAGCAGGAGAAGAAGTATCGAGAAGAAACCAATATAACCAGAATGTGTTTCACATGACTGCCTTTTCCGCTTTTTTAGCCGCCGTTTGCTGCAGTTTACGTATTGCAGATCAATCTCAAGCAGCAGTGGAACAAATGACAGAGGACAAACTTTCGCGCAAAAAACATCGCCCTACCGACAGCATCAATCAAGCGGCAGCAGCGGCTCAAAAGATAGTGCGTTATCTGCGACAGCCGTCATCTTCGGTGGATCATTACTGACATATCTGATAGCGGAACAGATAAGTACGTTTAATTTTATTGTGAAGTGCGACAGCAGCGGGGACACACTGCGCAACTTTGATACTTTTTTACTATATTTCTAAATTAAATAGTGAACGATGTGAGTATTCTATTGTCTCTTTACCAATCTTTCAGAAAATGCTTCCTCAAACGTATACGCAAAGGAAGCATCACTCGACGAAATTCGCAAAGCTCACGACACCGTGCGCAAAGACTTGCCCGAGTACACGATGGATGAGATCGTGAAGCACAACGCACCGTCGGCCGGGATCTGGGTTACGTACGGCGTTGGCGTGTACGACATAACGTCCTTCGTACCGAAGCATCCGGGCAGCGACAAAGTGATGCTGGCCGCCGGCGGTGCAATCGATCCATTCTGGCACATTTTCCAGCAGCACAACACCAAAGAGGTGCTGTCGCTGCTGGAGACGTACCGCATCGGGAACCTGCGGGCCGACGATGTGGTCGGTACGAAGGATCTGCACGATCCCTGGTCCGGGGAACCGAAGCGCCATCCGATCCTCAAAGCAGCCACACAGAAACCGTTCAATGCTGAACCGCCAGCATCCGTGCTTGTAGACAGCTTCCTGACTCCAAAGTAAGTTGATTCGGTGTAGCGCAAGTAACGCATTGGCTCATGTCCATTATTTTCTCGTTCCAGTGAATTCTTTTACGTCCGCAATCATCTCCCGGTGCCGGAAGTGGAACTAAAGAGCTACGAGCTGGATATGGAGAATGAAAAGACGGGTAAAAGCAAAACGATTCGCTTCGGGGATCTCCTGAAGTATCCCAAGCACACCGTCACTGCCACGATCATGTGCGGAGGAAACCGCCGAAGTGAGATGATGGACATCAAACCCATCAAGGGGCTACCGTGGGGTGCATCGGCGGTGGGCAACGCCGCGTGGAGCGGCGCTCGTCTTTGTGATGTGCTTCGTGATATGGGCGTGCGCGAAGGCGACGAAGAGGGTCACGTCCAGTTCGAAGGACTGGATACGGACCCCACCAGCACCCCGTACGGCGCATCCATACCGCTCGCGAAAGCGATGGACCCGCGCGGAGACGTAATCCTGGCGTACGAAATGAACGGTCAGCCGCTGAACCGCGACCACGGGTTCCCGGTGCGCGTGATCGTACCGGGCGTGGTCGGCTCCCGGAACGTGAAATGGTTGGGCAAAATTATCGTCTCTCGCAGCGAAAGTTCCTCCCACTGGCAGCAGAACGATTACAAATCGTTCAGCCCCAGCACCGACTGGGATACGGTCGATTTTAAAACGGCACCGGCCATTCAGAACATGCCGATTACGTCGGCCATCTGTACCCCGGCGAGCGGTGAAACGGTCACGGCACGGGACGGCTATGTGACGGTAAAAGGGTACGCTTGGTCTGGCGGTGGTTCAGAAATCGTCCGCGTAGATCTGAGCGCGGATGGAGAAAAAACGTGGATCGTGGCGAAGCTGGACGAAACGGAACAGGGCACGGGCCCGGGACGACACTGGTCGTGGTCGTTGTGGTCAGCACAAATACCGGTGCCATCAGGACAGAAGGGCTCGATAGAGATCGTTGCGAAAGCCGTCGATAGTAACTACAACACGCAGCCGGAATCGTTTGCGAACATATGGAACCTGCGAGGCGTCGTTGGCAATGCGTACAGTCGAGTGAAGCTGAACGTTAAATAGGTGCTGAAAGCAGCTCAAAAAGTGCAATTTAATCAGGTCGATATTTTGGCATATTTTTTACTTATATAATAAGTCTATTTTCCAAGATGCAGCTAAGCTGTACCAAATTACAGTGGTAAATGAGTTGAGGCCAAAATATAGCTGTTCACTACATATCATTTTTTCTCATATTATAATAGTTTCTGATCTGATCTATCGCCCTCAATTTCTTCAATGTTGGTCTAAAACACTAACTCGCTCAAATCACGATGAGGTTCCTAGCACTGAAGTTGGCAATCGAAGTCTTGGGTAAACTAGGTCAGTTGCTAAGGTTCAAACAGAATGTAGGGAGTCATGAACTTCACCAAAGTAAAACGAAACAATAGCGTGGAATAACTTGTTATGAACATTTGAACCATATCCACAGTACAGAATAATAATTCTAAATTCGACTTTTCAAATTGATTGAATACTCTTCGTTGTTTTAAATCACATCACATTGACTTTTGTACCGGCTACCTGGTCGTACTGTTACCCGTAAAATGTGTTCATAATCACTTCTGGTATAGAAAATCCGGATAAGACTCCTGACAGAAAACGTCAGTACGAAATACGTCCACTCTACCGGTTATGTATATTATGATCCAACGTTGAAACGAGAACATCAAGAACTCAGGAACAATTATACTTAAGGAAAGAAAGGAACATGTTCATGGCGCACATAGCAGAAAAATGTGAGCAACTGAAGCTACAACAATTTTATATTTTTTTCGCTTCCGCACTATCTTTCCTCTTTCATAAAGGCCTCACCTCAACCAGTGCAAAACATTATAAATTAGGTGGGATCACTATTGTTTTTCATATTTTTGCCTTCTTTCTTTTGGACAAGCGGTGCAGTTACGCGGTTTATTTTTTTATCAGAACTATTTTAAAAAATATTATTTTGTGACATAAATACATTTTTCACGAAATTTGACTGAAATTTTAATGGGAGAAACCGGGTTGAAGGTAAATAATAAGCATTATATATTGTTTTAAAACTCAGGTCAAAATGAATGAAAATTTGTCTAAACAATGCAGCAATCGTTCGATAAGGTGATTCAAACATATATATTTATAAAAACTGCAACTATAATTTCATAACCATGCTATTTCAATATTCTGATTCTACACTTCTTTCCATGTGTATGTGTTCACAATTTGAGTGCAATTCTTGTTTAGGCAATTCCCAATATCAACCACAATAGTCCTTAGCTAAATGTTAGCTAAGTGAATTCACAAGACACGCTAAAGGACGACAATGATGCACGTCTTTTGACAAATTAAAATATGTTACTGCAATAAACATAAAACTTCCAGAAATTTATACTCATCGCAAAAACCAATATAACACAATCAAGACTTGATTGCGTGATTGTTCTTTAACGTTACAATAAAAGCGGTACGGTATACTGTAAAATCGTTGTGATATTACGTTTTATTCATTCAGGTTAAAACAGTGTTCACGTGCTATATTTATTCTCGCTCTTAATAAAATGATATTTTATTGCTTCTAGGAAGAAATTCATAAAAACAAACAAACATTGACTAAATTCCTATGCAAATCACCATTTTATGCTGCTATCGTTAGGCGTTGAGGGGAAAAAAGAACGTGGCTGCCGTTTGAAAGCTACACACCTCGCTATATCTTCTCTCTCTCTCTCTCTCTCGATGACCGAAAACATAATACAATCTTTCCGCAAACATCCTGACCGCTTCCTGATTCCCGTGTTTTCTGACTACTTTAGAAACCGCAACTGTATCGTAATCTGCTGAGCGAGAGCGATAGAACGAATCAAGCACAAATATGCTTCATGCCTCGTCCACACTGCTCTTCTACGCTAGGGAGCTCAACTAAAAAATGCACCCACTCGTCGCTCAATTCGTGATCGAAGGGTTCGTTATTCGCTTGCATTTAATGCAAAAAAAAATAGTTCGACCACCAATCTATCGAACTTGAGAGGAACCTGGGGGCGGTAGAGGAAGAAGGTTTAAGCTTACGACTACCGATAACACTACACGCGCGCTGCGCAAAATGCGCTGTCGGCCGACGCTTTCTTACGATTGATAAGTTGCAAGATGGGGAGGGCAATTCACTGGGTATGGTTACTGTGAAGCAAGGTTCGGGAATTTTCTCCACTTGGAAGCCAAACATTGAAACGTATGTCAATATTAAACGTATTGCTGTGGTTATGTTGGGTACATTAATCTTCCTTCCAGAGCGTTTATTCAATAATGCCGACGAGTTCGTGCTTTAACATTGTGTAATTTACGGAGCTATTCCTACATTTGTTTCTGTGTTTGTATGGTAAATGTGATTTGAGTCTTTCTTCTGATTCTGTTACAGTATTTGTGTTTAGTTTTTGTTCTCCTTCTTTTCGGCTTCCTCGGACCCACCACTACTGCTGCTACTGCTGCTTCCACTGCCGCTGCTTTCGCGTTCCGATGCCATCTAGCGAAGAAAACACATGCGGCACCATTATCAATCAAATCCCACACGCACTCCGCACAAAAACTCTTACCTTCTTGTACGCCATTTCGAAAAGCTTCAGAGACGACTGTTGCAGGGCGCTGGTGGTTTTGCGGACCTCCTCCGGATCGGCTTCCTCTTTGTTCGCCAGGATTTCCCGAACCTTCGTGATCTCCTCGCGCAGCTTGTCGCACTGTTCGCAGCGGGTCGGCGGGAATGAAATAATACAGCCAATGAGCATCATTTCGGTGCACTACAAGTGAGCTGAAACCATCCGGCGGGGCCGGGCGGACCCAACTGCCCCCTTCTTACCTCTTCCTTTGGCAGCTGGTCCTTGAATTCCTCCATCTTCGTTTCCGTGTCGTGCACGATACCCTCGGCCTGATTGATGGCTTCGATGCGATCCTTCTTCTGTTTGTCGGCCTGTGCGTACTGTTCCGCGTTCTTAACCATGTTTTCGATTTCGTCCTTGCTCAAACCGCCTGACGATTGGATGACAACTGTAGGGAAGTGTGCGGGAGAATGTTATTAGTTTGAAATAGTTATAAGCGCGTACAGGAAATTGTTCACTACCAACTTAAATTTTAACAGTTCAGTTCATATGCAAACTATTCATGAAATGGGTCGGATACTTTACGATAAGAAAATAGTAAAAAAAAAGTCTTTCATACCGAGGATCTGTATGCAAACGTGTGCATTGATGGAAATTGGTTTAAAATTGTGGTATGTAATGTGACATTACATTAATAGACAATAATATAACATATATACTTTTGCGGTGAAGGAATTGATTTTTAGGAGTTTCTAAGAATCAAATTAAAAACTTTCTCCAAAATATCCCATCAGTCTTAGAAACATAGAAACTCTCAAAGAAAACATAATAAACAGTCTATTGATCGCTAATGATACTAGATTCAAATTAGAGCACGGTATGTTAGCAAATCTTCCATCTTGCACATTAAGCGCGGATTCACGTGCCTCAAGTGAATATTTTTAGTAAAAATATGAATGGAAAAAATGCGAAAATTTTGTGATTTTTTTTTTATAAATTGCATAAAACGTAACAAACACCCTGAGTGATATATTCTGGTTCCCTAAATCCATATGCTGGCATTTGACGACAGGGGTCCAAGGAGCTACAGAAAAAATCATAATGGCCGATCAATACGGTGGGAAGTACAAAAAATAAACTGACTGCCTGATAGAAGTAGTATTGTTAAAGAGCGGAGCCCAGGTGCGGGATCGAGCGAAGGTTCGATCCCGGATCGCTCGCACCTGAACTCCTCTTTTAACAGTTAAATGCCAATGTGTCCTGGCACTCCGGGCTCAGGAAATAATTTCACCACCTTCAGATGCTGACGGGAAATACTTATTTATTTTCTGTTCAGAGTCTGAAATCGGAATCTATGTAAGCTTCTGGTTGCGCTGCTTTTATATTTTTCGATGCGGGTTTTCAGAGCATGCTTTGTGACATCATTTCTTTTTCACCGCCTGCTGTGGCGCTGAGTAACAAGTATGTCGATTGAATTTAAAAAAATAACACATTTTAAAATGTTATAAAGATTCTATATAAAAAATAATAAAAGATTCCAACAAGTGAAAATCACTTGTGAAAAGGGAGAAATCGCTTTCAAGTAAATAAGCAGAATAGTGTTCATAAGTAAAGCAAACGACAAATGTCAAATTGTAGCTGTAAAATACTTCTCCCATGGCCTAACGTCCTAGTGGTCATGCATGCCTTCTTACAACTTGTTGGACTTGCTTGCGATTTTGGTAGCGATGCTGTCGAGAGAGGACCGGCTTTGTTACCACTAAACCACGGGAAACGTTACGTTCTAATGGCACGTTACTATCGGAATATAGCCAACTGCACACTCTCACTTTCCTGCTTCCTCCACTGGAATTCAGAGGAGACAAGCTTTAAGGAAGGTCAAGGAAACTAAAACATGTACAAGAGCAATACGAAAACGTAGATTCGTTTTGATTGAACTGATCCTGATAACGACAGCGTATGACGCACCTTTTTGTGGCCCGACTGGTAACAGCTAAGCAACGAACTTGGTAACAACTAAGGTCAATTTGGCAGGGTTGGATCGAAGCTGACAACTTCGAATTTCATTGGTGCCATATTGGAAAATATAAATTAATGCCATAAACATAAACATAACATTCAGTACAGGCATAGCATTGTATAACACCAAAAAAAGATTACAAAGATTGAAGTAGCTTCTAACAAAATGCACCCTAAAGTGTCAATCGGTGTTAGTGCAAAGCAAAAAAAGAAAAACTTACTCTGCTGTTCCTTGCCGGTGCCCTTATCCCGTGCCGACACGTGCACGATACCGTTCGCATCGATATCGAACACGACCTCGATCTGTGGAACGCCGCGCGGCGCCGGCGGAATACCGACGAGTGTGAACGAACCGAGCATCTTATTATCCGTGGCCATCTCTCGCTCGCCCTGGTGCACCTTGATCTCGACCTGCGTCTGTCCGTCGGCGGCGGTGGAGAAGACTTGCGATTTCTTCGTCGGAATGGTTGTGTTGCGGGTGATGAGGCGCGTAAACACGCCACCGAGCGTTTCGATACCGAGCGACAGGGGTGTAACGTCGAGCAGCAGCACATCGGTTACGTCACCCGCCAGCACACCACCCTGCACGGCGGCACCGACAGCGACGGCCTCATCCGGATTGACGGCACGCGACGGTTGCCGGCCAAATACTTCCTGCACCAGCGACTGGACCTTCGGCATGCGGGTCATTCCACCGACCAGTAGCACCTCCCCGATGTCGGACTTGTTCACCTCCGCGTCGGACATAGCCTTCTGGCAGGGTGCGATCGTACGCTTGATCAGATCGCCGACCAGCGTTTCCAGTTTCGCGCGCGTCAGCTTCAGGTTGAGATGCTTCGGCCCGGACGCGTCCATCGTCAGGTACGGCAGGTTGATGTCCGTCTGCACCGACGACGACAGCTCGCACTTGGCCTTCTCGGCCGCCTCCTTCAGCCGCTGCATCGCCATCGCGTCCTTCTTGATGTCGATGCCCTGGTCTTTCTTGAACTCGGCCGCTAGGTAGTTCAGAATGTGGTTGTCGAAGTCCTCGCCACCGAGCAGTGTGTCGCCGTTGGTGGACTTCACCTCGAATACGCCCTTCTGGATCTCCAACACGGAGATATCGAACGTACCGCCGCCGAGATCGTACACGGCGATGATCTTGTCCTCGCTCTTGTCCATACCGTACGCCAGTGCCGCGGCCGTCGGTTCGTTGATCACGCGCAGCACGTTCAGCCCGGCGATCTGGCCCGCATCTTTCGTCGCCTGTCGCTGTGAGTCGTTGAAGTAGGCCGGCACTGTGACGACGGCGTTCTTGACCGGCGTGTTCAGGTACGCTTCGGCCGTCTCGCGCATCTTCATCAGCACGAACGCCCCGATCTGGCTGGGCGAGTATACCTTGCCGTCGCTGCCCTGCACCCACGCGTCACCGTTCGATGCCTTCACTACCTTGTACGAGAGGTTGGCGAGATCCTTCTTGATCTCCGCATCGTCGAACCGACGGCCAATCAGACGCTTGGTGGCGTAGAATGTGTTTGCCGAGTTGGTGACCGCCTGGCGCTTGGCCGGCATGCCCACCAACCGCTCGCCGTCCTTTGTGAAGGCCACGTGTGACGGTGTGGTACGGGCGCCCTCCGCATTCTCGATGACCTTGGCGTTTTTGCCCTCCATCACGGCCACGCAGGAGTTTGTCGTACCCAGATCGATACCGATGACGGCACCCTTGACCTGATCGGATCTGCAAAATGGTTGGGGGAAAAACGGGGGTTCGGAGAAGGAAACATTACTTCACACTGGCATTGAAACAACTCGGCGAGAATTTTACGATAAAACCCCGATTGTTTTTTGTTTACTAAATCAATCAATCACAATTCGCAGGATGCAATATTCCAGAACGTTCTACGCAGTAACTATTACTGGCCCCACCGGGAGGGAGATTGATGCACTATCTTGTCAAACGGCAACTATAATTACGCACTTGCCTCGCTATGAATCGTTATGAGTCGCACTAAATCTCACATGTTTTAGGTTCTTCTTTTTTTAGCACTTATTTTGGCACAGGTGTTTAACTGAAATGCATATTCTTCGAATTTGTAGATTTCACAATCGGGTGTCATGTGCACTTTCCATTCACCATAATTAATTCCCGTACCGGATTTCATCATACTTACTTGAACCGGGCCAGCACATTGTTGGGCAGAGCTCCTCCCTGTAATGTAGAAAAAAAAGCAACGATCACGTTTAGAGTTACATAAAGTTGACTTCGAACCGCATCAAATCGACAGAACGAAAGCGCGTTGAATAGAAAAAGACCATATTCAAGGCGGTCTATCGCATTACAATATATTTTACATCTTGCCCCTTCGCAAGAGTGACATGTTCAGCTGTTACACAAGCCCCGCATGTTTCTAACCTCACAATTCCATATCAGCAGCGATTGTTCCGGATCGTAGCAGCACCCAATCCACACCGGGGCCGCACGCGACCGGTTCGCTAAAACCGAGCCTTTTTACGAACTAATTCAACTGTACAGCAGCTGTCTACTTACGTTGTGCAGCAGGCCGCGGGTTTCCACCAGGGTGCGGGACAGATATTTGGCTGCCTTCAGCATTTTCTGCGCGGAGTTTCAGAACACGGACACGACGGACCACGCACGGCTCGAGCTAGCTGGAAAAAGTTGAAAAAGTTATGATGCAATTGTTTGGAAGATTTTTCTTCGCCCCTCGTGCGTTTGACAGTTGCTGCTGTTTTCTAGAAGTTTACTCGAACCCGACGGACCCATGTGGCGTTTATTGTAAAGGGCGCTTGGTAAGGAGCTGCTCTAGAATAAGGCTCATGAAACAAACGACAACGACATGTTCTACGAGTGCTCTAGCATTTGTCGGCCAACAAATTGTCGTCAGACAAGCTGTCAAACAAAATAGCACCCAGCGGCAATAAAAATTACACCCAGCGGTACCAAAAATATCATTTTTCTTAGTATTTATCGTACCATTCAGGTAATTAATAGTGATACAAAATTATGTTATGGGATATACGACAAAATACACACATTTATACACATTTATTTACCAAGATTAGTGATGCCAAGATGGGTCAACGTCAAAATACAAACCGATTTGTATGACGAGAAAAGTTCGTCGATGTTTGACAGACTTTTCTAGAGCACCTCCATACAACGTCATACTTTTGTTTGTGTCGTTTGTCTCATCAAGCTTCGTGTAGACGTGAGCTACTTGTAGGCGGACGAAACTGACGTCTACCGATTTCTTTTGTTCTCCCCCCCTTTGATATGTCAATTCCGTCGCCGGCCCGTAACCCGCAAGTAGCGGGTTACGAGCCGGCGACGGAAATGGTCTGTCAAGTGGGGGGAGAACAAAGGAAAATCGGTAGACGTCAGTTTCGTCCGCCTACAAGTAGCTCACGTCTACACGAAGCTTCAGACTTATTCTAGAGCAGCAACTAAGGCAGCGCTCTGGCACCTCTCGAACAAGACATTAGACACGAACAAACCCATACAATCATATGGTAGTGCTCGGTCAGACAATCTCGAACAAACCAGACAAACACGGTCTCTGGCATGTTCGATTCACACCTGCTATGGTGAACCTTGGCGATAAATCCGTCACAAAACGTAAAAAATACTGTAGTTTACAATTGTGCGGTGGCTCTGTTCAATAATTATGCAGTTTATATTACGTAGAAGTGTAGAAATTTAACAAACATATTAAATTAAAGCAGTGTTTGTTATTATGCTGCGGATGACATTTCCGCCAGACAACAGACAATTGCCAGAGCACCCTATCGAACTTGTCTTGTTTGTTCGTTTTGTTGGAGAGGTGCCAGAGCGCTGCCTAATACTCACGAATAAACGCACTTGCAATTTCTTTACATCACGATTTATATCATTTTCACATAATAAATGTTTGCGCGTCGTATTCTCCGACAACGATTGAAATTTCACCGAACACCTACAAAATATCAGCACAGAAAAATAGCAAACACCGAAACGTCGTGGTTCTGCTAGAAAGAGCAAGCATTATACCATGAAGCATTAGAAAGAGACATCCTCTACCCCCTTGGCGGGATCGGGCCCATCGGAGCTGGTTAACAGCGGGTTGGCAAATGAGTTGTCACTTTTAATCAGCTTCTTTGACGTCTGCTTTTGAAATGACCGTTGCATTTTTGGTTCGACATGCTGTCACAAATTTTCAATTTGAATTAAACGTTTAGTTATACCTAGAATAAGCTGCTAACCTTGAACTTCCTACGTTTCTATCTTGTCAGCCTGTAATGAAAATGTGTATAGTATGAGCAATTTGAATTCTTGTCAGCATATGCTATTGTAATAAAAAAAATCAGCACTCACCATGTCCAATATTATGACATATTATTAAATGATAAAAAGAATATCTAGAGATTGATGAGAATTACGACTAACTACTTTGTAATTATAAAAACTGCTAGTCTGTGGCTAATTGTTAAAGTGTGAGTAAATTAGGGCCATAATAGACCGGGAAAACTGTGTGATCAAATTTTGCTGCTCGAGAAACCTCGTTTAGCTTGGAGGAGCTCTGAAGTGGTATCGAAGAAGCATTGCACCAATCGAATGAGTAAGTGCATAACGTTTCTTCCCCTTTCGCGAACGCCATCAAGCGCTCGGTATGGCATTGGCTGTCGTTGCGGTCGCTTAGCTAAGTTTAACTAAAGAATATTTACCTACAGCATCCAGAAGCGTCGAACGCTGCCTGCCAGTTGCTGTGCATCTAATGCGACAAACGGGTTTAGCTCCAACGGAGTAGTAAAGCTACATTCTCTGTAGCTGGATCAACAGGAATTTGGCCGTACAGACGAAACTTCGGAAGCTCTATCCAAAACGCACAGAGTATCGAAGCGTTAAACCGAACTGCAGGAACCGGACGGCGATGAGACGATGGTTTTGTATTCCACAGTTCCGAACAGGCGGCTTTAATGCTTAATATGATCTTTATGGTTTATCTATGATTTGTTTTTCGACCTTTTAACTACATACCACGATGATTCATAAAGCATTATGCAGGTTGTATTATCCCTGCCGCTTTCAACAGTCACCGTGGCATCAGCATCGTTTCTCAGTTGCATCGACGTCATTGGTCAGCTGATCGACTAGCTCCTATCGACTAGCTCCTAAAGATCGACTCGTTCGAGCTACTTTGCTACTCGTCACAAAGCTACTTTGCTGCAACAAAATCGAAGTATGCATTGTCATCTTTATAACCACGGCTGCTACAGCATGATCATCATCCGGTCTCGTAAGGTACTACTACTCACCAATAAACGCATTTGAACTTTCTTTACATCACGATTTATATCATTTTCACTTGATAAATGTTTACGCGTCGTTTTTTTTCCGATCGCCAGAAATTTCACCGAACACCAACAAAACGTAAACAACACAGCCAAACATCAAACACCGAGACGCCACGATTGTGCTAGAGGGAGCAAGCAGTATACCGCGAAGCATTAGAATGAGACACCCTCTGGTCATAACGATCATCAGCCCGCATTTGTGAAACTCCAAGGGTAGGAAAGGGTGGAAACGGGGGGAAATTTTAAAAAATTAACGGTTTTCATCATTTGGGTAGTCATAGCGATCATCAGCTTGCGTTTTTGGACCTACAAGGGTAGGAAGGGGTTGAAACGGGGTTTAAAATGTTAAAACTGTGTATAAATAAGGAAATAAAAATCTAAAAACCATTTCACAAATCATAAAACAATACAATCTTTCAGAAAAAGTCACTTTACATTTTTTCTGGCTCTAGTTTCCTTTTTCTCGCTATCGGCCGAGCTAATGGTACATACACATCACATCGAACGAAATATTGGCGGCATTGTACAAATATTTATATATTTTGGAAAATATCGATGGGTTTGCAAAAAAACTGGGAACTTACGTAGAAATCATTATTGCCTTTTCAAAACATATGGTGTAAAACTTTATTTATTGCATTTTAGAGCAATATTTGAGGATTTTGTTTGCCTGTCCGAAAACAGGTACATGGCACTTACCTTAGTCTTTGTGGGTTGAACTAACGGTTTTTTGTAATAGGTTTTCTACATTCTACCTGTTACGGGTAGAATGGTGTATTAATCACCATTCTCTGGCTATGGTATACGCACTAGCAATACCTACCTCTTATTGTCCTTCGATAAT
This sequence comes from Anopheles dirus, assembly GCA_000349145.1. NCBI lineage: Eukaryota > Metazoa > Arthropoda > Insecta > Diptera > Culicidae > Anopheles > Anopheles dirus. The sequence goes on from KB673002.1 coordinate 839,403, forward strand.
GATCTCGTACAGCACTGTACTAAGGTGAAATTAAGCTAGCTACAGACAAACGCTTGTCTTTCTTTTCATTACTTAGGTTCAATCAAACGTGTACAGACGCTTCAGTGGCAGCATGGAATTGGTGGAGTGGATATGTGCTATCATAGTGACTGTTGCTATTAAAATTTCGTGGGCACTTCGACAAACAATGGAAACACTGCACGATCGTCAACCGGAGATCAACGAGTCATTGTACTATTCTGCCCGTAATGATGAGCTACAAGGCGATGAAGATGACAACCTTTCCAACGATGAAAACTCGCGTCTGCTGGAAGTCTTCGAGGAAACTGATCATCACGAGATAAATCATGTCCATCGAGGTGCACTGATAACATCAACTCCGTTGATAGGTGGCGGTACGAGTATCCTATCAACAACATTATTAGAGCCGAGTAATTGCTCAAGCATATTTGAACATGATCGAGAAATTCAGCCGGTAGAACCTCGTTTAATTGTCTTCAAACCGCCCGAATGCACCGGAATAGATCGTCATTTGATGGGACAATTCGATTACATTCGTATACCGGGTGTATCTACCAAACTATCACCAGAAACAGTGCAAAAATATCAACGTATACGTAATCGCCAACCGATAAACCAGAGAAAATATTTACGGCTTTAGGGTGAATGAGTGAAATGTTCACAAGAGACTGCGCTCTTGTTCACAATTGAAATAAAGCGCTAGTATTTATTTTTTGCTTAAGATAAATAAAAGATCTGAAATTTTGGAACCTATATTACTAGTGTAAAGTGTAGAAATTTAACAAAAATATCAAATTAAAGCAGTATTTGTTATGATGCTACGGATGACATTTCGGCCAGACAGCAGACAATTTCCAGAGCAGCTATCGAACTTGTTTTGTTTGTGTGTTTTGTTCGAGAGGTGCCAGAGCGCTGCCTAACTTATAAGAAACGATTTTCGGGAAACGTGTTTTATTGCATTAGACTCAAAATTAAGCAGTAAAAGTTTTTGTACATTTGAGAGAAGCAGTTTTTTTATGTATTCGATTGTTTCTGTGAAATCAGTATATTTTTTTTTCACCACCATAATAGATTCCTGTTGCCCCATGTGGCATAACTGACAACTCTCGTCACGGTCGCTGACAAAAACATCCGTGAATCATTTGTTATTTTTGTGTGCGTCAGATTCGTTCTCTAAAAAATAGAGAAACACGGAACAAATATAGGATTCTCTCGTCGTACTTTTGTGTTTTCGCTAAAATATCTATTCGCTTCCGTTGCCAAACTGTGATTGCAATAGCGTTACCCTAACCGAAGTGAAGCTACACAATCGAAAACAAAGAAACACCGACACACCGTTCACCAAAACATCAACGATGGACCAAGACCGTATTTTAGCGACGTTCAAGATATTAATAATAGGCGAAAGCGGTGTAGGAAAATCAAGGTAAATACGCATCTTGTGTCTTATGCACTGTGCATTTTGCACGGTCCGTCTTCATTTTTTGTGAATATCGCTACACCGTGCGATTTCTGTGTCCATATCAACATATCAATTTATGACGTCATTCGCCACTTGCCCCATGAGACCCATTCCTCCCGCACAACGGCAGGCACACTAACATATGATGTTTTGTTTACCCTTTGCTCTTTCCTCCAGCCTGATGCTTCGGTTCACAGAGAACGACTTCGACAGCGATCAAGCGCTCACGATCGGGGTGGACTTCAAAACGAAGATGCTTGACATCGACGGCGTGAAGGTGAAGCTGGCCATATGGGACACGGCTGGGCAGGAGCGATTCCGCACGCTCACACCCAGCTACTATCGTGACGCCCAGGGTGCCATACTGGTGTATGACGTCACGAAAAAGGACACATTCCAGAAGCTAGAATCCTGGCTGAACGAGCTGGAAATCTACGGCACGCGCAACAACATGGCCAAAATGATCGTGGGCAACAAAATCGACCAGCCGGCCCGGGCCATCAGTAGGGACGAGGGTTTCCGGTTCGCCAAGAAGCACCGCATGATGTTCATCGAAACGTCGGCAAAAACGAGCGAAGGCGTGAAGGACGCCTTCGAAGAGGTGGTCCGAAAGGTAATAGGGATCGAGCGGGATGGATCAATGCCGTGTGGGGACTGTAGTCTGATGCGTTCTATGTTTACGCCCGACAGATCATGGAAACGGACGGGCTGTGGGAGCGCAATGATTACGGCGATGGCGTGGATCTTCATGGAAATCGAGTACCTGCAGCCGGATCGTGTTCCTGTTAGCTGCCGATTGCCGATCCCACGGGAAACCGCCCGGCACAAATCCAAGATCAAACCAACGGCAATATTGGTTCACCATCGGCTTCTGCAGCTCATTATCGTGTTACACTGCCGGTTCGTCTCGATATTCAACGCAACCGGTAAATAAGTTTTTATTTCGTTTTATGTTTATATTTAGCGTTTATTGTATGCATTGTATGTGGGTTAGGATAAGCGAAATATTAGGCAAAAATAAAATACCTGAAAAAAATGCACAATACAAACACGAATTAATAGCACCAGTCGCAAACTTACCACCATTGGTTTGGATGGAAGGAAAGCGGCTGCCGAATGTCGCTGTGATAAATCCATGCGCCGGGAAAATCCGAGTCAAACCCGAACCGCACACTCGCACGGCCGAGCACGTCCGACGAGAGCGCATCATGACTGCGTAACAACCATCAGGATTGAGTGTGCATGTATGTGTCATACCGCTGCTGCAGTGAAAACGAGAAAAAGGACCTCATACCCATTTCCACACAGCCACTGTTGTTGGGGCTAACGCCGGGTCGAGAAAATTCCGTCAGTCTCTGGCCAGTCTAGCAGCGCAACAGCAGCGACTTGTCGCGTAACCAGCGGAAGACGGTTCCGGAAGGGACGGCTCTACGGAATGTCGCATTGAGTGAATAGTATATCCCGGTAGGACCCGTCCATTGGAGTGAAAATTTAACTGCGCACGTGTTGATAAATGTCGTCCGTCTTGTTTTTTGCCCGTTCGGAGGGTGTAAAGTCAAGAGCTCATCTAGGCGGATAAACAGTGGCATAAGGCGTAGCGCGTGGAAGCAGCGAACTAGAAGAAGAGAGCCACCATCTGCCAGGGGCGTCAACGTGGTGTGGTCGAGATCAAAGATCCGGAGTTGGCTCGGTGCGTGAAATTTCTGCACTCTCCAAGGATAATCGGCGATGAACCGTGCTCTACGTTCCGGTGCTCGAAGAGCAAAAGCAAACGGTGAAAGTGTGATGTTAGTTGTTACGTGAAAAAGTGTTTTAAAAAAATCGTTCCTAATGCTAGTGTGAAAAAGGATCTGCTCCAGTGCTCAAACCTGTTAAAACCACGGCAGCGTGCAGCCAGTTTATTGTTATGAAATCGATGTGAGTGCAATACGCCGTCACAAGCACAGCACCTGCGGATGGGATGTGCGCCGTCTAGCGTTCTTTACTGTTTGTAATTTGTCCCTTTTTGGCGTTGTGCCATATGACCGCAGTTTGTGGGTGTGTGTGTGTATGTGTGTGTGTGCGTGTATGTGCACTTGGAACCTTTTCCCCCCGTGCAGAGCCTGCCAGTGAGAGCTAATCGATATTCAACCGGGTTCCGGAGGCGAGAAAAAGACAGGATTAGCGGGTCTCTCTGCCGAGGAGGCCAAAAATTTCGGCAGGATCTACAGCGAGCGTTTCACAGGCAAAGCTGTGCGAAAGTGTCGATATCGAACGTTTTATGGTTAGCAGAGAGAGTTTTCGGCTTTCGCTTTCGGGGCAGTACGCCGATGGCCGTTCGGGCTGCACTAGGAGCAATCATCAAATGTCTCTGCTAATGACATCGCTGGCAACATATTAATTCATCACCAACATAACATCATCACCATCATCAGCAGCAGCAACAATATCATCGTCATACTTCGTAGCTTGCATAACGAGGATTTAAGCGGCTAGCCCTGGAGTGAATGAAAACGGAATCGATTCAACGGCACGTACTGACGATATCTACCGTCTGTACACACGCAATTTCAAACAAAGTGTCAATCAAACACTAAGCACGGATCCGGCAGTTTGTCGGACGACAAACAACAAACACAGCAGAACTCTTTCGGCCAACGGCAAAAGGCTCGTGGGACGACGGTAAGTAAATTTGTGATGAATCGTGTGGGCAAACACCTGTGCCACTTAAATATGTGCCGTTGTTTGTAGAGATTGAGTCATTCTTAAGGCGTTATTACGTTGCGAATCGCTATATTTGTTCCATTTTATTGCTTAATTAGTGCTAGGAATACATGCTTCTTCTTCTTTGATTGCAAGGATTGAGCTTTCTGGCACGCGTAGTCTGCGTACGGCGTTAGGGTCTGCCAAATTCCCAGAACGTTCCACCGCGGAGGTAGAGATAATTGTGACAAATGTGTCCTGGCGACCGCGGTGCTGGATTTGGAATCACCAGATACTATCGATCCCAACGCTTGAGGCAGATTTGTGATTCGTTATTTTGTTATTTATTCGTTTGAATTCAATGGACCATTGAGGCGTACTTAAGACTAAAACAAAGGACGTCAAGTATAGGACCGTAACAAGTTACAGGCCGCACAAAACGCACACAAACGGAATGCACAAGAATGCATGTTGCTAAATAGCATTGTTTTACGCTTCACATTTTAGTATATACTTGTGAGAAATACAAGCTCGGCTGAATGATTTATCAGTTTACTAGTTAAAACGGCCAGCTTACAGGGCTACGCAAGCGAAGTATGGTCGTATATTTGCTCGCATCGTACAATTGGTCCACGAAAAAAAGTTAAATATTTTGTCTTAAAAATTATGTCCAACAAATCTCCAACCACGCGACAGTCGCCGCCAGTTCAGTCAGCCAGGTTGCAGAGCAAGCCATCACATTATTCGCGCTTCGGCGCATGAAGAAACACTGTTGTGATTGTTAGCACAACGCGTTTGTTTACAAACATTATAACAGTGAGGTCGTCGTAGCCGGCAGTGTCCACTAAGATGCT
>KB673002.1:845655-857766 GCA_000349145.1 Anopheles dirus
TTTACGGTTGTGTTGCGTCCGGCGTGCGTGTGTCCGTGAGAGTCCGTGCGTGTTTTGAATCCGCGAGTGTGTAAAGTGAAGTGTTTTTTCTATATATTTCGAAATCACGCTGAACGCCAAACTCCTTGTGTGTGCTGACGCACACACTCACCAACATCGTAATGCGTTTTTCCTTCCGTCGCTAAGCAACTGAATGTTCGCTTCGCACGCCCAATCACCTTCCCCCACTGTCGTTGGTAGGCAACTGCTCGCTTCGCTCGCCCCTCCCCTCCGGTTGCTAGGGGCAACAGCTCGACATCAGCCTGATCAGCCTGATATCAGGCACGAACTGCTCGCTTCGCTCGCCCCTCCCCTCCGGTTGGTAGGGGCAACAGCTCGACATCACTTTCGAGCATCACTTTCGAGCATCAGCCACGAACTGCAATTTGTTATATAATAACTCTGCCCTGTGATGCGTGTACCAGTTTCCGACAGTGTACCAACCAGACAAACGAAACACACAAATATTACTTTAAAATGATATATAAGATATATATCAGACTACCAATAGAACATGCTTGGTTGCAACATTTCCTAAAATATTGCAATATTTTTTCAATGCCGTCACAATTTCGTCTATTTTTTAAATGTATTGTCAAACATTGTAAAGCTTAAATTTGTTGAAAGATTCTTATGTTTTATGATTCAACCAATTGCTTTTTCGATTTTTATTTCCTCATTTAATCATTGTTTTGGCATTTTTAAGGTGGCCAAACAACGCTTCAATGACAATTTAATCAATCGTCAAAAATGGCCTACTTGATGGTCGAAATGGCAACATTAAATTAAAGACATAGGTGATCTCTTTTGATCAATATTAGTTGCAATAGTTTGCAAATGAAGAAGAGAGAAGATTTTAAGAAGAGAGAAGATTTTAAGAAGAGAGAAGATGTCGGATGTTTTTGTTAAACTGATGTACCTGGTTGCCGAAAAATACACTTGCCATAGGTGTAATCTACGAATATGATCGAATAGTACAAAAAATGGATCGACGAAGTGTAGCTTCTATATATACTGTATTAGTTTGCTAGGTATGTTAACATGGAAAAAAAAAGTTTTGTGCGAAAAGCTTTGTAGAAAATGATGTTGAAACGTTTTTAAGGAGTTTTTATTCTGTCTTCATATCAGCGAGACCGCAAAAGGAATGAAACTGACAACATTTGAGACCCAGTACAGCGTAAAATCGTATATTTTTTAAAACTTAAACTAAGTTTACCAGTTTTAGCAATTTGATGCCGCAATTCCATCAATGAGGCCGATACTATCTCGCATCGTATGTTTTATGTCTGTACTTTTGTGTGCTTTAAATGAATTAATGACTCGCACATCTTTGAGAATGATGTTAGGAAAACGCATGCGGCTTTTAATTATTCGTAAATATTCGCAAAAAAAACTAGAAACATATATTTCTACCCTCTAATATTCAGTTCTAGTATGCAATCAATATTTAGTAAAATTGAATATATGATCAATAATGTAACATTGCCAATGTAAGATTTGGCATGTACTAGTTTCCGGTAGTATTTGCAAATGTAAAAGCAATGATTTAAATGTGAAAATAAATCTTAAACGCGTTCGTAGACTTTTCAACCATTCTAATCGAATGAATCGAACGTAACTGTGACAGCATTGTAGAAATATTTGTCTATTTAGGTAAATATCAATAAAAAATCAAAACTTCTAACTTACCTAGAACCCATTATAATCTTTTCAAAACGCAATGTGCAAAAAATCTTATATTCGATTTAAGAGTAATATTTGGGTGTTTTATTTGACCTGCCGCCTACGGATATTCACACCCTATTTTGCCTGAGAAGAAGTTTGCTGGATCAATTATTTTCTAGGAGGTATGAGTTTCTTCCAAACTATACGGTAAAAGGGTACTTTGGGATATATTTTTGGACACTAATTATCCACCACGGTTTCGACACCCGGAGCTTATTTAACAATGCAATAATGAAGCCACACTGTCCAACCATGTGCTTAAGAAACCCTAAATTCTGTAGTCACGGTTCAGGTTGATCAAGCGGCAGCTATCAATAGGATAGAGAATAACGTGCATAGATCCACGACAATATCCCATTAGGCACGAGCCGTACTCGAACAGACTGTTGTTACTCAATCACATCCCTGCGTTGCTATCGTCAAACGTTAATCATGCCGTCCGTTTTACGTTGATTTGGTATGGAGTTGCTAGTGCAAGCACGCATTGGGTAAAGCAAAATGCAGCTATTAAGGGAGGAATCACAATCTTATAGCGACCGATTTGTGAATGCTGCACTGTGCACCAGAGAAGTTACATTCAGAATCACTCTAACTCATCCCATAATAACGCTCCCCGTTGAAGGCATGCACTGATCACTACTTTCCGAAACTTCCAGACTACTGGAGACCGATGGCGTCACAGAAAAGTTCCATTACTCCGGCACTGGCGGTAACGAACCGTATCCTGCGCTCACCGTCGCACGAAAGTTTCTCCACCGATCTATCCCTGATATCGATTTCCGTGTCGTCAATGAATTCGGAGGCCACCAGCGTATTGAACCGGTCGAGCTGCAGCCTGCTGAACCGCACGATGGAGGAGAAGCTCGGCAGTCTGCTGAACCCCAAGGATAGCAAAAGAAATCGGTATGTTTTTTCTGTCTTTTATTTTTTTTCGACTGTTTTTTTCCAAAGCAGATTCGCAGCTATGCTTTCACAAAGAAAGTTTGTTTCTGCACGCGTTTGTCTAATCCATTTGCATTCCTATATTCGCCGCTTCCAGCTCGTCGACGCTCACGGAACGCTGGAACGAGAGCAACGATCTCATTCGGAACTGTGCGACGTTGTCGGCAGCGTTGGGTATACACAAAAGTTTCAGCACGACCGACATCTACCAACTACCGTCAGATCAGCACAATCTGGGCCGGCTGTCCACCTCCGAGCTGGCTCTGACACCGTTCCAGAAGGTGGGCTACCTGTTCGATCACTCCCGGCTCGAGCACGCCTCGCGCTCCTACTCCACCTGGGTCGCCGTGGGTGAGTTGGCTTCAACGTCCCAGCTGCCATCGCCACACGGTGGCCAATCGTCGCAGGTTCCGACGCTGACCAACGTCAACCCGGCGCCGAGCTTCACCGTGACCGATCTGATCAGCTCAGTGAACAAGAAGATACGTCAGAACTACATCCGCCGGCGCCTGTTCACCACGTACCGTGCGCTGGAACGGCTGTCGCAGAGCGAGTTCAACCTCGATCGTCTGGAGGCGGCTGCGTTTGCCGCCACCAATCCCGGCCCGACGGAGCTGATCGTACCGTCGACCAGCATGTCGAACGCGTCGGCGTCACCGGTGGGCGGGAAGTCTACCAGCTCACCGGCACCGATCGGGGAGGTTGGTACGTTGCCAGAGCATGGTACGACAGCGCTGCCGCTGAAAAAGTCCACCAGCTCCAGCGCCGGCAGTGCCAGCGGAGGTAGCGCACGGGGCCACGGTCACGGTCCGAAAAAGCATCTCACCTTCCACGACATCGAGAACGAGCGTGGCAAGCCGCTGTCGAAATACGAGCGCCACATGCTGATCTTCAACTGGCTGCATACCATAGACGACACCGCGCTCGAGATCGAAAACTGATCCCCACAGGACGATCTGCGCACGGACATCGGGACGATGCGCGGTGCTGGCCGTACGTCCGGTGGCGGCTTGAAATGACTCGCCTAATTGGGACGCGGCAAAGGATTGACCCAACTGGGATTCGATTGACCCAAGTGAGAAAGTGCACAAAGAAAGCTATTTACAATTTTGCTTGCACTCCGAACCGAGCAAACCAGGATATAAGGATTATACCGTTGTCGTCCTGCTTTTATACCCCAGTCACGAAGTGCATTGTTCGAGTAGGTTATTTGAGCATGTGGGAAAACTATTTGTTTCGCAGTTTCGCTACCCCTATTGGCTCCGTATACATGAAACAATCATTGGAATACCTCCACAGGTTCAGATACGTATTTTGATATTATTGTGATGTTGGCTGAATTCCTTGCGAATTGTTTTTAGCTTAAGAAAACGATGGGTTTTGTTTGGAGCACCTAAAACGACGCGACGCGTACATGCTCCGCTGCGGAGTTTTATCTTCCGTTTTTGATTGCAAATACCCCTGTTAAGTGTGTAAGGAACCTCATTACCACCTCTTCCCATTACTACCATTACCACCATCGGACTTACAGCGTAGCGCAAGCAAATGTATAGACTGCATCGTCCAACGTACGAGGAAACATCATATGCTAGTGCCAGATCCGCAGGCATGCCACGTGAAGGAACCGTGAAGGAATTACACGTGAAGGAACCAGTTCCGAATCCCCCTATTGCCGTCGAAAATGGTCGTTCAGATGTCCTGTGGATGTCTTCTTATGCTTAACAACAAAAAACCCTCCAAGCTTTTCAAACGTTAAACTAAAAAATGTTAAAACGCAGGATTTTTCACATTATGTGACACCCCGGAAGCGTGAGCGGGTATTTGTCAGAGGTATCACAAACAACAGGGTCAATGTTATCAGATGATATCACAATCGTATCGCAGCTTTTAGAGACAAACGCAAAATGTCCCGTCTGTTAGGTTTGGGACAAAATGGGTGATTGTTCTGCCCCATCATGTGAAATCTCTTGTAACACCTAAGACTTACCTAACACAAGAACCAGCCAAAACAACCAAAGGGTCGTACCAAGAAAGAGAAACAGCGAGAGAAAGAAAGAAAGAGAGAGAGAGAGAGAGATAAAAAGAGAGAAGGAGAAAGAGAACGCGAAGGAGCGAGCTAATGCAGAATGCTATGCTATGGTGCAGGACCGGTACCAATATCCAATATCTGGACCGTATTGCCCTTCTAGCTAGGAGTGGCTATCCGGCACGGTAGTGACAATGGCGGTACAACTGAGCTAGGACAGGCATGATCGCGTAGAACCTAGCGCCAAAGGAGAAGATTCCCATAAATAATATGCATCTCGGTGCAAATCAGAAAAAAAGATAGTACTGTTAGTTCTATTACACCTAATCGGATGAGCAGCAGAGATTGGTTATATTTTATCCTGTTATTACGTCGATGTTTCTACGCGTTCTAATAAAAACAAACACGCAAGACAAGCGCAATCGTGTGCAGATGAAGAAAACATCGGCTTTGCGAAACATTTTAGCCATTACCCGCAGCAGCAGACCATAGAATGTATATGTTTTCGAATTTCGGTGCGTTTCTTAAGGCATTTTTGATACTTCTTTATAGACTTTACTCGATTTAGATAGAAGAAGATTTCACATTGATCGTAGCGTGGGAGGGGGCGTGGCGCGAGCGAAACGTTAAGTGCTTTCTGCTTCAACGGGCATGTTTTAAAACTGTAATGAACCAATAATAAATATTACAAAACCCAATAACGTTGAGGCGATGCAGGCTTGATTCCGGCACCCGGAGAAGACAGATCGTCCGCGCGTGGTTAGGCGAGTTTATCGAACGGGTGAAGAGGGAAACGAAGCGCCGGAACACAAGGGATCTTTAAAGCGAATGCTCACCTGCGGTGGTGAAACGATGAAATCGAGAAGCATGTGGTGGCCGTGACCGAAATCACCCAGAAATCCATTATTAGGTGTCGTACACTATTACGCTGGAAACATTTTACAGGATACGTATAAACTGCTAACCGAAACCGTATTTGTATTGTACATAGAATAATCTTGACATAGTGGAAAAGTATTAAACAATAAAATCTTATAACTTTCAACCGTCGGGCAGTGCTCATCTCGTATGGTACAGAAATTCCAGGTAAACACCGAACGAATCAGATTTTCAATCAGTTTATTTTCAAAATCATAAGTTTCATAAAATAACGAAGCAGCGTTTCCTGGAACCTTGCTACGAAGTTACTGCTGCTGCTGCCTACACGGGTAAGTTCTGGTACACTATTTTCTATTTTTTGTCTCCTTTCTATCCTAATACTTTGTATTGTTTCAACACTTCTGAACTGTTTCGATCGTAGAAAAACAACGACCCGGTGTGGCTCGCGGCACATATTATGTGTTGGACGGAACTTCGTTCCCGTATAATTTCGATCCGATGCCGGGCGCGTGCGGAATGTTTGAAGAGATTCTACCCACACACCAAGTAGTCCTGTAATGTAACAAGCATTGAGTTGGTCTGTTTTCGATGGTTGTATTTTAGTTTTGAGGTTCTTCTTTGCTCTCATTGTATCGCTAAACAGTTCCTTAGTTGAACTGCTTAAGTTGTAAACAACTCTGTTAAACCTTTTCTACACTAAAAAAAACTTAAATTGGCGCATAGCGGGCGCACCTGGATGAATTAAAATACTCGTTTTGGGTATTGTCTTTTGTCGGAACTCATGACGGACTGGCGTTACCATACGCATGTTTTACGGTTGTAACACTTACATTGAAATACGCACGATTGAAATGTTAATAACAAAATACTTTAAAATTCCTTCGGAGATTACAGTTTTTCAGTTGGTAAAAGTACAAACATAAGTAGAGCATTTAAAACCACCTATACATAGAGGACACCTAACAATGGCCCCACACGTTCACTGTGCTAAGAGCCGAAACGGCGGGTTAAAAACTGAAATTACGGTTCGCTGCGTTGCTAAAGTTCGCACTAAATACTGCTGGAATGTTTAAATACGAAAAAACGTTTCAAGGATACAGTCGATCGTCGTTGTGAGGAAACAGAACGTATTATTAATGCGATAGTACTGCTTACTAAAATATTTACACCATGTGTATCGCGTGCTGCAATACTCCACGGAACTGTTTCAAATTGATATCGTGCGGGTTGGCTTATTATTTCGCTTTAGATTATTAAAGAAAACTTTTCTACCGCATTTAGATGAAACCACGTAACGTGCGCACCTACCGGTCCTCCTGATTACCTGAACATAACCATAGTATTTTCAGGTTGAGCCTTTTTCCTGTTTTTTGTTTTAATAAATGCAACAATATTAAATTCACACATTCAGTTGCTACCCGAGGTAAACAACCTGGTGGGGAGTTTAACAAATTAGTACTAAAATTCGTTCACTTACTTTCACTGGCTGGAAAGCGCGTCCAGTGAGATATAAAGAGAGAAAAGGACAGAGAGCGCGCGTGGCATGTTGTAGATTCTTTTGGTTATAGATGGCTGAATCTGGTACATGTATTCCGACTTTCCTCGTGCCCTGCTCCACGATGCAAACCCCGTTTCAGCAATTACTGTGACGTGCGCCACGCATCAGCGGTACCAGCAGCGACGGGGGACCGGCCTGTCGCAGAAACGGATGTGCAAGTAGTTCGGAGGCCGTTGCGCGCTGCACCGGATCACGGACCAGCATCCGATCGAGGAAGTTTTGCAACCGGCTGGATACTTTGTGCGAATTCTTCAGCTTTGGCGGCGGCATGTCGCGAATGCGTCGCATCGCCTGTAACGGTGGCTCGTTGAAGAACGGCGGCTCGCCGTCGATCATCTCGATGACCATGATGCCAAGCGACCATATATCCACCTCCGGTCCGTACGGCAACCGCGAGATAACTTCCGGTGACATCCAGTACGGTGTGCCGACGAGCGATTTGCGTTTCGGTAGCTCCTGCGACACCTGCGCACAGAACCCGAAGTCGGACAGCTTCACGCGCCCGTCCGAGGCGAGCAGGATCGAGTCGGATTTGATATCACGATGGATGACACCCTGCGCGAAACGATAACCATTTGGTGCTTTAGTACTGCGCAAACAAACTCGACTACACAATAGAATGGCAATCATAACGCCCCAAATAAATCCATCAATTTGAGCATTGTTTGCATGCTTTGTTCTTCATTTTAATAAACAAACAAAAATATCCCATATTTCTAAAAACAATAAAAAGAAGTATAATTCGCTAGATTGTCCATGCCGGGAACGGGATGATAAAAAGGATGATTAAAAGATCCGGAAAGGAGGAGAAAAATGAAAAACGTTTGCCTGGTAATATTTGTGAAAATATATGAGGTTTGAAAAGTATGAAAAGCTGATCACTGGTAAAAAATGATATTTTAGTAATGCACAATTTATGCACTGTTAACAGCCCTATTTGCATAAAAATCAACGAAACCAAACAAACGTCTAGAGCGAGTAACTATTAGATGCATACATAAACACTCCATCACTAAATGAGATGAGTTATTGAACATGCTAACCCATGTCATTAGTATAATTAAAAGCTTTGCAGGTTTAATTGCAGCACTCGGATAACTATTGTGTCGATTGTTAGTGTTGGCCCAGCAAATCGTAACTGTTGTAAACGTCCTACCTGTGAGTGAAGATAAGACAACGCCTTAAGGCACTGCTTGCAGACGGTGGCAATCTGTTCCTCGTCCATGCGAGAGTGTGTCACTATGTCAGTGAGTGCACCACCTTCCAAGAACTCCATCACCACCCACAGCTCATCGTTCACCAGGAAGCTGCTGTACGTTTCCACGATGTTGGGATGGTGATAGTCGCGCATGATAACGACCTCGTTGAACAGCAATTCACGTCGCTGCTGCTTCCTGAGGTCCATCTGCTTCACCGCCACTTGGCGTCCTGCGTCGCGCAACGTGTGGATGTACAAAGTGGTAAAGAGGGATCAAATCAGTATGACATTCAGCATAAAACTACCACGAACAATGCGCCCATCTAGCGTACCGGTTGATTTGTCCGTCGCAATGCACACGGTACCGGTGGAGCCTTCGCCGATTTTAGTGTAGTTCTCGAGGTTTTCACGCGGATCCCCGGCGGACACAACCATCTGTAGGGCAGCTCGGAACTGCGAATAAATCGATACTCAATTAGTGCGTTCATAGTGTCCAATGCAATAATGCTGCGTAAACAAACGGAAACGAAGTAAATTAAGCCTCACAAAAGCCATCACAAGCCCACATACCTGCTCGTGTGTGAGCCTTTGCTCTGTTTTCACCGGTGGTTGTTGCTGCTGGCTCTGGCCGCTCTGGCTGGTGGAAGCGGTACTCTGCGCTACAGACACGTTTCCGCCACTGGAGCTGGAAGCCCGCGAGTTGCTCTTGGCGTTGCTGATAGAGTTATTGTTGAACATGCTGTTCTGATCAGCCGCTCCGGTTCCTCCTCCTCCGGTTCCCGCTCCAGGTGATGGCATTTTCTGGTGGTGTACATTCGCACTGTGATTATGGTGATGGTGGTGATTTGGCATCTGATTATTGCCCATCTGCAATGGTGCTGGTATTGGCTGTTGTTGCTGTTGCTGTTGCTGCTGCTGCTGCTGTTGCTGTGCGGGATGATGGTGTGCGTGGTGATGGTGATGGTGGACATTTGCGTTATGAATTCCGGTCGGGGAAAGTTGCGAACCGGACGGTTGCGGTGTGCCGGAGGAACTACCGGCGGAACCCATCATGGCGTGTGGATGATGATGGTGATGGTGGTGGCTCGGTCCTGGCGGTAGATGGTTGCCATTGCTGGCGTCTCCCAATGGACCGTGCTGGTTTGGAGCTGTGTGACTGTTTGGCATAGCTCCTTCGCCACCACCAACGCCTCCGCCGGCTAGCAGAGGATTGTTCTGTCCCTGTGGTTTGGTGTGCAGTGGCGGTGGACCACCGCCCGGGACACCGTGGAAGTTATTGTTGCCCGCTCCAGCTGCCATCTGTCCCGGGTAAGCTGCGTTTGGATACGGTCGTTGCATTCCGTCTGAACCGGTCGGTGAAGATTTTTGTGATCTGCAATGAAAGGATAACAAATTTGAGTATTTAGGCTTAAATTGAAGTCACAACAGGTTTGAACGAGACATATTTGCTTATTATGTGTTTAAGTATTTAATTCAGCAACATCTCTTTTGTTACTAGCTTTGCATTTTGCGCGGCAGGTACGCTTCCAACTATTCCTAGCACTCGTCCTACCTAGCCATAGAATCCCCCTATATGGAGGGTTTCAAACCTTTACATTGTAGCTTTCCCGGTACGTGTTTCAACTAAAACTCAACGTTTCACCCACAAGGGTAAACACCACCATCGGTTAGAGCGGGTGATTGACGAAAACGCGGCCTATGTCGTGCGTTCGGATATGTGGGAACACGAACAATTAGGCCCCTACCGCAGGTCGCTGGGGACCTATAGCCTTTAGAACAACCCAAAACTAAAATGAGCACCGAGAGTGAGGTCTTCGGACCGGCTACCCGGGTGGGTGAGAGAGACAGTTTGTTTGCGGCGATGCCATGGTTGGGAACTAAATTGAACACCCCCCAGTGGCAAGTTCCGGTTCATTGCTGCTGGCAAGGCAGTGCAGTGTTATCCACCCGGTCCAGCTGCAGTTGGCGTACCGTGGCATGTGTCACGCACGGATGCCCACCGGTGGAAAACATACAATTTAAGACGAACCATTTTGAATGGTGACTAAATAAACACAACACGATTAGCTTAGAGAATTTTTCGTTTTTTTTTATTTTAGAAAATAAAAAGAAAACGTAGAAAAACAACCTGCGAAAAGCTCTCCTCACAGCAAAGAGTGGAGAATCAAGAGCACAAAGAATAAAACTCAACGAAACTATGAAAAAATGACAAAATGTAGACAGCTTTGCTTTCATTTTATGATACGTTTTAGAGGATTTCCTGGAGGATTTCCTATACCAAGTTTCTATAATACAGGGTTTACCACAGCCGGTGACACATACTGCACACTTTTTGAAGCAAGCGGCATACTCACATCGAAGCCACCACGGTGTGTTAACACCGGCTGTGGTAAACCCTGTAAAGATGCGGCTAGTTGGTTTTTAACATTTTGAAATTATATATGTTTCTCCCATTTTTGTATGACATAGACGCCATAAAGTACTGAGGTTTTCTGTATAAGAAATACTTTTCAAGTAATAATACTGCCAAGTAAATTTTAACAATCAGTTAAACGTGGTCAGTTTTAAAAATTCCCAGTGTTTTTTACTTAGTTTTTAAGATATAACACGCCGTAAGGTCTATACCCTGACGTTAACAGATTCTTTAGGTGGAAACCATTTCAAAGTTTCTACTACCATTCGGACTAAACCGATTTAAAATAGACCTTTTTGTACCAATAACCGGCCTCGTGTTTGTTTGTTTGTTTTTAATTTGAAATTGATTTTTTTTATCTATTTTGAATATCGAATAAACAGCAAAATCATTAAAAACAATAAAAATCAAAACAACATATTTTCAGCTGATCTGCCGTAAGTAAGGCTTTTTCATGTTGTTAGGAAGAAGGCAGTTTGAGAAGATTGTTGACTCTTTAACTCTTCTAAGACTTTAACTATTAACTCTTTAATCCATCTCAATCCTATCACAGCGAGAATGTGATGATTGAGAATTTGTGAATCAAAATCGATCAAAATAATAAAACTGGGTTACAAAATCGGATAAGAATCAATTCAAAATGGATTTAATAAAACTAAATTTATAGTGTAAGTTTTCCAGGATAAATCAAGCAAGAAGTGCATATTTTTCATTCAGGTACGTACTTCGAACTAATAAAAGCGTTGAAAGTGGAGTGATTGTTCTCACCAGAAAGACACCCCGCAATTGCTTAAACGGTTTTAAACAAAGCAACTATCTAAAATCTGTTTCGTATCATTTCCAATTCATTCAATTTTGATTCTCACTCCATTAGGATTTGTATCCTTGCCGCGACTAGAAACTCACCTCGAGTGAATCGAATTGAAAGGATTTTCAAAATAGTAATAAAAACTCTCGTTAAAGGGTTTTTCATTACTAGTTGCTTTTACTAGAAGAATGTAATTCACTCTATCTGATTACGCACACCACCAGTAAACGTGATGAGGCCTCCGTTTGGAATGCCGACAGGAAAAGATAGTTATGGCGTACTCTGTACTGTGTGCTGTAAACTTCCAAAGCCTGCAAGTAAGCTGCACGCAGAACCATATAATGGAATGTTCTCAAAACAGGCAACTTGCATAATTATCAAAACTTCGATAATAGTTAGGGATTAACCGAAGTAGCAATCATGATTACATCAGATCGCACGATAGACACGTACCGCTGCGATATCGTATCAATTTCTCTCTCTCTCTCTCTCTCTCTCTCTCTCTCTCTCTCTCTCTCTCTCT